>QVTF01019720.1:70000-84032 GCA_003573665.1 Oxygymnocypris stewartii | reverse complement strand
CACAAAAATTAAAACTTGTTCTTCAAATCTGATTGGTTAATGATAATGTTGTTCCAGGGTCAACAAAGATGTTGACCCAGGAACATGTCGGACTTGGTAAAATCAGGTTCTGCCACACGGCACATATACATACACTCACTGGCCACTTTATTAGGTACAGCTTGCTAGTACCGGGTTGGACCCCCTTTTGCCTTCAGAAGTGCCTTATTTCTTCGTGGAATCGAAAATTACACCAAGATATCTGACTGAACTTGATGGGGTATTTGTTGATGAACCTAACTGAATCGTGAAGTCATGCTGTAGAGTTGGAGTGGCAGGGAAGACAAGAAGCTCAGTCTTTGCCAGGTTGAGCTGTAGATGGTGTTCTTTCATCCATGCCGAGATGTCCGCCAGGCAGCCTGAGATCTGTGCAGCTACCGTTGGATCATCTGGTCGATAAACAGCTGTGTGTCATCAACGTAGAAATGGTGGAGAAACCATGTGCCTGTATGATGGGACCCAGTGATGTAGTGTATGTGGAGAAGAGGAGGGGTCCAAGAACCGATCCCTGGGGAACCCCAGTGACCAATTTATGTGCTTGGATACCTCCCCTCCCCGGCCACCCTGAAAGACCGACCAGTGAGATAGGGATTCAAGCCAGCGAAGTGGAATCCCAGTGATATCCAGTGATGAGAGGGTGGACAGGAGGATCTGGTGATTAACAGTGTGTCAAAAGCGGCAGACAGATCCGGCAGAATGAGAACTGATGGCTTGGAATCAGCTTTTGCAATCCGCAAGGTTTCAGTGACTGAGAGAAGTGCAGTCTCCGTTGAATGTCCACATCTGAACCCTAAATGGTTAGCCTCCAGTGGGGTATGCTTTGGACAGAAATTAGGATAAGTGGTTGAAGACAACTCGTTCAAGTGTTTTCACTTAATGGAAGGAGAGAGACGGTCTGTAGTTTTCTATAAGAGAAGTGTTTAATGTAGGTTTTTTGAGCAGTGGGGTTACCCGAGCCTGCTTGAACGCAGTGGGGAAGATGCTTGTGAAGAGAGATGCGTTGATAATGTTGTGTAAGTGCTGGTAAGAGTGTGGGAGAGATTGCTTGGAGAAGGTGCGAGGGGATTGGGTCTAGAGGACATGTTGTAGGATGGCTGGAGCGGAGAAGTTTGGATACTTCCGCTTCAGTGAGGAGACAGAAGGCGGAAAGGGGAGATTTAGCAATAGATGTGGTTGGTTTGAGTTCCTGCATGTCTGGAGCTGAGAACTGGCTACTGATTGAGCTAGTTGTGTCTGTGAAGAATGTGGCAAAGTCATCGGCTGTTAAGGAGGTGGTGGGGGTGGAGAAGAGATTGCGTGTGTCAGATGTGCTGGTATGAAGCCTTGGCAGTATGTACATCAGCAGAGAAAGATGAAAAGCAAAGACTGATAGATACCTAGGTCTGAGAGATCTTTAGATTTGCGCCATTTTCTCTCTGCCGCCCTAAGATTGGAGCGATGTTCACGAATAACATCAGATAACCAGGGGTTAGAAAGAGCAGCACGTACAGTATGTGTACTACAATAATTCATACTAAAAGCAGTTATGTAGCTTTAGAGTCTCATTCATCATTGATCAATAACTATAACACATTCAGATTGTAGGTAATATTAACTTTTATGTCCTTGTGTCACTAAAATCAACCCTAAGTAGTACAACATCCAAACACTTACTATTTGAGACGCACTTGTCGTATTGTTACAGTATAGCTAAATTAATTTCCTTTAACTTTCAGGCTTCATCCAGACACTCATGAAGTGATGTTGTCCGGGATTTGCGGTGTACTAATTGTAATCTCAGACACTATGTAGTTTAGTAGTAAGCGATTTGATGGACAGATTGAACAGCTTTCATGATGTGTGTGGGACAGCACTATTCATTCAATCACAGATGGACGGCCGGAGCAGGAGACTCACAGGTCTGACCCTCGGCCTGAGAACCAGCGGGAGGAGAGACCGGTTTAATAAAGACCACAACAAACCGCGTCACACCAGACCGACCGGTGTGAGGTTTAGTTCAGACTGAGAGGGTTTAAACAAGGACCCAATGCGTATGCTTGATGCTAAGCTGTTAGTGTGTTGTCATGTGGTTGCTAGGGTGGTTCTAGACCTTTGCTAGGTGGTTTGATCAACAAGTGACCAGATTGATATTTTAATACTTCGTGGTTTTATCTAAGAATCCAGCGATAAGGAGACACTGCTAGAGTCAATCAAAAATCAGAGCCAATCAGAAGCATGTGTGGGCGGAGCCTCTCTGCAAGCGCACTGACTGTATTCGCAACCGAATGGATATAGCCTACATAATCTAATTCTTAAATACGAAACAATTTTAACATGATTAAAAATACATACTGAGTGACTGATACACTTTTCATACTTCAAACAACGTTCAAAGTGTCAGCTCTACTTGAAGTAAATTTGAAAATTGTCCCGTATTATGGCTGTAAAGGTAACATGTGGGGGCGGATTGGGGGGCAAAATTTCAGATCAGGAAATCTCAAACTTATCCTGGCCATAACATACACCCACAACAAATTCTGAAACACAGACAACTCTATTTGTTGTATGTCCATCGAATAAAAAAAGGTTTAAATCCTTAGGCTTGGGACATGCAAAATAATTAATAGTGAACTGCACCTTCACTTTCCACTTTTCCTTTTCAGTCTCTTTATTTTGCCCTAATATCTCTCTTTGTCTCACAGGACTACTCAAGATTTAACAACTTTCTAAATTGCATAAATGTCAAAGCTAGTTAAATAAGAACTGCATCATTTCAATATCTTTATGGACAAATCCTAATACTGAACATGAGTCATATTTTTTCCTTTTCCAAAATTAACTATGATTTTATTATAGTAACCTTTTTTATAGTTATATATAATATTTTATAGTTACCATTTGTATTTAGTTTTACTACAAATTCCATGTTTAATCTATGGTTAGTGTAGCAAAACTACACTAATGGTTAATTTGTGGTTACCGTGGTTTAACAATAGTAACCATTGTCTTTGGATTCATAATAAAACCAGTCTTAATTTTCGTAAGGGTTGAGTTGTCTGCCCTAGCTCCCCCTAAACCTATAAAAAATTATACAATTATTTGTTTGATAAATTACTACTGTAATTTTACAATAGATACTAATGATGTCCTTTATTATACAGTATTTTGAGTGATGAGTAATAGGCTGCTACTGCTTAACTAAGTAAACAAGACAAAACTACAATAGCCTATTTAGCTCTCTCTCGCTATAGCGGATAACTCAAAGTTCCCTGGCAAATTGTAATGTTATGTCTATGTTATGCATCCAAGTTATCTGATTCATATCTTAGGAAGTGTCATAGAACAGGCTTCAGTTTATTGCCATAAAGTCACTCCTCAGCTTTACCTCAGGTAGCTATTCCTTTTAGATGCTTCCTTTTTAATAACATTGCTGCATCATAATCATAATCTAACAGGGTTCTAATCATGGGTTTTCATAGACATGTTTTCATGTCAATTTTTTAAATAAATTTAGATATTTTAATTATCTCCATTATTGCCATGCCCCGCCCCTCCACACATGACCCGCCCCCTGAGTACTCAATTACTCGTTTTCGAAACCTATCGCTGACTATAATAAGAATTTGCCAGTCATTTTGCAGATTGAAAGATTTGTGATAAACACTCCGAAGTCCCGATCTGACATTATGGTTCGCGAATCATTATTCAGATCAGGCGTTGGGAGCACGGATCACGAATCGTTTGGTTTAGATCGTAACTTCAAAGCGCAGATCTCGAATATTTTTATTTAGATTGTAACTTTGAAGCGCGGATCTCGAATCGTTTGGTTTAGATCAGAACTTTGAAGCACGGATCTCGAATCGTTTGGTTTAGATCAGAACTTTGAAGCACGGATCTCAAATCGTTTGATTTAGATCGTAACTTTGAAGCACGGATCTCGAATCGTTTGGTTTAGATCAGAACTTTGAAGCGCGGATCTCGAATCGTTTGATTAAGATCGTAACTTTGAAGCGCGGATCTCGAATCGTTTGGTTTAGATCGTAACTTTGAAGCGCGGATCTCGAATCGTTTGGTTTAGATCGTAACTTTGAAGCACGGATCTCGAATCGTTTGGTTAAGATCGTAACTTTGAAGCGCGGATCTCGAATCGTTTGATTTAGATCGTAACTTTGAAGCTCGGATCTCGAATCGTTTGGTTAAGATCGTAACTTTGAAGCGTGGATCTCGAATCGTTTGATTTTAGATCGGAACTTTGAAGCACGGATCTCGAATCGTTTGGTTTAGATCAGAACTTTGAAGCGCGGATCTCGAATCGTTTGATTTAGATCGGAACTTCGAAGCGCGGATCTCGAATCGTTTGATTAAGATCGTAACTTTGAAGCGCGGATCTCGAATCGTTTGATTAAGATCGTAACTTTGAAGCGCGGATCTCGATTCGTTTGATTAAGATCGTAACTTTGAAGCGTGGATCTCGAATCGTTTGATTAAGATCGTAACTTTGAAGCGTGGATCTCGAATCGTTTGGTTTAGATCAGAACTTTGAAGCGTGGATCTCGAATCGTTTGGTTAAGATCGTAACTTCGAAGCGTGGATCTCAAATCGTTTGGTTTAGATCAGAACTTTGAAGCGTGGATCTCGAATCGTTTGGTTTAGATCGTAACTTTGAAGCGCGGATCTCGAATCGTTTGATTAAGATCGTAACTTTGAAGCGCGGATCTCGAATCGTTTGATTAAGATCGTAACTTTGAAGCGTGGATCTCGAATCGTTTGATTAAGATCGTAACTTTGAAGCGTGGATCTCGAATCGTTTGGTTTAGATCAGAACTTTGAAGCGTGGATCTCGAATCGTTTGGTTTAGATCGTAACTTTGAAGCGTGGATCTCGAATCGTTTGGTTTAGATCGGAACTTCGAAGCGTGGATCTCGAATATTTTTATTTAGATTGTAACTTTGAAGCGTGGATCTCGAATCGTTTGGTTTAGATCGTAACTTTGAAGCACGGATCTCGAATCGTTTGGTTTAGATCGGAACTTTGAAGCACGGATCTCAAATCGTTTGGTTTAGATCAGAACTTTGAAGCACGGATCTCGAATCGTTTGGTTTAGATCGTAACTTTGAAGCGTGGATCTCGAATCGTTTGGTTTAGATCAGAACTTTGAAGCACGGATCTCGAATCGTTTGGTTTAGATCGGAACTTTGAAGCACGGATCTCAAATCGTTTGGTTTAGATCGTAACTTTGAAGCGCGGATCTCGAATCGTTTGGTTTAGATCAGAACTTTGAAGCGCGGATCTCGAATCGTTTGGTTTAGATCGTAACTTTGAAGCGCGGATCTCGAATCGTTTGGTTTAGATCGTAACTTTGAAGCGTGGATCTCGAATCGTTTGGTTTAGATCGTAACTTTGAAGCACGGATCTCGAATCGTTTGGTTAAGATCGTAACTTTGAAGCGCGGATCTCGAATCGTTTGGTTTAGATCGTAACTTTGAAGCACGGATCTCGAATCGTTTGATTTAGATCGTAACTTTGAAGCTCGGATCTCGAATCGTTTGGTTAAGATCGTAACTTTGAAGCGCGGATCTCGAATCGTTTGATTTTAGATCAGAACTTTGAAGCACGGATCTCGAATCGTTTGGTTTAGATCAGAACTTTGAAGCGCGGATCTCGAATCGTTTGATTTAGATCGGAACTTCGAAGCGCGGATCTCGAATCGTTTGATTAAGATCGTAATTTTGAAGCGCGGATCTCGAATCGTTTGATTAAGATCGTAACTTTGAAGCGCGGATCTCGATTCGTTTGATTAAGATCGTAACTTTGAAGCGTGGATCTCGAATCGTTTGATTAAGATCGTAACTTTGAAGCGTGGATCTCGAATCGTTTGGTTTAGATCAGAACTTTGAAGCGTGGATCTCGAATCGTTTGGTTTAGATCGTAACTTCGAAGCGTGGATCTCAAATCGTTTGGTTTAGATCAGAACTTTGAAGCGTGGATCTCGAATCGTTTGGTTTAGATCGTAACTTTGAAGCGCGGATCTCGAATCGTTTGATTAAGATCGTAACTTTGAAGCGCGGATCTCGAATCGTTTGATTAAGATCGTAACTTTGAAGCGTGGATCTCGAATCGTTTGATTAAGATCGTAACTTTGAAGCGTGGATCTCGAATCGTTTGGTTTAGATCAGAACTTTGAAGCGTGGATCTCGAATCGTTTGGTTTAGATCGTAACTTTGAAGCGTGGATCTCGAATCGTTTGGTTTAGATCGGAACTTCGAAGCGTGGATCTCGAATCGTTTGGTTTAGATCAGAACTTTGAAGCGTGGATCTCGAATCGTTTGGTTTAGATCAGAACTTTGAAGCACGGATCTCGAATCGTTTGGTTTAGATCGTAACTTTGAAGCGCGGATCTCGAATCGTTTGGTTTAGATCGTAACTTTGAAGCGCGGATCTCGAATCGTTTGGTTTAGATCAGAACTTCGAAGCGCGGATCTCGAATCGTTTGGTTTAGATCGTAACTTTGAAGCGTGGATCTCGAATCGTTTGGTTTAGATCGTAACTTTGAAGCACGGATCTCGAATCGTTTGATTAAGATCGTAACTTTGAAGCTTGGATCTCGAATCGTTTGGTTTAGATCGTAACTTTGAAGCACGGATCTCGAATCGTTTGGTTTAGATCAGAACTTCGAAGCGTGGATCTCGAATCGTTTGATTAAGATCGTAACTTTGAAGCACGAATCTCGAATCGTTTGGTTTAGATCAGAACTTTGAAGCACGGATCTCGAATCGTTTGATTAAGATCGTAACTTTGAAGCACGGATCTCGAATCGTTTGATTTAGATCGTAACTTTGAAGCACGGATCTCGAATCGTTTGGTTTAGATCGTAACTTTGAAGCACGGATCTCGAATCGTTTGATTAAGATCGTAACTTTGAAGCACGGATCTCGAATCGTTTGGTTTAGATCGTAACTTCGAAGCACGGATCTCAAATCGTTTGGTTTAGATCAGAACTTTGAAGCGTGGATCTCGAATCGTTTGGTTTAGATCAGAACTTTGAAGCGTGGATCTCGAATCGTTTGGTTTAGATCAGAACTTTGAAGCGCGGATCTCGAATCGTTTGATTTAGATCGTAACTTTGAAGCTCGGATCTCGAATCGTTTGGTTTAGATCGTAACTTTGAAGCTCGGATCTCGAATCGTTTGGTTTAGATCGTAACTTTGAAGCTCGGATCTCGAATCGTTTGGTTTAGATTGTAACTTTGAAGCTCGGATCTCGAATCGTTTGGTTTAGATTGTAACTTTGAAGCACGGATCTCGAATCGTTTGATTTAGATCGTAACTTTGAAGCACGGATCTCGAATCGTTTGGTTTAGATCGTAACTTTGAAGCACGGATCTCGAATCGTTTGATTTAGATCGTAACTTTGAAGCTCGGATCTCGAATCGTTTGGTTAAGATCGTAACTTTGAAGCGCGGATCTCGAATCGTTTGATTTTAGATCGGAACTTTGAAGCACGGATCTCGAATCGTTTGGTTTAGATCAGAACTTTGAAGCGCGGATCTCGAATCGTTTGATTTAGATCGGAACTTCGAAGCGCGGATCTCGAATCGTTTGATTAAGATCGTAACTTTGAAGCGCGGATCTCGAATCGTTTGATTAAGATCGTAACTTTGAAGCGCGGATCTCGAATCGTTTGATTAAGATCGTAACTTTGAAGCGTGGATCTCGAATCGTTTGAGTAAGATCGTAACTTTGAAGCGTGGATCTCGAATCGTTTGGTTTAGATCAGAACTTTGAAGCGTGGATCTCGAATCGTTTGGTTTAGATCAGAACTTTGAAGCGCGGATCTCGAATCGTTTGATTTAGATCGTAACTTTGAAGCTCGGATCTCGAATCGTTTGGTTTAGATCGTAACTTTGAAGCTCGGATCTCGAATCGTTTGGTTTAGATCGTAACTTTGAAGCTCGGATCTCGAATCGTTTGGTTTAGATCAGAACTTTGAAGCACGGATCTCGAATCGTTTGATTAAGATCGTAACTTTGAAGCACGGATCTCGAATCGTTTGATTTAGATCGTAACTTTGAAGCACGGATCTCGAATCGTTTGGTTTAGATCGTAACTTTGAAGCACGGATCTCGAATCGTTTGATTAAGATCGTAACTTTGAAGCACGGATCTCGAATCGTTTGGTTTAGATCGTAACTTCGAAGCACGGATCTCAAATCGTTTGGTTTAGATCAGAACTTTGAAGCGTGGATCTCGAATCGTTTGGTTTAGATCAGAACTTTGAAGCGTGGATCTCGAATCGTTTGGTTTAGATCAGAACTTTGAAGCGCGGATCTCGAATCGTTTGATTTAGATCGTAACTTTGAAGCTCGGATCTCGAATCGTTTGGTTTAGATCGTAACTTTGAAGCTCGGATCTCGAATCGTTTGGTTTAGATTGTAACTTTGAAGCTCGGATCTCGAATCGTTTGGTTTAGATTGTAACTTTGAAGCACGGATCTCGAATCGTTTGATTTAGATCGTAACTTTGAAGCACGGATCTCGAATCGTTTGGTTTAGATCAGAACTTTGAAGCGTGGATCTCGAATCGTTTGGTTTAGATCAGAACTTTGAAGCGCGGATCTCGAATCGTTTGATTTAGATCGGAACTTTGAAGCACGGATCTCGAATCGTTTGGTTTAGATCGTAACTTTGAAGCACGGATCTCGAATCGTTTGGTTTAGATCGTAACTTTGAAGCGTGGATCTCGAATCGTTTGGTTTAGATCGTAACTTTGAAGCGTGGATCTCGAATCGTTTGGTTTAGATCGTAACTTCGAAGCACGGATCTCGAATCGTTTGGTTTAGATCGTAACTTTGAAGCACGGATCTCGAATCGTTTGGTTTAGATCAGAACTTCGAAGCGTGGATCTCGAATCGTTTGATTAAGATCGTAACTTTGAAGCACGAATCTCGAATCGTTTGGTTTAGATCAGAACTTTGAAGCACGGATCTCGAATCGTTTGATTAAGATCGTAACTTTGAAGCACGGATCTCGAATCGTTTGATTTAGATCGTAACTTTGAAGCACGGATCTCGAATCGTTTGGTTTAGATCGTAACTTTGAAGCACGGATCTCGAATCGTTTGATTAAGATCGTAACTTTGAAGCACGGATCTCGAATCGTTTGGTTTAGATCGTAACTTCGAAGCACGGATCTCAAATCGTTTGGTTTAGATCAGAACTTTGAAGCGTGGATCTCGAATCGTTTGGTTTAGATCAGAACTTTGAAGCGTGGATCTCGAATCGTTTGGTTTAGATCAGAACTTTGAAGCGCGGATCTCGAATCGTTTGATTTAGATCGTAACTTTGAAGCGCGGATCTCGAATCGTTTGGTTTAGATCGTAACTTTGAAGCTCGGATCTCGAATCGTTTGGTTTAGATCGTAACTTTGAAGCTCGGATCTCGAATCGTTTGGTTTAGATTGTAACTTTGAAGCACGGATCTCGAATCGTTTGATTTAGATCGTAACTTTGAAGCACGGATCTCGAATCGTTTGATTTAGATCGTAACTTTGAAGCTCGGATCTCGAATCGTTTGATTTAGATCGTAACTTTGAAGCACGGATCTCGAATCGTTTGATTAAGATCGTAACTTTGAAGCGTGGATCTCGAATCGTTTGGTTTAGATCAGAACTTTGAAGCACGGATCTCGAATCGTTTGATTTAGATCGTAACTTTGAAGCACGGATCTCGAATCGTTTGGTTTAGATCGTAACTTTGAAGCTCGGATCTCGAATCGTTTGATTAAGATCGTAACTTTGAAGCTCGGATCTCGAATCGTTTGGTTAAGATCGTAACTTTGAAGCACGGATCTCGAATCGTTTGATTTAGATCGTAACTTTGAAGCGCGGATCTCGAATCGTTTGGTTTAGATCAGAACTTTGAAGCTTGGATCTCGAATCGTTTGGTTTAGATCAGAACTTTGAAGCACGGATCTCGAATCGTTTGATTTAGATTGGAACTTCGAAGCGCGGATCTCGAATCGTTTGATTTAGATCGTAACTTTGAAGCACGGATCTCGAATCGTTTGGTTTAGATCGTAACTTTGAAGCGCGGATCTCGAATCGTTTGGTTTAGATCGTAACTTTGAAGCGCGGATCTCGAATCGTTTGGTTTAGATCAGAACTTTGAAGCTCGGATCTCGAATCGTTTGGTTTAGATCAGAACTTTGAAGCACGGATCTCGAATCGTTTGATTTAGATCGTAACTTTGAAGCTCGGATCTCGAATCGTTTGGTTAAGATCGTAACTTTGAAGCTCGGATCTCGAATCGTTTGGTTTAGATCGTAACTTTGAAGCACGGATCTCGAATCGTTTGATTTAGATCGTAACTTTGAAGCACGGATCTCGAATCGTTTGATTTAGATCGTAACTTCGAAGCACGGATCTCGAATCGTTTGATTTAGATCGTAACTTCGAAGCGCGGATCTCGAATCGTTTGATTTAGATCGTAACTTTGAAGCGTGGATCTCGAATCGTTTGGTTTAGATCAGAACTTTGAAGCACGGATCTCGAATCGTTTGATTTAGATCGTAACTTCGAAGCACGGATCTCGAATCGTTTGGTTTAGATCGTAACTTTGAAGCGTGGATCTCGAATCGTTTGGTTTAGATCAGAACTTTGAAGCACGGATCTCGAATCGTTTGATTTAGATCGTAACTTCGAAGCACGGATCTCGAATCGTTTGGTTTAGATCGTAACTTTGAAGCGTGGATCTCGAATCGTTTGGTTTAGATCAGAACTTTGAAGCGCGGATCTCGAATCGTTTGGTTTAGATCAGAACTTTGAAGCTCGGATCTCGAATCGTTTGGTTAAGATCGTAACTTTGAAGCTCGGATCTCGAATCGTTTGGTTTAGATCAGAACTTTGAAGCGCGGATCTCGAATCGTTTGGTTTAGATCAGAACTTTGAAGCTCGGATCTCGAATCGTTTGGTTTAGATCGTAACTTTGAAGCGTGGATCTCGAATCGTTTGATTTAGATCAGAACTTTGAAGCGCGGATCTCGAATCGTTTGGTTTAGATCAGAACTTTGAAGCACGGATCTCGAATCGTTTGGTTTAGATCAGAACTTTGAAGCACGGATCTCGAATCGTTTGATTTAGATCGGAACTTTGAAGCACGGATCTCGAATCGTTTGATTTAGATCGTAACTTTGAAGCGCGGATCTCGAATCGTTTGATTTAGAACGTAACTTCAGAGTGGATTTGAGAATCTTTTGATTCAGATCAGGACATTGAAGCATGGATCGCGAATATTGTTTTCAGATATTTTTTTAACTTTACAAAACATTAAGGCAGTACAGTTATAAAAAGAATACAAAGAATAAAGATAATGAACCTTCAAGAAAATAAACTTTTTCAGTATTGATTACCATTTATATGACCATAATCTTACTATAAATACCATGGTTAATCTATGATTAGTCTAGGCAAACCATGGTTTTTTGTGGTTACCATGTTTGACCTATAGTAGCCATGGTGTGTGTGTTCTGATTAAATAAATGCCTGGCGATTCGATCTGAATGAAGCGTTTAAATGTCCTAATGCTGCAGCACTGCACAAAAGCAGTAAAGTGAGTGACTTTATGCAGTGATCAGCTGAGAGCTTCACCCCTGTCCCGCAGCAGACGGCAGAGGGGTCCCGGCTAATTTACGTCCTGAGAAAGGGGTGTGGATCGCTCCCATAAATTGTGTTGCTGGGGTGCGAGAGACTCAAAGACACTGCAAAGAGCCGAAAGACAATGAGGAGGGAGTCGCAGTGAGCGCAAACAGCTGCACGACTGCATACACGCGCATCACTATCAATACAGCCGGAGGAACAGATGTTCCTCTTCACAAAGACTGAGAGAGAGAAAGAAAGAGATTGATGCACACTGATCAGATTTCATGCTTTCATAGTCGATTTCTTAAAAGAGTTGTGCAATAAAAAATGTAATTTTACTTATTGCAAACTCTAAATCAGAGGTGCCAAGCTTTTTAATATGAAGAGCCAAAAATCTAATATGATTGAGGGCCATGGACCAAAAGTAAATGTTGCATTGTATGCAACATTTATTATGCTTTATGTGCTGTATTATACTATATCAAAATGTATTACTATTTTTTTATAAATAAATAATTGTAATGAAAATTATACAGATTTTTATCGTTCACTTGTACTGTTTCAATGCAAAAGTCCATTCAAAGCAAAAAAAGTAAAATCAGAAATGAAGATATGCTTAAATTACATGTTTTTCACATGTTTTTTAACTGAAACCAAAAACAAAACTGTAACTGTTTTATTTTAACTAGTTGTCAATTTCTTGCATGAAAATGTTCAACAAAAAAAAATTAAGTAAAATGAATTAAAAATGACAAAAACGCACAGCAGCATTACTACAAATGTTGAAGTAATATAACAATAAAAACTAAATAAAAATGTAATAATTTATATAAATATATGCTATATATATATATACATACTAGTGCTGTCAAACGATTAATCGCATACAACATTTTTTTGTTTGCATAATATGTGTGTGTACTGTGCATATTTATGTATATACAAATACACACGCATACAGTATATATTTTGAAAATATTTACATGCATTTGCATGTCTATATTTATATTCATATCATCTATATTATAAATATATATATTATAATATATTTAATATATAAACAAAACAAATTCTTGAATATATATATATATATAGAACATATGTAAAAACTTTTATTTTGGATGTGGTTAATCACGATTAATCATTTGACAGCACTAAGTGTGTGTGTGTGTGTGTGTGTGTGTGTGTGTGTGCGTACGTGCAAAAATAAAATAAATAAATAAGAAGATATGCTTTTGGCATGTTTGTTTGTTTAAACTTTTCTTTTAACTTTTTTTTTATTTCAGCTAGTTGACAAATACAATTTTTTAAATGTAAATATTTTAAATCAAATTCACTTACATTGTTTTTACATTTCAATGCAAAAAAAAAAAAATCTAACAATTTTCAACTAAGACATGAAAATATGGCATGTTTTTCCTCTTTTTTTTGATATGGCATGGCCCTGGTTTGGGCTTCTACGATCTCTGTTGTCATTAAATTGCTACAAATGTGTTTTTGAAAGTATAAAGTACAACATGTTCTAGGATTAACCCACGCAAGGCTGCGGGTCCTGACAATATACCTGGCCGGCGTACTGAAAGACTGTGCTGAACAGCTGACAGATGTCCTAACAGATATCTTCAACATCTCGCTGAGCCAGGCAGTCATCCCCACCGGTCTCAAATCCACAACAATCATACCGGTACCAAAAAAATCACCTGTGTCCTGTCTAAATGACTACCGTCCCATAGCACTGACTCCAATCATAATGAAGTGCTTGAGAGGCTAGTCATGCACAACATCAAAACCAGCCTCCCCAACACACTCGATCCGCTCCAGTTTGCATACCGCCCAAACCGCTCTACGGATGATGCAATTTCCTCCACCCTCCACCTGGCTCTTACCCACCTAGAAAATAAAGACTCATATGTTAGAATGCTGTTCATCGACTTCAGCTCAGCATTCAACACAATAATCCCACAACAGCTCATCAATAAATTAAGCCTGCTGGGCCTCAACAACTCCCTCTGTAATTGGATCCTGGACTTTTTAACCGGAAGACCTCAGTCAGTTCGGGTCGGCCACAACACCTCGAGCACTACCACACTGAGCACCGGTGCCCCACAGGGCTGTGTGCTCAGCCCGCTGCTCTTCACGCTGCTGACCCACGACTGCACTGCCAAGTTCAGCTCCAACCACATCATCAAGTTTGCCGATGACACATCAGTGGTAGGTCTCATCAGCAACAACGATGAAACGCACTACAGAGAGGAAGTGGCACAGCTGGCTGAATGGTGTGGCGCTAACAAACCTGTCCCTCAATGTGGAGAAGACAAAGGAGGTTGTGATGGACTTCAGGAGAAACTCTGTTGACCACCCCCCACTGACCATCGACAGCTCG
>QVTF01019720.1:22500-60000 GCA_003573665.1 Oxygymnocypris stewartii | reverse complement strand
GAGTGTGTGCATGTGCATGAGTGTGTGCGTGAGTGTGTGCGTGAGTTTGTGTGTTGAGAGTGTGTGCGTGAGTCTGTGTGCGTGCGTGTGCGTGCGTGTGTGTGTGCGTGAGTCTGTGTGTGCGTGAGTCTGTGTGTTGAGAGTGTGTGTGTCGTGTGTGTGTGCGTGAGTCTGTGTGAGTGTCTCTGTGTGAGTGTGTGTGTGTGTGTGCGTGAGTCTGTGTTTGTGTGTCTGTGTGTGTGTGCGTGTGCATGAGTGTGTGCGTGTGTCTGTGTGTTGAGAGTGTGTGCGTGAGTGTGTGTTTGTGTGTCTGTGTGCGTGAGTCTGTGTGTTGAGAGTGTGTGTGTGTGTGCGTGTGTGAGTGTGTGTGTGTGTGTGTGTGTGTGTGTGTGTGTGTGTGTGAGAGAGAGTGTGCGTGAGTCTGTGTGTGTGTGAGTCTGTGTATTGAGAGTGTGTGTGTGTGTGTGTGTGTGCGTGTGTCTTGTGTGTTGAGAGAGTCTGTGTGTGTGTGTGTGTGTGTGTGTGCATGAGTCTATGTGTTGAGAGTGCGTGTGTGTTCAGAGGAATCCTGGGCGTGTGAGAGCTCGTCCTCCGTCATGTAAGACCCTCTAACGGCGTCACACAGCTGAGCTTTGATCCGTGTAACCTCACAATAACCCAAACCCTGCAGCAGCGCAGTCTGACTGAAGACACACAGACAGTCATGTGCTGCACGTCTGCTCTTCAAACAGTCTCAGTACTTCAGGACCCGCTGTCAAGTGGTTTTCAGCGCAGTCTTGAGTGACTTTCAGCAGTTATTAAAGCATCCCTCTTCTGCACCCGTGTTATTTTCTATTATAGATGCTATTAGTTTTTCAAAATTAATTAGTTCATAATTTTTCATTTTACGTAGTTTTGTCAATTTTCTTGAGTGTTATAGTCATTTTTTGGAGTTTTATTTATATAGTTTGTTTTTATTTCTGTTTAGTTATTGTTTTATAAAAGTAAAAATTAACTTGCATAAATTAACTTTATTTTTTATTTTTTATAATTTTTTTCCTTGCATTTTTGCATCAATCGCTATCATCTATCGCTTTGAGCTATTTGTCCATTGCATGTTTGAGTCAGTCTCTCATTTATTCATTTCTTAACTAACATGTGTAGTTATGTATTTTTTATTCAATTGTTTATTAGTATTAATAAGCAGTTTTTCCTCTTACACGCTGAAGTCAGACATTGTGATTGTAGTTTTAATGGCTTTAATGCAGTAAATAGTGAACACATCTGTAGTTTCAGAGAAAGGAAATACAACACCAAGCACTGTGGAAACTTCTGATGTGCGTGTGTGTGTGTGCATGAGTGTGTGTGTGCATGTGTGTGAGTGTGCATGTGTGTGTGAGTGTGCATGTGAGCGTGTGAGCGTGTGTGCGTGAGTGTGTGTGTGTGTGTGTGCATGAGTGTGTGTGTGCGTGTGTGTGCGTGGTGTGTGAGTGTGTGTGTGTGCGTGGTGTGTGAGTGTGTGTGTGTGCATGAGTGTGTGTGGTGTGTGAGTGTGTGTGTGTGTGTGTGTGTGTGTGTGTGTGTGTGTGTGTGTGTGTGTGTGTGGGAGTGAGTGTGTGTGTGGGAGTGAGTGTGTGTGTGGGAGTGAGTGTGTTTGTGTGAGTGAGTGTGTGTGAGTGAGTGTGTGATTGTGTGTGTGTGTGTGTGTGCATTAGAGATCGACCGATATATCGGTTTACCGATATTTTTCCCGGTATTTAAGCATTTTACCATTATCGGTTATCGGTTTTGAGAAAAAAAAATCGGTTTTGAATTTTTTTTATTTTTTTATTTTTTGTCGTCACATACATAATTATACAGAGTATAACCAGCAGTGAAATTTTGTTCTCTGCATTTGACCCATCCAAGTGTGCACACACTTGGAGCAGTGGGGCACACACACACACACACACACACACACACACACACACACACACACTTGGAGCAGTGGGCACACACACACACACACACACTTGGAGCAGTGGGCACACACACACACTTGGAGCAGTGGGCACACACACACACCTGGAGCAGTGGACACACACACACACACACAGATACCTGGAGCAGTGGACACACACACACCTGGAGCAGTGGACACACACACACCCCTGGAGCAGTGGACACACACACACACACACACACACACACACACACACCTGGAGCAGTGGACACACACACACACACACTTGGAGCAGTGGACACACACACACACACACACCTGGAGCAGTGGACACACACACACCTGGAGAAGTGGACAAACACACACACACACACACACACACACACTGTTCACTCAGGAGAAGCTCCAGCACAACCACCGCATGTAACTTTTAATAAGATTCACTCGTTTGAAACGCGCTTAATTATATTAACATTTACTATAGAACCATTATTTCACCAATAAACATCTAAATAAATACATCTCTATCTAAATTAATGATTTATTATCTCCGCAAGCGATCACAGTTTGAGTATAGTTCTGTGCAAGTAGATAAACCGCTGTCAGCAGTTTTCATAATCTATAATGACAAAAACATTTTAATAATTCTGATAAAACAGTTAAGAAATGCAATAAAATACGATGTTTTGTTTGTTATCGCTTATTTCAATATTCCAGAGAATATTATTCAGTGAATTATTCTTCACTCTTTAGTCTATTAAACAGCGTTTAAACCTAAAACTGTAGATTAAAATGAATTTATATGACTTCTGTCCTTTATTTTCTCCATTTGAATACATTAGACATAATTTTGCTTATTGTTAATATCAGTGTTGCTGATGATGCTTTTTATAAATAAAATGTTTTTATTGTTGTAATTTGAAGATTAAATTGTACATGAAAGAATGTTAATTTTCAACAGTTGTTTGTTGTTTTTAAGACGACTGAAAGTGAAGAATGGACTTCACTCTGTTATTGATGTACTTTATAACAGTAAATAAATATCGGTTCTGCATATCAGTTATCGGGTACATAAACATGCAAATAATTGTTATCGGTATCGGTTATAAAAACTCAATATCGGTCGATCACTAGTGTGCGTGAGTGTGTGAGTGTGTGTGTGCGTGCGTGCGTGCGAGCGAGCGAGCGAGTGTGTGTGTGTGTGTGTGTGCACCCCTTACACGCTGAAGTCAGACATTGTGATTGTAGTTTTAATGGCTTTAATGCAGTAAATAGTGAACACATCTGTAGTTTCAGAGAAAGGAAATACAACACCAAGCACTGTGGAAACTTCTGATGGAGCATTTTACCGTCTCACGCTTCCGCTGAAGGCATATAATGGTTTCTAATGACGTCACTGATACATAACATTTTATGTATTGCTGTTTTTAACTCTCACTTGCTGTTTGGCGAGGGTTAGTTCTGTGCTTGTGGATGTTGTATAGCAGTGGTGTGAGTTACGAATGTCCGCAGATGATCCAGCTCATGATTAGTGCTGATATGAACGCTGACTGAGATAATGAATCTAATCATGTGTTTCTCAGTGATTGAGGCGAATCTGACCCGTGTTTCCAACACCTTGTTTTTCCTTTCCACCCCGTTCTTAGAGGAAAATCATCCGAGCGGGAAAGAGCTGCTAAAGAGCTTAGAGAGAGAGAGGTTCAAATCCACCTTACATAAGTGCAGCATCACATGACCGTGTTGTTGAGCGGTAATAACACATCTGAGCGTCTGTAATAATCACACACCGAGTGTTTTAGCAGTGAAATGGTCCAGGTGTGTTTGGAGTGACGTGCCCTCGTTCACCCCAGACCCGCTTTGACTCAAAGACCGATGAAGAGGATCATGCGTATCACAACAACCATCTTTACTGTAGCGTCACAGCACGCTAAATCTAACGTGTCCTGCGCGCGGCGCATGCTCACTCATGTGCTTTTCACTCATAAACAGCCCCAAGAGTTATGTTTGGCTTTTATAGAGGGTTCATTATTTAATTAAAAAAAAATTTTTTTTTTAAATAGTAAAAATATTTTTCATTTTGTAAGTATTTCTATAAATATTATAAGTATTTATTTACATTTTTAAAATGTTATTTTTAAATAAGAAAGAACAATTAGTTGTTCTATATTTCTAAATTATTTTTATTTCAGTTTTAGGTTTCTTACTTTCAGGTAGTAATTTTAGGAAACATATTTCAGTAATTCTTTTGTCTTAATTGCAATGAACAAACGGTTTTAATAGCTTAGTTTTAGTTAACGATAACTTGTGAATATTCGAAAGCAGTGCAGAGTCTGTAAATGGGTTCATGATGAAAGATGCTGTCAGTCCCGTTTGACGCTGAAGGTTTTGACAGTTTTATGAAACCAAAAACAATAAATGACTCTTGGGTTTGATTTTGATCTAACCGGATGCACCATGTTTTGCGCTAAAGGCAGCAGTCAGATGTGCTGAATCAACAGAAGTGTTGGATTTATTTGTTTGCAGCAGCGATGGAGCTGGTCTGTCAGCGTCAGGCCCTGTTTAACCACATCACCGTCTCCAAGAAGCGCCAGTGGCTCCAGCAGAGCTCGGTCACAGCGCCCCCTGCAGCCGAGGAGGAGCAAACACAAGCACTTCTGACAGACAGAGGTGTGGACTGTCCCCTCTGCTGGAGGTGGATCAAGAAAGAATTAGTTTCAGCGTGTTAATAATCCACACATCTGTCCACACACATCTTCTTTATCAAATTAAATATGACTACACTTAAGCGTGTTAATAATCCACACATCTGTCCACACACATCTTCTTTATCAAATTAAATATGACTACACTTAAGCGTGTTAATAATCCACACATCTGTCCACACACATCTTCTTTATCAAATTAAATATGACTACACTTAAGCGTGTTAATAATCCACACATCTGTCCACACACATCTTCTTTATCAAATTAAATATGACTACACTTAAGCGTGTTAATAATCCACACATCTTCTTTATCAAATTAAATATGACTACACTTAAGCGTGTTAATAATCCACACATCTGTCCACACACATCTTCTTTATCAAATTAAATATGAGTACACTTAAGCGTGTTAATAATCCACACATCTGTCCACACACATCTTCTTTATCAAATTAAATATGAGTACACTTAAGCGTGTTAATAATCCACACATCTGTCAACACACATCTTCTTTGTCAAATTAAATATGACTACACTTAAGCGTGTTAATATCCACACATCTGTCCACACACATCTTCTTTATCAAATTAAATATGAGTACACTTAAGCGTGTTAATAATCCACACATCTGTCCACACACATCTTCTTTATCAAATTAAATATGACTACACTTCAGCGTGTTAATAATCCACACATCTGTCCACACACATCATCTTTATCAAATAAAATATGACTACACTTAAGCGTGTTAATAATCCACACATCTGTCCACACACATCTTCTTTATCAAATTAAATATGAGTACACTTAAGCGTGTTAATAATCCACACATCTGTCCACACACATCTTCTTTATCAAATTAAATATGACTACACTTAAGCGTGTTAATAATCCACACATCTGTCCACACACATCTTCATCAAATTAAATATGACTACACTTAAGCGTGTTAATAATCCACACATCTGTCCACACACATCTTCTTTGTCAAATTAAATATGACTACACTTAAGCGTGTTAATATCCACACATCTGTCCACACACATCTTCTTTATCAAATTAAATATGAGTACACTTAAGCGTGTTAATAATCCACACATCTGTCCACACACATCTTCTTTATCAAATTAAATATGACTACACTTCAGCGTGTTAATAATCCACACATCTGTCCACACACATCATCTTTATCAAATAAAATATGACTACACTTAAGCGTGTTAATAATCCACACATCTGTCCACACACATCTTCTTTATCAAATTAAATATGACTACACTTAAGCGTGTTAATAATCCACACATCTGTCCACACACATCTTCTTTATCAAATTAAATATGACTACACTTAAGCGTGTTAATAATCCACACATCTGTCCACACACATCTTCTTTATCAAATTAAATATGACTACACTTAAGCGTGTTAATAATCCACACATCTGTCCACACACATCTTCTTTATCAAATTAAATATGAGTACACTTAAGCGTGTTAATAATCCACACATCTGTCCACACACATCTTCTTTATCAAATTAAATATGAGTACACTTAAGCGTGTTAATAATCCACACATCTGTCAACACACATCTTCTTTGTCAAATTAAATATGACTACACTTAAGCGTGTTAATATCCACACATCTGTCCACACACATCTTCTTTATCAAATTAAATATGAGTACACTTAAGCGTGTTAATAATCCACACATCTGTCCACACACATCTTCTTTATCAAATTAAATATGACTACACTTCAGCGTGTTAATAATCCACACATCTGTCCACACACATCATCTTTATCAAATAAAATATGACTACACTTAAGCGTGTTAATAATCCACACATCTGTCCACACACATCTTCTTTATCAAATTAAATATGACTACACTTAAGAGTGTTAATAATCCACACATCTGTCCACACACATCTTATTTGTCAAATTAAATATGACTACACTTAAGCGTGTTAATAATCCACACATCTGTCCACACACATCTTATTTGTCAAATTAAATATGACTACACTTAAGCGTGTTAATAATCCACACATCTGTCCACACACATCTTTGTCAAATTAAATATGACTACACTTAAGCGTGTTAATAATCCACACATCTGTCCACACACATCTTCTTTGTCAAATTAAATATGACTACACTTAAGCGTGTTAATAATCCACACATCTGTCCACACACATCTTCTTTATCAAATTAAATATGACTACACTTAAGAGTGTTAATAATCCACACATCTGTCCACACACATCTTCTTTGTCAAATTAAATATGACTACACTTAAGCGTGTTAACAATCCACACATCTGTCCACATACAAATAGTTATGTAATTTTTTTTCAGTTTTAGTTTTATTTCAGTTAACAATTCTAGTATTTGAACTTAATAGCTTTCCTGTAGCTCAACTGGTAGAGCATGGCGTTAGCAACGCCAAGATCATGGGTTCGATTCCCAGGGAAAGCAAGAGCTGATAAAATATAGAAACTGTAACTTCAATGCAATGTAAGTCGCTTTGGATAAAAGCATCTGCTAAATGCATAAATGTAAATGTAAATAACTGCATTCATAAAAAATAAAAAAGATTTAGCATATATTTTTAGTCATTTAGTGCTTTTGTCATTTTATTGTATTTTTGTATTTCTAAATAGTTGTATTTATGTATTTTTAATTCATTAATATTTCCATTTTAGCTTAATTCCCTAATTTCAGTTCTAGAAACATTTCTAATTTTAATTTACTTTAGGTTTGACATCTAATACTTATAATGACTATAATATATTATATTATACTAATAAATGCTATATTTACCGTAGTGCTAATATTCTTCTTCAGCTTTATCTCTGATGTTTTTGGCAGTTATGTGCTGTGTTTGATGTCTGCAGAAGCACGTCCTCGTCGTCTCCCGCTGACCGCGGCTAAAGTCAAACACGGCCGCCGGACCGACCCGGCCGAGGAGAACGACGCTGACGACGAGGGCGAGATCTGGTACAACCCCATCCCGGAGGATGAAGAGGCCGATCCCATCATCAGAGTCCAGACGAGACGAGCGGACGCAGACGAAACACAGACGCAGGAGGAGAGCCGAGCCGCAGGTACAGCTTCAGCAGCAAGCGTACTGGACAAAACATTATTCATATCTGTGTAAGGAGCGTGAGGGCTTTTTGGGATAAATGAAGGCAGAAATTAAACTTTCTAATTTCAGGTTTGCATGAAAAATTAAAATGTGAGTTTTCTGATTAAAAACTGCAATTGTGATAAAAAAAAAAAAAAATGTTTGATGTAGGATTTAAATATTTGACATTCAAAAATTGCTAATAAATTTCACAAACAATTAGAAGGAAATGACGAAGTAACACTTTGAATTAAACGTGAATTTTTTTGAAGTAGATTCTCTGAATTCAATTCTCATTTACTTGTAAAACATACTTTTTATTTGCATGCATGCTTTTGGTAAAGCTTCACTGTGTGACTATATATAAAAAAGACTATTACAATAATAATAATTATAACAACAAACATTTTTATTATTATCATTTAATTCTATTACTATCATTAGAAATATTACTTTAGTAATATTTGACTGTAAAATAATAATAAGAACAATTTTTGTATTATTATCATTTAATTATATTACTATCATGAGAATTATTACTTTACTAATATTTGACTAAAATAATAATAACAACAATTTTTGTATTAATATAATTTAATTATATTACTATCATGAGAATTATTACTTTACTAATATTTGACTAAAATAATAATAACAACAATTTTTGTATTATTATAATTTAATTATATTACTATCATGATAAATATTACTTTACTAATATTTGACTGTAAAATAATAATAAACAAATCATTTATTTATATTACAAAAATGATAAATTTTACTTTAGTAATATTTTACTGTAAAATAATTTAAAGAAAAAAATACATAATAATAATAATTGTATTTTAAACATGAACATTTATTCTTAAATGTGATTTTTTTTTAAGCAGAAAGAGCTAAAGAGTATTTTCTTGTAAAATTTACTCCAAAAAATAAAATACATAAACATTTTGTACAATTTTTGCTTGTTTGTAAGGATGCACAGTTTTGCCCCAATAAAAAATATTAAAACAAATAAGACATGAAATAAAGAATATAATAATAGTAGTAGTATGTGTTTACAGAACAACAGTATTGTAATACTAATATTGATCTCCTTAATGGTTTACGTTTCCTAATCTTCAAACAATGTTAAAACACTTTTATTTTGATGATTTTGGTTGAGTTTCTGACTGTGTGTGTGTGTGTGTGTGTGTGTGTGTGTGTGTGTGTGTGTGTGTGTGCACTCGTGCGTGTGCACGTGTGTGTGTGTGTGTGCACTCGTGCGTGTGCACGTGTGTGTGTGTGTGTGTGTGTGTGTGTGTGCGCGCGCGTGCACGTGTGTGTGCACGTGTGTATTTTAGGCTCTGTTCTGAATGCTGTGTTGTGTTCCATTCCGGAACTTTCCTGGTGTGTTGTTGGTTTTAGCTCCTGGCTGCATGTGCGTCCCAACACCCCTCTGAAACATGAGCCACACAAACTGAGCGCTCGCTCACCTTTTACATTAGTGATGACATAGAGAAGGCAATATTACCCACAATCCCATGGGTGGCAGGTAACCGGATCTGAGTGTGGTGTTGCGAAAGGCAGCCGTCCACCCTGACCGTGTGTGTGTGTGTGTGTGTGTGTGTGTGTGTGTGTGTGTGTGTTTGCATGTGCGCGTTATGCAAATACATAAAGGCAGCTAGATTTCCCAGCATACTACTGTTGAATTAAACCGGTTCTATCTTAACACATCTGACAGAGACTATTTCACAAACATTGTAAATGAGGCTTTGAACTCTGTATTTGTCATTAAGGTTGGCTGTTGTTTTGATCTGTATTTGGATACCTGCTATCTTTCCAAACTGCTGAAATATCAGCCATTGGTTGAAGCCATCCATCAACTTGACTATCAGAGTAAGTGAATTACTCCAGTGTTTGGAAGTTTAGGTCATGTGCACAAGAATGTGATTAAAGGACTGCGGTTGGGTGGATTGCAAAAAGACTCGCAACATTCTGTTGAGTTGCAGCCATTATAGGGAGTATGCAAATATGGAAACGGAGATGTTTTGTCTATCCTTGATATCCTCTTGTTAAATATTATAAATATAAGGACTTGAATGTATGTTAGCCATATGCACCTGTTATCTTGCAAACTGACTTCCTAAGGTATTTGGATTCCGTGTATGATGCTTGTCTTGTGGATCCAAATAAAATAAGAAAGTGTGTGTGTGTGTGTGTGTGTGTGTGTGCGCGCGCGCCCGCGATTGTTTGTTTGTGTGTATGCGCTCGTGTTTGTTTGTTTGTTTGTGTGCGTGCGTGTGTATGTGAGTGTATGCGTGCGTGTGTTTGTGAGTGTGTGCGTGCGTGTGTTTGTGAGTGCGTGCGTGTGTGTGTGCGCGCCCACGCTTGTTTGTTTGTGTTTGCGCGTGTTTGTGTGCGTGTGTGCGCTCGTGTTTGTTTGTTTGTGTGTATGTGTGTGCGCGTGTTTGTGTGCATGTGTGTGCGCTCGTGTTTGTTTGTGTGCGTGCGTGTGTATGCGTGCGTGTGTTTGTGAGTGTATGCGTGCGTGTGTTTGTGAGTGTGTGCGTGCGTGCGTGCGTGCGTGCGTGTGCCTGCGAGTGTATGTGAGTGTATTGTGTGTGTGTTTGTGTGCGTGCGTGTGTTTGTGAGTGTATGCGTGCGTGTGTTTGTGAGTGTGTGTGTGCGTGCCTGCGAGTGTATGTGAGTGTATTGTGTGTGTTTGTGTGCGTGCGTGTATTTGTGAGTGTGTGCGTGCCTGCGTGTGTGTGTGTGCGTGTGCGTGCCTGCGAGTGTATGTGAGTGTGTGTGTGTGTGTTTGTGTGCGTGCGTGTATTTGTGAGTGTGTGCGTGCCTGCGTGTGTGTGTGTGTGTGTGTGTGTGTGTGCGTGCCTGCGAGTGTATTGTGTGTGTGTTTGTGTGCGTGCGTGTATTTGTGAGTGTGTGCGTGCCTGCGTGTGTGTGTGTGTGTGTGTGCGTGCGTGCCTGCGTGCGCAAATTTGCAGTGGCTTTGAAAGTTCAGAAGTAATTCCTGAATTTGAATTTAAATTGTAACATGATGCAGAACTGTCATTCTAACTTGAATTTAAATAAGTAACATTTAAATGGAATGAAATTCAAATATATTCATGTTACTGCTTTACATTTACCGTTTAACTATACCTTTTGATACCAGGATAAATATTTACATTGAAATTCGTATTTAAATTTGATGTCAATATATTTGATGTATTTATTTGATTTATTTGTGTGTGCTTGTATAATGTATAATAGGTCTTTACATTCAAAATTAAGTTATCAGATCATAATCATAACTGTTAGAAATTCTTTACACATCTATAGAAATTTGTATTTAAAGCTATAATAATATAAAATATATAATAATATAATTGAATATATAATCACACACACACGCATGTATGTGTACACTTTATATATGTATATTAGCAGTGGATAATGTTGGAAGATCACTTATTTTCACACAGTTTTTCTGTTCAACAAATTATATTTTATAAAGCATAATACATTTTCAAATAAAAAATGTGTGACTATAAAATTATCTGGAAAAAATGTTTTGTAAAACAGTATTGCACTTATACAGGTACATCTAAAAAAAATTGAATATCATGAAAAAGGTTGATATTTTTGTCATTAATTTCAGAAAGTGAAACCCATATAATATATAGATTCATTACACATAGAGGGAAATATTTCAAGCCTTTAGTTCTTGATTTCTTTATGATTATGGCTTACAGATAATGAAAACCCAAAATTCAGTGTCTCAGAAAATTTGAATATTACATAAGATCAATAAAAAAAGGATATTTTAAACGGAAATGTCAGGCTTCTGAAAAGTACAGCCCAAATCATCACTGACTGTGGAAACTTCACACTGGACTTCAAGCAACATGGATTCTGTGTCTCTCCACTCGTCCTCCAGACTCTGGGACCTTGATTTACAAATGAAATGCTAAATTTACTCTCATCTGAAAAGAGGACTTTGGAGCACTGAGCAACAGTCCAGATCTTCTTCTCCTTATCTCAGGTAAGATGCTTCTGACGATGTTTCTGGTTCAGAAGGGGCTTGGTAGCTCTTTTCCTGAAGATGTCTGAGCGTGGTGACTCTTGATGCACTGACTCCAGCTTCAGTTCACTCCTTGTGAAGCGCTCCCAAGTGTTTGAATCGGCTTTGCTTGACTGTATTCTCAAGCTTGCTGTCATCAATGTTGCTTGTGCACATTTTCCTACACAATTTCTTTCTTCCAGTCAACTTTGCATTTAATATGCTTTGATACAGCACTCCTTGAACAGCCCCCCCTTCAGTAATGCCCCTCTGTGACTTACTCTCTTTGTGTGTCAATGATCGTCTTCTGGACCGTTGCCAAGTCAGCAGTGTTCCTCATTATTATGGTTTCAAAGAACAAGAGATACCCACAATTTATACTGTATGGATGGTTATTTATTGAAACTCAAATGTAAATATTATAATATTTTGAGATACTGATTTTTGACTTTCATTAGCTGTAAGCTCTAATCATAAAAAATAAAAATAAAAACTCTTTAAAAATGTTTTACTTTACATGTAATGAATCTAAACTATATGAAAGTTGCACTTTTTGAAATAAGTTACAAGAAAAAACTTTCACCATATTCAAATTTTAGATGTACCTGTATTATAGAAATATAATCAAAATGTGTTTTACATTCTTAGTTAGGGAATAAAGCCTTACAAATGAATAATTAATTATTTATTTTATTATTGAATCATTTTAGAGCTTTTGTTGGATGATTGGCTGCCTATTGTGTGACTCGGTTTGAATTTCATTCAATTGTAATTCAGTAAATTCCTCTTCCTGTCATTTCTATTCAAATTCCAATTCAACATCTTGTGGGGTGTGAGCATTTCAATTCCACACTCATTAATTAAATGAGAGCCTTAAAGTATCAACGTCTAATTTTGCCGTGTGTGTGTGTGTGTGTGTGTGTGTGTGTGTGTGTGTGTGTGTGTGTGTGTGTGTGTGTGTGTGTGTGTGTGTGTGTGTGTGTGTGTGTGTGTGTGAGAGAAACAGAGCTTTGTTCTGCGGTTCTAAATTAAGCTCTTGAATCATTTAAAGAGAAGATCTGTGATCAGTTCAACATATCAGACTTCACGGTCTCAGATAAATGCTCCAGTTTTCTCTCTGTCACTAATGGCACTGTGTGTGTGTGTGTGTGTGTGTGTGTGTGTGTGTGTGTGTGTGTGTGTGTGTGTGTGTGTGTGTGTGTGTGTGTGTGTGTGTGTGTGTGTGTGTGTGTGTGACCGATTCAAGGCTGTAAAATGTCTTCTGACACTCTATAATTAGTGTGACTAGTGACCAGATCAGTCCACTCACCACCTGTCACAATCAAAAATGTAAAATAAGTGCACACAGTCAGTGAGTGTTATCAACAACATTTTATTCTGCAAATTACTTTATATTAATACAAGTTCGTTTTTTATGATATAAAACCTTTAAATAAATCTAGTGTTTTGATTAGAGATGCTGTATTCTGAGTGGACGAGAGCAGGGGTTTGTGTGTTTTGGAATGCAACCTTGCCTCCTAATCTGGCCCCCTGAGACTCTCACTGTGTGTGTGTGTGTGTGTGTGTGTGTGTGTGTGTGTGTGTGTGTGTGTGTGTGTGTGTGTGGTTTAAGATTTGCTCATGTTTCTGAATGAAGTCCCTTTTGCTCAATAAAGGCTACATTTATTTGCTCAAAATACTGTAAAACATTGTGAAATATTACAATTCAAAATAATTGTTTTCTGTGTGATTAAAATGTATTTTAAAATGTATTTTATTGCTGTGATCAAAGCTGTATTTTCAGCATCATTACTCCAGTCTTCAGTGTCTCATGATCTTCAGAAATCAGTCTAATATACTGATTCGCTGCTCAAGAAACATTTCTGATTATTATAAATGTTAAAAACAGTTGCTCTGGCAAATATTTTAATATCCCTAAAATGACCTCTTTCAAATCTTATTCACACTTGCATTCAGTTCACATGGACTATTTGCATATTTACTTATATATAAGTAATTGGTGGCATTTGATTATATTGTGAAAAGTGGACTATGATATTGTTGGTACACATATTGTTCTCCGCCCACATGGCCTTGGTGACATCAGCAGAATGGAATTTCAGAGACAAAAAAAAGTGGACTCTTTTTTTTTCTTCAGAATAGCATGCATTGATAAACAGCAAACTAGATACATGTAAGCTGTTAAGCCTTCAAATTGTGCTATTGGATTCAGCGAGTATTTCCGACCCGGTTTAGTCTGACAGAATTTAAAGAGGTTGTGTCCTAAAGCACTCCAAAACACAAAAAATATAAGTAAATTATAACAAAATCTTCATATTAAAGTGAACTGTGCTTTTAAATAGACACGCACACACTTGCGATGCCAAATCGTGAACCTCTGCCCCATCTCCTCCACATCAATCTTTCTCAAAACAGTATTTCTCTTTCTCCTTGCCTCTCTCTTTTTTGGTCTCTTCACACTGGCATGCCTCTCTCTCTCTCTTTAACAGAATCAAGTCTTTGTTTTATCTGGGCGGGTAAGTATCAGATCAAACGGCGAGTTTTGAAGGAGGCCCTGAACTGTGGCAACAGAGCCGCTGTTGTAGTAAAGCAGATGAACATGGCCATGTGATCAGAGAGAAAGAGAGGGTGAGGTAGAGGAAGGTTGCATGTTCAAGAAATCAGATTTTTCCACCATTCAATAATGACTGCGGGCTGCGGAGATAACTGCATCCCAGGTTCAGAAGTCTCTCATAAAAGGAAATCTACTAATCGAGAGAGCAAATTATACTGAGGCTGATGGAGTGATTTAACCACAGTGCTCTTGGCCAATGGAAGGTCTGGTTTATCGCTCCACTCTGGAATGTTCCACAGATGTTCTTTGTTTTTGATGTATGTGACTGAGTTGGAAAGGGACTTTTTGGGATAGATGTAGTTATTATGGCGTGTATGTGCATAGAGCAAAGGGGAAATCATGTGGACTAAACGGGAGCGAACAGGCCAGAAGCAATAGGAAAGAATTATGGATCAAATTGTCTAGTTACTGGGGTTGTTTTGAGCACGCAACAAGAGTTTTGGTTAGGTAAAGGAACAATTGATGACATGTTTTTGAAGAACTGAAGATATAAGAAGTGTTTATTACATACGTTAATTATTCTGCTTATTTCCATGTGTACATGTTTATATCATGTGACATTTTTTAAGTCCTTAAAGCACTCTTGTTTGTACAGCTTCCACCAATTAAGTATCTTGCTTTGAATAATCCAAATCGCTGTTACTTTTTTGAAAGAATTTGGCTTGAATCCTTGAAGCATCTATCAACTAATCCAAATAAATCCAAATTTATTTATCTTGTGGTATAAGATTATCTTAAACCATATACCCACAAAGGGTATCGAGTTCATTTAAGGGTCAGCTAAGATCTGGGGGTCAATGACTTGGTCAATGTACTAATTAAATCCTCATTTTTCATTCCACAGTTCCTTCAGAGCAGCCCACTGGTGGACTTTCTCCCTCTTCTAGTCCCAACCCAGCTAAAAGGAGCACTACTATGAACTGGTCTTTTCCTGATAAAATCAAGTCACCACGGACTGTCCGAAAACTCTCTATGAAGATGAAGAAACTGCCTGATCTGAGTCGGAAGCTTAGCGTTAAAGGGAACCCATCTAGCAATGTGGCTATCAGCAACAGCCAATCAGAACCCAGGGCTCACTCAACAAGAGCCAATGGGATGGCAGAGCTGGGCCAGTCCCAGTCCAGACTGTCCCCGGCAGGTGTGACAACTGCATTGGCGAGTGGTAATGTGATCTGGTGGTACCATTTGGACAGTAGTGTTTCTATGCAGCACAACTTCGATAAGAGGAGGAGCAACAGCGGTGGCGTTCCCAAATCGGCCAGTAAGGGAGGTTACCTAAGCGATGGTGACTCGCCCGAACTTGTCGCCAAATCAGGAAAGCACGGAAATTCAGAAAGAAAGAGCGGTAAAGCCCGGGATCCCAATGGGAACGGCGGAAGTCAGAGGCTCCCTGGCACGGAGCTGGATATCGATGCCTTCCGTCCGTATAGTTTCTCTGAGCAGCCAAAGTGCCTAACGTACATCTCTGGACTAATGAGTCTGCATTTCTATGGCGCAGAGGACTTGAAGCCACTGCGGGCTGATTCCCGCGACGTCTACTGCGCAATCCAGGTGGACTCTGTCAACAAAGCTCGTACGGCCTTGCTTACCTGTCGGACAGCCTTCCTGGACATGGATCACACCTTCAACATTGATTTGGAGAACGCTCAGCACCTCAAACTTGTCGTTTTCAGTTGGGAGTCCACACCACGAAGGAACCGGGTGTGCTGCCATGGGACTGTGGCTCTCCCGGCCTTGTTTCGTGTGCGTAAGATGCACCAGCTTGCAGTCCGCTTGGAACCACGTGGAATGATGTACGTGAAGCTGAGCCTCATGGAGCAGAGGCAGAACTCTCTTGATGGCCAGAAGGGGGATAAGAAAACTCAGGTGTTTGGCGTAGAGGCTCGGCGCGTGGTGGAACGGGAAGCCTCTGGATTAATGGTTCCACTGCTCATCGAGAAATGCATCTCTGAGATCGAGAGGAGGGGTTGTCAGGTGAGTGAGTTGAGCAGATCTTTATTGTTATTTAACCTGCATGCATTTCCAAACTAAATCTTTAAAGGTGAAGTGTGTAATTCTTTTGATGTCAGTACTTCACAAAGTAGGCCTACTATTCAAGTTTAATCTGCAACTATATGTAAGCAATTTCTATGTTGACTTTCTAAAGAGTGCCACACTCTGGCAACTTAAAGTCCTATGAGAGTTTGAAACATTGACTGTCTGAAGATTGTCGCACTGTGGCACCTTCAAAAGTGTCCTAGATGTGTTTGAGACATTGTGTTTCTGATAAGTGTCACAATGGTTCACCTTCAAAAGAGTCCTAGAAGAGTTTGAGACATTGACTGTCTGAAGAGTGTCACATTGGTTCACCTTCAAAATAGTCCTAGATGTGTTTGAGACATTGTGTTTCTGATAAGTGTCACAATGGTTCACCTTCAAAAGAGTCCTAGGAGAGTTTGAGATGGGACTACCTTTGATGGGTCAGAAAGAGCAGTAAGAATGTTTGGGACACTTGCTTGTGCCTTAAAGTGTATTTCCATGTCTTCGTTCAGACTGCAGGCCCAAAAGTGGCCTACATACAATTTATACTCATATGTGAGTAGTGTGAACAGCACAAACAACGTGTAATCTGATCTTTCCAATTCTGGTTTGGGCCACTTCCATATGTCATCCTAAGTCCAATGTTTTGCAATGCTACCTCAGTCTGAACAGTCATATCAGAATTCATGGTACTTTTTATGTCACTTTGGATGATGGGAGTCACTCCAGAGGTTTTACGTACAAGTAAGTTCCTTGGTTACTCGGTTAATATGGAAGACAGCTGCAAAGTTAGTCAGTGAAGGGACAGTGTGGTATGCATAAGTATTATGATGACAGCTCTCTACATGCAAAACTAGAGGGACAACTGTATGGGAATAGATTTGCTCTCTTTCTCCTCATCCTTGTCTGGCTTCCATCCCACATCACCTCATAAATAAATGTGTAAACGCTGACTTCAGTGGCCTCCATGTTCTTTTGCACACATGGGTCATTTTAGGACCGTTACTAGTTTACACTTAAATCTGATATTGGCCACATTTACAAAATAATATAAACAGCCAGAACTGAACACTAAGGGTTGGAGTGTGAACGTAGCCAATGAGTCTCTTTAGTTATTCGTTATGCTTTGGTTAAAGTGAGCTCGCCAACCATTCTAAAGTCCTTGTCCATCCATGGACATTACACACTCACACAAACAAGCTTAGCAAGGCCTCTTGGTGGTTTGTGTGCACAGGCATATTGCCAAAGCCCTAGCCATTCATCTCCGTTATACACACACACACACAACCTGTCTCTGTTACAGTGTCACCCAGAGTTTAATGTTGTTCTCGTCCATTCATCCCACCAAGTGTGTCTGCCGTCAACCCACAAAACAACTCTGACTGCTGTTCTCAGATCAGATTTACCCCTGCAGTTCAATACTCACACATGGAAGATCTGATTCTAGATCAGCTGAGAGAGAATTTCAGCCCCTATCGATGTAAAAAAAAAAACAGCTTGTAGGTCCTTTGGGAAGGCTGTAAAGTTCTGCTGGTATGATGAGGGTGATTTTCTCAATCAAGTCTTAGGCTCTTGTCAGCCTCTGTATGCTAAATCTGCAGCTCAAGCCCATATATCTGATTCTTATATCCGCATATCAAACGAAGCATGGTTTTTCTTACTCATGCGCTGCTCCCAAGTTGCATTGCTGTGCCGTCATCACTTTTTTGAGACGATGCATGTATATTTATTTGTATGCATTCATGCAATTGTTTATGAATTTATGTATGCATTGTTTATGCATTAATGCCTTGGTTTATTTTTGTAATTATTTATGCATAAATAGTGACGAGTGCAGCATAGTTGTTTAATGCAATGATTATTGCATACTTCATACTGTTGAATGCTATTTTAAGCTTTTCCTCATTTTTATTTATTCATGCATTTATGCTTTTCCTTCTTTTTTTTAAAGTATACGCTACATACTGTGCAGTATGTAAGTGCTCTAGCCGCCAAACAACACTACACTACACTACTGAAACTAAAAATGTTCAGAAGCTAAAGTATGTGGGATTCCTGTTACCAGAGATGCACAAATGTGCAATTATTGTATTTATTTTTGAGATGATAATTGGATACTTCTTGCCAATGTAAATATTCTTGGTCATGTGACAGCAACATAGCACACTGCTATTTAAGACAGTAATGTACTGTATACTGGAGTTTATACTGTGGAATTTGCAGTAGCCTAGCCTAGTGGTTGTTATATATTGTAATGCATTCAGTTCACTGAATTAGTATTTATCTTAAACTTGGTTTAAGGTCAGAGCTTAGCTGCTTACTGTATGGAGTTTTTTAATAAAGCCTGAAGTCAGTATAGTTTTTGTTAAGAAAGCATGATATACACAGCTCACAAAAGCTAGAGGAATGTCCTTTGGGCGCAGGAAAACCACCAAACTGGATGGGTAAATGATTAGCCGTGTGCCGTGAGGGTTTTTCCGCAACCCTTCTTGCCTGTTTAAAGGAATAGTTCACCTAAAAAAATGAACATTTTGTCTCTTTTGTTTCTTATATACAAAATATTCTCTCTTTCACACAACACATTTTTTGGTGAATTATTCCTTTGAAGTCATAACTTTAAATCGTACTTTCCGTGCCTCAAAGTTTTGAGTTATGAGAGTCATTTCAAATTGTTATTTTTACAAATTAGCCTGTGACCTCTAAAGTTAGACCTACTAAAGAGCAGCTCCAGAGGCCAAGCGTTGAGTCTGTGTGGAGACGTTTGGCTTGTGCCCAAATTAAGAATTCCTCTTTGGGTTTAATGCGCATGTCCCGTTAGCGGCAGCGTGGTATCTGTGGTCAAATGCACAGTTACAGGCGACGCTAAAACTGAAGATCAACCCAGAAGCAGGATGTGTTCTTCACTAGGGGAAGAACGGAGGAAGGTTTTAGTGGATTCAGGAAACTCTTCAGCTGTTTTTAACAAAGACTGTGGTCAAGCTATTATTTCCTCTGGGTGACATTTTTAGAGTTGTCTCACACACATACACACACACACAAAAACACACACAAAAACACACACAAAAACACAAAAAAACACACAAACACACAAAAAACACAAAAACACACCACACACACTGGTCTGAATTAAGCTGCTGTTTCACATTGCAGGGAATTTCTTCTGTTTATTGGAGCCTGTGCTGATAAATCATTGCAGAATGTGCTCGGCTGTGTTTGAGATTAAACGTTAGCTTTCTACATACGAAATTGTGTAATATATACTGTATATTAAATACTAACTTTGCATGTCTTTTATTTATGCATGTTTATTTTGCCTTTATGCATTTATATGCAAAAAATTATACTTTTTTTGTACATTTTCAAAATTGCATAGATACTCATTTACATTTACATTTATGCATTTAGCAGACGCGTTTATCCAAAGCGACTTACATTGCATTGCATTCAAGTTTCTACATTTTATCAGGTCTTGCTTTCCCTGGGAATCAAACCCATGATCTTGGCGTTGCTAACGCCATGCTCTACCAGTTGAGCTACAGGAAAGCTCAGGCTCATTCAAGTTGAGCACAATGCATTGTGGGATACAGCATTTCCCACTGTATTTTTTGGTTGTATACTGCACATTTTGGCAGAATAGTAGGTCATTAAAGATGTTTAGCAGTGCACAGCATTCAGGGTAGTATGGTATGTGAAGATGCCTGTCAGTATGCAACCGGTTCAATGTGTTGACTATATAATGCAGCAACTCAAGTGGACAGTGACATATGAACCGATTAAAAATGCTAAAGAGTCAAACTTATTTGAGACGATGGCTGAGTGTCATTCTCTGAATTAAACTGAAATATAATGTTGTCATGGGACAATAATGTTTGTCATTGTATAATGCTTATTTATTTGTAAAAAATAGTATGCAGTCAGAGTGCTGAATCTGATTGGCTCCCTCTGTTCTTAACTCCGCCCACAGCAGGCGGTAGAAGTCCTCTGTGGATGAATGTGTTGTGTACGTGCAGGTTTGTACTGCAGTTGTTTGTCAGACTGTTTTTGCGCAGGATTGCAGGTGTGAGCTGGGCCGGATCCAAGCCGGTTAAGACTCCGGATATTTCCATACCTGCAGTCTTTCCGACAGCTTACAGCTAATGTTTTTTGAGAATGGGATAATAAGGAGATGTGCTTCTACGTGCAAGCTGTCACATTTTAAATCTGGTGCAACAAAGAAGAGAGGCTTAGGTTAAAGACCTTTGCTAACCTATCTTGTAGTAGTACTGTACTAATATTTATATTTATTTAGAGATGCAAAACATTTTTATCATTTATCTCTAACCAGGGTCCACATTTCACTTTTTCTCAATTGTGAGACTTTTTAGACATTTACCAATGGTGAATGAGATATTTTAGCAAACATTTCCATCTGTATTTTGCATGATTTTTATTAACATAATCATTATTATTTTAAAAAGTAACAAAAATTTGACTTAAGTAATGTATTATTTATTATTATTACAGAAATATGCAACATATAGATAAAAATATGTTAAAATAGTATCTCAATAATAATAATAATACTAATACAGTCGAATATTAAAATAAAAATGATTATTAGAATTGTTATTATTATTAATAATTCAGTGATGATGGTTATTATGTTTTAATAATTTAAACTTTTTACTATTATTAGTAGTGTATTATTACTATTGTATTTTAATAAAAAATTAATACAATAATTAAAAAAAAATGCGGCTGAACACGAACCGCGTGCTACACTAAACACAACAACTCAACGAGAAAACATGCGGCCGAACACGAACCGCACGCTACACTAAACACAACAACTCAACTAGAAAACATGCGGCCGAACACGAACCGCACGCTACACTAAACACAACAACTCAACTAGAAAACATGCGGCCGAACACGAACCGCACGCTACACTAAACACAACAACTCAACGAGAAAACATGCGGCCGAACACGAACCGCACGCTACACTAAACACAACAACTCAACTAGAAAACATGCGGCCGAACACGAACCGCACGCTACACTAAACACAACAACTCAACGAGAAAACATGCGGCCGAACACGAACCGCACGCTACACTAAACACAACAACTCAACTAGAAAACATGTGGCCGAACACGAACCGCACGCTACACTAAACACAACAACTCAACGAGAAAACATGCGGCCGAACACGAACCGCACGCTACACTAAACACAACAACTCAACTAGAAAACATGCGGCCGAACACGAACCGCACGCTACACTAAACACAACAACTCAACGAGAAAACATGCGGCCGAACATGAACCGCACGCTACACTAAACACAACAACTCAACTAGAAAACATGCGGCCGAACACGAACCGCGCACTACACAAAACACAACAACTCAACACAACAAGAAAACATGCGGCCGAACACGAACCGCGCGCTACACTAAACACAACAACTCAACGAGAAAACATGCGGCGAACATGAACCGTGCGCTACACTAAACACAACAACTCAACGAGAAAACATGCGGCGAACATGAACCGCGCGCTACACTAAACACAACAACTCAACGAGAAAACATGCGGCCGAACACGAACCGCACGCTACACTAAACACAACAACTCAACGAGAAAACATGCGGCGAACATGAACCGCGCGCTACACTAAACACAACAACTCAACAAGAAAATATGCGGCCGAACACGAACCGCACGCTACACTAAACACAACAACTCAACGAGAAAACATGCGGCGAACATGAACCGCGCGCTACACTAAACACAACAACTCAACACAACGAGAAAACATGCGGCCGAACACGAACCGCGCGCTACACTAAACACAACAACTCAACGAGAAAACATGCGGCGAACATGAACCGTGCGCTACACTAAACACAACAACTCAACGAGAAAACATGCGGCGAACATGAACCGCACGCTACACTAAACACAACAACTCAACTAGAAAACATGCGGCCGAACACGAACCGCGCACTACACAAAACACAACAACTCAACACAACAAGAAAACATGTGGCCGAACACGAACCGCACGCTACACTAAACACAACAACTCAACGAGAAAACATGCGGCGAACATGAACCGTGCGCTACACTAAACACAACAACTCAACGAGAAAACATGCGGCGAACATGAACCGCGCGCTACACTAAACACAACAACTCAACGAGAAAACATGCGGCCGAACACGAACCGCACGCTACACTAAACACAACAACTCAACGAGAAAACATGCGGCGAACATGAACCGCGCGCTACACTAAACACAACAACTCAACAAGAAAATATGCGGCCGAACACGAACCGCACGCTACACTAAACACAACAACTCAACGAGAAAACATGCGGCGAACATGAACCGCGCGCTACACTAAACACAACAACTCAACACAACGAGAAAACATGCGGCCGAACACGAACCGCGCGCTACACTAAACACAACAACTCAACGAGAAAACATGCGGCGAACATGAACCGTGCGCTACACTAAACACAACAACTCAACGAGAAAACATGCGGCGAACATGAACCGCGCGCTACACTAAACACAACAACTCAACACAACGAGAAAACATGCGGCCGAACACGAACCGCGCGCTACACTAAACACAACAACTCAACGAGAAAACATGCGGCCGAACACGAACCGCGCGCTACACTAAACACAACAACTCAACACAACGAGAAAACATGCGGCCGAACACGAACCGCACGCTACACTAAACACAACAACTCAACGAGAAAACATGCGGCCGAACACGAACCGCACGCTACACTAAACACAACAACTCAACGAGAAAACATGCGGCCGAACACGAACCGCACGCTACACTAAACACAACAACTCAACGAGAAAACATGCGGCCGAACACGAACCGCACGCTACACTAAACACAACAACTCAACGAGAAAACATGTGGCCGAACACGAACCGCGCGCTACACTAAACACAACAACTCAACGAGAAAACATGCGGCCGAACACGAACCGCGCACTACACCAAACACAACAACTCAACACAACGAGAAAACATGCGGCCGAACACGAACCGCACGCTACACTAGACATAACACAACGCGGACAGGAGCGCGCCACTAAACCACAAATAAACTGGACCGAAGTGACAGAACCCTGACAGTAATATGCAACATACAGATGTACATACAAAACGTGTGCTAAAACTTCTCAATAGTAATAAGAATAATACTCAGAAACTAATTATTATTAAATCAATTATTATCATTATTGCTGCACTTTTGTTAAAATATATATATTTCCTGCAATCTCTCTAAATATGTGTGTGTGCATTTTTTTAACTAACCATATACAATTAAAGCAGAGAAGTTTGCTCCTAATTCCTATAATGGTTATGTTAATATCAGCATTGCATGATGGTTCTGATCAGTGATGTTGTGAGGTTCTCTGAAGGTTGTATAAGGGTTGTGTGTGTGTGTGTGTGTGTGATTGACAGGTGGTGGGTCTGTATCGACTGTGCGGTTCGGCTGCGGTGAAGAAGGAGCTGCGGGAAGCGTTTGAGAGGAACAGTCACGCCGTCGAGCTCTCAGAAAACAACTACCCAGATATTAATGTCATTACAGGTACTGCATATCAGCGCTTACACACACTTGATACACACACACACACACGTTTACTGAGATTTACACTCAAACCATTTCACTTGAAGACTAGTTTGTGTGTGTGTCTGTGTCTGTCTGTGTGTGTGTGCGTGTCTGTCTGTCTGTCTCTGTGTGTATGTGTGTGTGTGTGTCTGTGTGTGTGTCTGTCTGTGTCTGTCTGTCTGTGTGTGTGTGTGTGTGTGTCTCTGTGTGTGTGTGTGTGTGTGTGTGTGTGTCTGTCTGTGCATGTGCGTGTCTGTGTGTGTGTGTGTCTGTCTGTGCGTGTGTGCGTGTCTGTGTCTGTGTCTGTGTCTGTGTGTGTGTGTGTGTGTGTGTGTGTGTGTGTGTGTGTGTGTGTGTGTCTCTGTGTGTGTGTGTGTGTGTGTGTGTGTGTGTGTCTGTCTGTGCATGTGCGTGTCTGTGTGTGTGTGTGTCTGTCTGTGCGTGTGTGCGTGTCTGTGTCTGTGTCTGTGTCTGTGTGTGTGTGTGTGTGTGTGTGTGTGTGTGTGTGTGTGTGTGTGTGTGTGTGTGTGTGTCTCTGTGTGTGTGTGTGTGTGTGTGTGTGTGTGTGTCTGTCTGTGCATGTGCGTGTCTGTGTGTGTGTGTGTCTGTCTGTGCGTGTGTGCGTGTCTGTGTCTGTGTCTGTGTCTGTGTCTGTGTGTGTGTGTGTGTGTGTGTGTGTGTGTGTGTGTGTGTGTGTGTGTGTGTGTGTGTGTGTGTGTGTGTTGACTGTCATAACGCCTTTGTGAATGAGATTAACCAGAGGTCAGCAGAAAGCTTGCAAAGCGCAGACAGTAACAAGGCCAGCAGCTTCTTTGTGTTCAGCTCTATGAGTGTCACAAAACACACACACACACACACACAGAAGGAAGAGAGTCCAATGTACATGTGTGAGATTTGGCGGGAAAACCGAGGTCAATGTTGTAATAACTAAAGCTGTGCGATATATTATACATGACCATTTATAAGTTTTGGGTTAGTACTTTTTTTTTTTTATTTTTTTTTTTATTTATATTTTTATTCAAGGACACGTAAAAAAAAAAAAGATTACAGAAGATTTATATTTCAAATAAATGCTGTTCTTTTGACCTTTCTATTCAATCCTGAAAAATAAAATGCATAAAATCCACAAAAATATTGTGCAGCACGACTGTTTTCAACATTGATAATAATCAGAAATGTTTCTTGAGCAGCAAATCAGTATATTATTATGATTTCTGAAGATCATGTGACTGGAGTAATGATGCTGAAAATTCAGCTGCGCATCACAGAAATAATTACAGTTTAACAGATATTCACATAGAAAACAGCTGTTTTAAATTGTAATAATATTTCACTATTTTTACGGTATAGTTGATTAAGTAAATGCAGCCTCGGTGAGATAAAACATTGTGCAGTTGAGTTTGATGAAGTGCAGCTGTATGTATTTAATCTCAGTAGTGTGTTAAACACACTGAAGCTTCTGTGTTGTATTTCACTGTGTGGGTGTGGGTGTGGGTGTGGGTGTGGGTGTGGGTGTGTGTGTGTGTGTGTGTGTGTGTGTGTGTGTGTGTGTGTGTGTGTGTGTGTGTGTGTGTGTGTGTGTGTGTGTGTGTGTGTGTGTGTGTGTGTGTGTGTGTGTGTGTGTGTGTGTGTGTGTGTGAGAGAGAGAGCGGTTGATGCCCGCTGTGTAATGATGTATGAGCAGGTCGTGTTTATTTGCCTTTTAAACCAATATGTGGCTCAAAGTCCCATCATGCACCTGGCCACCAGCCAACCAATCAGCTTCTGTTTTTGCTGCTGTATCTGTAAAACAATATATAAATGACCAGTGTTATAATTATCTATCTGTCTGTCACACACACACACACACACACACACACACACACACACACACACACACACACACATATAAATATATATTCTGGAGGACTGTTATTCCATATGCTGTTTCCTTCCCCATCCACTGTGTGTGTGTGTGTGTACACGTGTGTGTGTGTGTGTGTGTGTGTGTGTGTGTGTGTGAATATTCTTGTCTGTTTTCTTAAGTTGCCCGTGACATTCTGCTGTCACATACACTTCCTAGGTCAGAGGTCACGTCTGACTGAATTAGCGCTTCTGTTAATTGGCCTGTGAAATACTCTGTCAGTAACTTACAGAAATACTGCTGTATCAGCACGGGCTTTTGGCCATGATCATTCCTATATGTATTTTGTAAGATGTTTTAATGTTTTTGAAAGAGTCTCCTGTTCACCAAGGCTGCATTTATTTGATTAAAAAATCTGTAATATTTTTATAATATATTACACAACATTTCTGATTATTATCAATGTTGAAAACAGTCGTGCTGCACAATATTTTTGTGGAAACCGTGATGCATTTTATATTTCAGGATTCACAGATGAATAGAAAGTAAAAAAAAACAGCATTTATGTGAAATAGAAATATTTCGTAACATTATAAAAGTCTTCACTGTCACCTTTGATCAGTTTAAAGCATCCTAGATGAATGTCCTTCTCTCTGGCTGTGTTAATGTCTTCCGCTCAGGTGTGAACTCTGCGTCTGGATCCGTTCGCTCTCTCACTGTTCCCAACCTCGACATTCAAACACTTCCCCAAAAACACAACAATAGCACTTCCTCTGATCCCAGGCCTGTAGAGCGGGAACCGATCCAGCCTATCAGAGCCCTGGAGAACGATATCGGCTCTCATGTGTCAGTTTAATCTCACTGAATCAGCAGATCTTAGACTCGACTTTCAGATCAGATTTAAAGTGACTGATTACATTTCTGTTAATGTAGAAGTAAGTTAGTGAATAATAAAACACAAAACATTGATCTGTCATATTGAACGGCCTGATATATCAACAACTGGCTCGACCAATGGTGTGAGTTTGGGGGCGGGACTATCTGCTTGACTGACCAATAGCAGACTATCACTACCTCACACCTCACATACATCGTCCCAACAGCAGATAAACTAAAGTTCATCACTCGGTCTTATGACCTTATGTTTTATTTATTTAACAATTTTACATGTATTTATTTTACAAAATGTTTCACTTTATATGTTTTACTTACTAATTTATTTGCTTTTTTAATCTTTTTATTTAAATATATTATTTATTTATTCAATAAATCTATTATTTATTTATTCAATAAATAATTTATTTATTCAAAATATATATTAATGTGCATTCATTTATTCATTTATCATCTATTTCTTACATTTGTTAATTTATATTCTACATTAATTTATTATTTTAAATAATTTTATTTACTTATTTTAACAATTGTTTATTTTTATATATAAATATAGTATGTATTTACTGATTTCTACTGTTTTAATTCCTGTTTGCATTTTTATTATTTCTTTTACATTCTTAAATGTATTATTTAACATTTATTTATATTATTTATTTACTTATTTTAATCTATTTTTATGTATTTGCATTTATTTAAATCCATTCTTTGTTAATTTATCTTTTTTTTTTATTTTAATGTACTTTTATTTTGTTATTTTATATTAATTTATTTGAATAAATTTAGCATTTATTCATTTTAATAAAATTATTTATTTAATCTCATTTATACATTTCTTAATAACTTCTATCACTTTACAAAGTTAGAAAAAGACAGAAAACCCAACATCAAATAGCAAACCTAAAAGACAAATAAGAAACGGCTATAATACAGTACAGGATGACAGTGTGTGTGTGTGTGTGTGTGTGTGTGTGTGTGAGAGTGTGTGTAAGAGTGTGTGTGTGAGTGTGTGTGTGGGCATGTTTATGTGGTTTATGAGGACACAAATTTGTATAATGACATGGGTATGACTGGTATTACAAGGAGAAGGTGATTTATGAGGACATTTTCAGTGTCCCCATAATTTAAAACGCTTATAAATCATACAGAGTGAGTTTTTTGAGGGAAAATAGAAATGCACCGTCTCCTGTGAGGGCTAAGTTTAGGTGTAGGGTAGGTGTAGCACATACAGCTTGTACAGTATAAAAACCATTACGCCTATGGAAAGTCCCCGTAAACCATAAAAACCAACATGTGTGTGTGTGTGTGTGTGTGTGTGTGTGTGTGTGTGTGTGTGTCTCTCTCTCTGCAGGCGTGTTGAAGGACTACCTCCGTGAGCTTCCTCATCCTCTCATCACCAAGCCGCTGTACGAGTCTGTTCTGGACTCGATGGTCAAGAGGCCGCTGCAGATGGGAAGCGGCGGCTGTGAGAACGACTCTGTCGACTCGGATCACGCCGTCGGTTTGCTGGAGATCCTGTCGGAGGTTGAGAAGGTACGGGAAGGTTCTGGAGGGAACCCGGCTCGTCCGTTGTCCTGTTTCTGATCTCTCATGCGTGTGTGTTTGTGCCCAGGCGACCCTGCGGAAGCTTCTGGATCACCTGAAGCGTGTGGCGTCCCATCACGAGGTGAATAAAATGACCTGTCAGAACCTGGCGGTGTGTTTCGGGCCGGTTCTGCTCAGCCAGAGACAGGAGGCGTCCTGCCACGGGAACCGGGTCTTCATCGACTCCGAGGAGCTGGCCAGCGCTCTGCACTTCAAGAAACACATCGAGGTCCTTCATTACCTGCTCCAGCTCTGGCCAGGTGACGCATTACACCATCTCACTAGAGTTCATCACCCTGCTATGGATTTATTATTTATGCATTTAGCAGACACTTTTATCCAAAGCGACTTACAGTGCATTCAGGCTATACATTTATTGTCAGTATGTGTGTTCCCTGGGAATCGAACCCACAACCTTTTGTGCTGCTAACGCAATGCTCTACTGAGCCACAGTAACGACTTAATCAAAACCAACAGAAGAGCAATAAAATGCAAGTGCTATGTAGGTGTGTGCGATATATATCGTCTGCGACTATATCGTAATTGTTGTTTTAACGATGTGCAATTTGACAATATCGAGTATTTTGCAAAAACCCAACAAAACCCTTACAGAGTGCACGCATGCATTAGCCTACGTGGTGATGAAGGACTGGAATTGAGAACCTCTGCTTTAAACAACACAAGTGTGTCGGGTTTAGGTGAGCTGTTCCTTTTAAGGCTCCATCGTGTGTCTCGGGGGTCGTCTCATAATAATCTTTAATCACACTCTTGCTGCCCATCCTGACTCGTGGTTTCAGACGCTGTGTGCATGTCTTCCTCCAGCATGCAGAAACTATACAGTAAACCCCAGTCTGTAATTACGTGCATTCCTGTCTTAACCTTCAACTCCGGCCGACCCGCCCGCCTCACCCTCAGAACAATCGGCCCGTTTAGAAGGGCCTCTCGCTGCCAAAGATCCTCCGTCAGGCGTGGAGAAACTCGCATGAGGCCAGCTGCACTCGTCCTGCTCTGGGACGGCTGTCTCTTTGTCTGGTTGTGTATCAAACTGTGTCTCCACACGGGCACGAGATATTTTCATGCATATTCTGTAGTGTCTATGTGTTTGTTGTGTTCTTCAATTATGTGCATTTATACAGATTTCTGCAGGGTATTTTTTATTTTTTGCGTTAACTTTGAGGTTTTGCTAACATAAAAGGCAAACAAAAGTAGTTTACCATTTTTTCTGGGCAATCGTTTTTACATTTATTTTTATCTATTTTTATTAATTTATTAAAATATTTTTTTGTTGTTGTTTTGCAGTAAAAATATCTGAATATCAAGTCTTTTATATTTATTTTATTTAAATTATCTTAAATTTAAGGTGTACTAACTAATTTCAATATTTTAAGTTGTTTAATTACAGCTCCATTTATTTATTTAAATTACATTTATTTGTATTTATTTATATTTTGTTAATATACGTTTTTTTGGTAAAAACCTCTGAAAATCAAGTCTAAATTTAAAGTTTAAGAGAATATGTCAGAGAATATATCTTAAATTAAATCTTAAATATATCTTAAATTTAAGGTTTTGTACTTATTTTATTTTATTTGTACAATTTTAAAAAATTGTTTTATTTAAATCAGTTTAATTATCAAAACACTGTTTCTAAAGCAGGCCTTTCTTTTTTAAAACGGAACTTAGTATTGATTAACTACTGCAAATAATGTCAAGTGATTAACTAAGCTAAGTTAACTAAGTTAAAACCAGCTTAACAGGTTATGTGTACACAGAAAATCTAGCCTTAAGCCTGCTTTAACATTCTTTAAGTATTCTTGTTGTAAAAACAACATAACTTGTTATGGCTAAGAGCTACAAATCTAATTCTATAGTACTCGGTTGTATTTTGTATATTTATCTGTGCTTGTTTGTTTATTTGACTTGTCCCATCACATGTAGGCCACTGCAAAAATCCTCAGAGGGTTTAGAGGGCGGATCGGGACAGGTAAACAGGATTAAATGGGTGTGCTTTGTGTGTCCTCTGCTAGCCCTTCATGACACTGTCAATATCTTGCTAGTATGCAGATTTGTTCAAATAGAAGCTAAAAATACTGATAGCTTGCCACCGTTCTACTGCTTTCCGTTCCTTCACCAGATCTACCAGGTTTATGACTTTTGTGGCAGTTTGGAGGGTTTTTAGGGCTTAGCAAGTTTGGCCAAGTTCAACAAAAGCATTTGAGGTTTAGCCAATTTGGTTTGGGGTCAGTAGTTAGGCTCTTTGAGTTTGTTTGTGGTTTTGAGGCATGTTTTTTTATTTGTTCTGCATGCTTTGAGATTTTTATAATACAACCACATATTATTGCCAGTTTTGGGGAGTTTTTTTTTACTATCATATCATATTATATACTGTATATTACCTCCTGTACTAGCTTCACTGTAGTAAGATGCTTTTTGTTAGTAGCTTACCATTTACAAATTTTGAGTTGTTTTTAACTTTCCCCAACACTGGTTATTCCATTTATACTCTCATTATCTGAAATGTGTTGTTAATTTATAATCAAATGATTAAACCATTGTTTCTTGTCGTTTGTCGCAGCTGTGGATGCTCTGGGTAAATCTTCATCTCCAGTTCCTGCCTCGGTGGAGTCGCTTCCAGCCGTGACAGCTGCCGTAAGGAGGAGGAAAGAGCGTCCACAGGTGCTAAATCTAACCGAGGCGGACATGGCAGGCGTTTTGCGGCCCAGAGCTGGCCGTCTGGACAGTCCCAGTAACCGCTATGCTGGGGATTGGAGCAGATGTCGGGAAACGTACCTCCAACCGAGCTGCCTGGAGGAGGCAGACTATGATGACGTTCCCAGCGAAGAACCTCCGAATGCAGGACAGGAGGAACAGGAGGACTTATCGAAGGGTACTAGAGATATAGTCGCCAAACAAGAGTTGCCCGAGTTGGACCGGGCAGTGGAGAGAGTTGAGGAAATGCAGATCGAGGAGGAAGAGGACATGAGTGAGGAAGAGAATACAGTAGTTTTTGACAAGCTACAAGTGGAGGAACCTCTTCCCACAAGCCCCTACGATCAGATCCTCCCAGAGCAACGACCCAAAGAGCACACCTACCAGGCCTACATGAAGATCCAGGAGATCAGCCCAGGCCTAAGCAACAGGGTCAACCTGCGGGACCTGCAGGAGAGCATCGACGCTCTAATCGGCAACCTGGAGAGGGAGCTCAACAAGAACAAGCTCAACATAGGGTACTGACTCTTTTCAAGGACAGGCGAAATATGGTGGAGATTCCCTAGAGACATCAGTGCTATGGAACATTCTTGCTCCCATGCACATGTACAAGAAGACATTCCTCACTTCTGATTTGTGTTTTCGTTTGTCTCCTGGTCTCCATGTTGTTGATCTCGTCATTGCTTTTCTTCTTATGAGAAGAACTCATTGAACCCTGAGGGGTACACCAGGTGCCTTCATTGTGTTAAGGTGGTACTTACGACAGCGGGAGCTTTTTACTTTCTACGGAGGTACAATACATTACGATAAAAACCAATGCACTTATGGGGCCTGCTCTTAAATGCACGGCCAGTTCAGGTACAGGTGTGAAGCCTTATGGTGGAAGAACTAGGTACGACTCCCTAAACCAGGGGTAATCAGTCCTTCTCATGGAGATATTGAATTCCCTGTCCTAACCCCAACCCTACGACCCTGAACCCTACATCAGGGATCTCAAACTCAAATTGCCTATTGTGGAGGTTGTGTTAGATGTTTTTTTTTGAGATCCCTGCACCCTACTCTCTAAACTCTAAATGTTATATCCTAAACTTAACCCTATCCTGACCCTTACACCCTAAATAAGAGGTGTCCAGTCCTGTTCCTGGAAAGCCAGCTTCATCATCTCTTGCTCTAATTAAACACACTTAATCCAACTAACCAAGGTTTGGGGTTCATTTAAAGAGGAGGTAGATTACAAAGAATAGAATTGAGCACCTGACCCTGAACTCTACATTAGGGGTCTCGAATGCAAATTACCTAGTGATGTGGTCTTAGTTGATAGTTTAGGATTCCTGCACCCTACTTCCTAAACTTTAAATGTTATATATTAACCCTATCCTAAACCTGACAACCAAACCAGGGGTGTTTGTTACTGCTCCTGGAGATCCAGCTTCCTGTCGTTTTCAGTTCCAACCATTTAAACATACTTGAACCAGCTAAACGAGGTCTTGGGATTTGCTTAAAGAGGCAGGTAGATCAACAGGAGCGGGATTAGGCATCCTAACCCCAACCTTAAACCCTATATCAGAGGTCTCAAAGTGTGAGGTGAGGTGGTGTTAGGCGGTAGTTAGAGAAGGGTGGATCACCAAGAGTGGAACAGAGCACCCCAACCAAACAACCCTAAAATCTACATCATAATCCGGTAGTTTGAGATCCCTGCACCCTGCTCCCTGTATCTTAACCCTATTATAAACCTTACAACCTAACCAGGGGTTTTTCTTCCTGCTCTTGGAGATCCAGCTTACTGGAGTCTTCAGTTCCCTCCAAACACACTCGAACCAGCTAATTAAGGTCTTGAGCTTCACTTAAAGAGGAGGAGGGTAGATCACCAGGAGCATAATTAAGTACCCTAACCCCAACCCTATGACCCTGAACACTACATCAGCTGTTTCAAATGCAAATTACCTTGTCAGGGGGTATTAGCCAGTAGTTTGAGATCCCTGTACCCTACTCCCTAAACGTTGAATCTTATAGCGTAACTCTATCCTAAACCTTAACCCTTACTGGCGGTTTGTTCCTGCTTCTGGAGATCTGGCTTCCTTTAGCCTCCAAACACACTTGAACCAGCTAATTAATGTCTTGGGGTTCACTTAAAGAGGAGGAGGGTAGATCACCAGGAGCATAATTAAGTACCCTCCTCCTCTTTAAGTGAACTCCAAGACCTTAATTAGCTGGTTCAAGTGTGTTTGGAGGCTACAGATTCACTTAAAGAGGAGGAGGGTAGATCACCAGGAGCATAATTAAGTACCCTAACCCCAACCCTATGACCCTGAACACTACATCAGCTGTTTCAAATGCAAATGACCTTGTCAGGTGGTGTTAGCCAGTAGTTTGAGATCCTTGCACCCTACTCCCTAAACTTTGAATCTTATAGCGTAACTCTATCCTAAACCTTAACCCTTACTGGCAGTTTGTTGCTACTTCTGGCTTCCCGTATCCTCCAAACACACTTGAACCAGCTAATTAAGGTCTTGGGGTTCACTTAAAAAGGAGGATGGATCACCAGAAGCAGGATTGAACACCCCAAACCAACAACCCTGAAATCTACATCATTATCCGTTTCTTTGAGATCCCTGCACCCTGCTCCCTAAACTCTGAATGTTATAGCCTAACCCTATTCTAAACCTTACACCCTTACCAGGGGGTTACCAGCTCTAATCATAGTCTTTAACTACTATCTTTTAACATTCATCCAAATGTGTTGAAGATAAACTTTGCATGATGGTGGCTCTCCAAGAGCAGTATCGGACACTTAACACCCTTCCATTCAGGGAGCGACGAAACGCTGCTGGACTAATTGAGCTTGTGTTCGTATGAGATTAAAACCGCGACTGTTTGAGTTTTTTCCTTGTAAAAATACTTCAAACGTCCCCTAAACAAGCTATGGACAGCTGAACATGAATATGCTTGTAGTAAGTAGTAAAATAAATATTTAATAATAGTTAGACAGAACTTTAATGTACATTTTTTGAGGATTATTTTTAAAAGTAACTTAAAATTGCTGACGTTTATTTAGCTTTTGATGTGCAAAAACACATACTGAATGGGTATAATTTCACTTAATATTAAAAAGCAAACTAAATGTAAACATGATGACTTCATGACAACACTCAGCAGTCTAGGGATACAAACTCATCAGTATTTAACATGTATGTATGAATATAGTCAGAATATGTATTTTCGATGACGTACACTTCAGTTTGTGCATATTTAAATGTTCGTCAGCTACCTTGTAGTATTTGGCCTGTAGATCAGCCTTAAATAAATATATATACATTGTATATAAATATATTTTGTTGGATGTATGTAATAATATAGCCCACTGTCAAAATTGCGAGGGATTCTGGGTATCTTTGTGGTCACGAAAGTGCAGGACATTTAAGCATTGCATGGTCAAAAGCTTTACGTTCAAGTGTTTATCGGTGTCTCCTACAGCGGGATATATTTATGCGTGTAGATAGAGATTATTTTAATTACAGTGAAATTCAGTTTTTCTCCATTTGGCAGCTGCTCGCGTTTATGGCTTGGTTGTAAATTTGCAGGTCTTGTGAAAGAAAGACTGAATCTTTACACGGGCGGTTCGTTTTCTGATTGTGTTTCTCGTCTGACAATGCTACAGTCTTTGGGTAGAAAATCTCATTTTTCAAAGATCGAAATAAAGGACTTGTTACACAGTGAATAGAAAGTAGAAACCATTTAAATAATTTGGGTTACAGGAGATAAACCAATTGTGTTCTACCAAATCTAATAAATAAAAACCGTCGTCTGGAGGTTTGCTCCTTCTCCGTTGGGACGGTCACACTAGATATTAAATATGCAACAGTATTCACTTTTTTGCATTTGTTTTTGCAATATATAGGCAACAGGAAATGATGCAATGCATACAGACTTCTCATTTGAATGCATTATGAATAATTATAAGACATGTAGGATATTAACTATTCCAGATTTCAGTATGCATGTGTTTAAATGTGTATTGATGTGAATCTAGTGTGACCACACCTTTGGAGTGTTTAACCTGGTTTCTTAAAGTCTGATTTGAGATCAGATTCCTGTCGTACAGCGACTGATCTACGGTCAGCAAGAAGGAAACTCGTGAGCTGCTTTGATAAACATTCCCCTGTTTTTCTCCTTTGTCTCTGCTGCGTTTTTTGGTTGTGCTTAAATGAACATACGACTAAAGCAGATATTCTTTGAGAAGTATATGATCACATTAAAGTTTATGTTTCATGCAGCCCTGATGACTCGACTGTTCTTCTTGAAATGTCTGGATATATTTAGCTGCTTATTTCTGCAGATGGTCATGTGAATCGAAGGTCAGCAGCATCAGCTACAATGAGTCACGCTTGTCCGTGGTGGATTCACGTTTCGTTTCCAAACGTTCCTGTAATTTGTCACTGGAACATGAGCTGACCGCTGATGAATCAACATCAATCTGATGTATCAGGTGAGTTCATGCAGAAAACACAGACCAGAAGTCTGAGAATACATGTGGAAGTATAGACTTTTTGTTTCCGCTACAGGATAAAAAATAAAACCGGTACTTGTATTTGCGACGACTTATCTCCAATTGTGAGAAATAAACTCAGAATTCTGACTTTTTTCCAGAAATCTGATTCTGTTTACATCTCATAATCCTGATTATTTGTTTCTGAAATGTACAGAATAAATAAAAAGGTAACTGACTTTTTATCTCACAATTCTAAATGTTCTCGCATTTGTGCAGAAAAACGGCAGAAATGCTGAATATAAACTCAGTATTTTGACTTTTTCTCACAAGTTTGCATCTTGCAATTTGACTTTTTGTTTTTGCAATGGAATAAAACATATAATTGTGACTTTTTAACCCAACATTTTCTCTGAACTGTAAGTTTATCTTGAAATTTTGACTTCATGTCTCGCAGTTCTTACTTTTTCTCACATTTTTTTGAGGGAAAAAAAGGCAGAACTGCAAGTTATGAACCCGGAATTTTTACTTTTTCTCGCAAATATTTTTGTTTCCGCAACAGAATAAAAAAAATAAAAGTTAATTGCGTTTTTTAATCTCACTATTTAGCCTCACAATCCTGAGTTTATCTAGTCCCTAGTTCTGAATTGTTTCATCAGAATTGCTCCTTTATATCTCACGATTATGATTTCTGATTCTGAGGAAAAAAAGGCAGAAATGTAAGACATAACCTAAATATAGTTTCTGACTTTTTTCTTGCAACTGTGATTTTTTGTTTCCGCAACGGAATAGAAGATCTCACAATCCTAAATGTTTTTCTTCAATATTGTGAATCGCAATTCCAACTTTATATCTTGCCATTTTTCTCAGATTGTGAGATATAAACTCAGAATTGTGAGACTTTGTTTTAACCCTGTGGAGGAAACAGGCTTCCATCATTGAGACTTTAAGCTTAAGACTCTATGCTTTCGACTGGCTCTCGCGATACTTTGATGTCATACACTGACCGTTCTACGCAGCGCCGTTTAAAGTCGAACGCGGCTAATGTTAAGATCTCTTCTGAAGCCCATGAGGAGACACATGTGAGATTACAGGCCTGTTGTCCCTATTCTCCTGCAGGTATGCTGGGTAAATGTCATTTTGTAGGTTGATTTCTGTGTCTTCAGCAACACCTGCTCTCTGTGATAAACATCCAGAGCATCTGTCAGCGTTTGGCTGCACTTCAGACGTGTGATTGGCCCAGCCACGTCCCAAAGACTCTTTGATGTCAAGCAGAGCCTTCTGATTGGCTGCTTGGCAGAGATGACCTTTGATTGGCCGGCGCTTCATAGAGCATTGTATGTTTACCATTTAAACCTAAAATCTCGTAATAGCTGAAAATGACACGTCTATTAGAGTATCAGATGAGCTTAAAGGAGAAAAAAGCTTTATCATTGCTGAACCGCGGCCAGATTGAGTCAAAACTGTCTTTGTTTGCTCAACAGGAACAGATTAAAGAAAGAAAACGCTAGATAGAGGTGTAATGCAGCTGGATAATGAGTTACAGAGACAGAACAGAAGATGCGATTGTTAGCTTCATGCAACAGACACACAAAAGCTTGTGAATTAGGCTTATTATTGCACACTAATCATCTTAAATATATGAATACAACTGCCAATATGTACAGAATATGGGAAAATATCCCATAAAGCAATGCACTAAATTTCACCTTCATTTTCAGCCGAATGAACTATTAATGACATCAGCTGTGATTTCAATGCAATATAATGCAACAGTAGAGTTGTGCCACAGAATAAAAAGGTAATTACAACTTTTTTCTCACAATTTAGATGGGTTTTTTTGCAGTTCTGGGTTCATAACTCATAATTATTGACTCTTTTCTCAGAGTAACAAGATAGGAAAAAAAGTAGAAT
>QVTF01019720.1:0-17500 GCA_003573665.1 Oxygymnocypris stewartii | reverse complement strand
TCTTTTTTTTGGGTGAACTATTCCTTCAAATATATATTTTAAGCCAAACCCAAAATCCATTGCAATGAACTGAATGGATAAAACGTGGAAAGTGTCTAAATGTATTTTATTCAGTACGTAGAAGTCATTTGAGCTGAAGGTAGTTTTTTATGTGTCCCTGGAGCACAAAAGCAATCATAAGCAGCACAGCTATATTTGTAGCAATAGACAACAATACATTGTATGGGTCAAAATTAAATTAGAACATTTCTTAACTTCATTTTTGATTAGTAATAGAAGAAAAAAGAACTTCATTTGAACAACTTTAAGGGTGATTTTCTCAATGTTTATATTTTTTTGCTCCCTCAGATTCCAGATTTTCAAATATTGTCCGATCATAACAAACCCATACATCAATGGAATGATGTATAAATCTCAATTATGACCGGTTTTGTGGTCCAGGGTCTCATTTAGCTGAGGAAGGTGATGCTCTCACCTCGCTGTTGGAGGATCTGCGCAGAGTCCAGGGGATCTGTAGGATGTGTAGCGTCCCGAGACCGTCTGAAACGGCCAGAAGATGCTGCTTGGCTGTGGAGAGAGAAACGGGACGTGTTGGTATCTGACCCCAGCGCTTCAGGTCAGCAGACGGGTTTGTGTCTTCAATTTCAAGCTTTTATTGTCATTGCATTGAAATGCAACGACATTTCAAAGACTACACACAGAGGTGCTACAATACGATAACCACATACACATAGACCACTATACGTAATCAAATCTATGTAAGTGTAACGGATGTATGCCAGTAAGGGCTGTGTGTAAACCTCACTCCCCTGACCTCAAAAGAGGGGCTCTAGCGACTGACGCTAGAGGCTGTAGCCTTTGGCGTTCCTTGTTAGAGCGCCCACCTCCTGCGCCGGAGTCCCGGGTTCGAGACCCACTCGGAGCAAGAACGAGTTGTGGTGGTGTGGACCCGGGAGGGGATGTTACATTGGTGCCGTGACCCGGATGGGAGTGAGGTTTAGGGGGGTGAGTGTAACGGATGTATGCCAGTAAGGGCTGTGTGTAAACCTCACTCTCCTGACCTCAAAAGAGGCGCTCTAGCGACTGACGCCTTTGGCGTTCCTTGTTAGAGCGCCCGCCTCCCGCGCCAGAATCCCGGGTTCGCGACCCGCTCGGTGAGTTGGTGCGGACCCGTGTTGGGGGGGTTACATAAGCAACGTGAATGATGCAGGTAAGACAATAAAGTACAGTTCTGAAATACAGAAATTATTGCACAGTCCACAAAGCATCCTTAGTTCAGGGACTGAATGGCTCTTGCATAGAAACTATTTGAAAATCTGGCTGTGCGTGTTTTAATTGACCTGTATCGCCTTCCCGAAGGTAGGAGGGAAAACAGATGGTGAGAGAAGTCCTTAACAATGTTTTTTGCTCTGGAAAGATACCGATTGTTAGCAATGTCCAGTAGTAAGGGGAGAGGGCAGCCGATGATATTCTGCGCGTGCTTTATGACCCTCTGTAGAGCTTTTTTGTCAGCTTCTGAACAACCCCCATACCACATTGTGAGACAGTTTGTTAAGACACTCTCTATGGCAGAGCGGTAGAATGCCACCGGTAGATTTTGACACAGACGGTTTTTCTTTAGGACTCGCAGGAAGTGCAAACGCCGCTGTGCCTTTTTAAACCCTTTACGATTCCTGTAAAATTAGCCTAAAACGCCTAAAAAAGGCATACCCAAAGTAAAGTGCATGCTGTTCTTGGGCCCTTTGGATGATATGCATGGTGTCGGTCTCCTTTGAAAGGTGACACTCTGAGGTTTGTTTCTCAACAGTCAGAATCACTGTAAGTCTTACTGATATTGAGTAATAGCACTTTGAATACACTAAAAAAATAATTCCGCCTGCATTTTGTTTGTAAATAGAAGCCTGCAGATGACTATATCTGGGAGGTATGAACTGGAAAATACATTGGGATCACAGAATGAAGCCTTACCAAGCCAAATTTACCATTTGATAAACAATATATTAGAAAATTAGTGTTTTACACATGTTTATCTAATATTATGTCTAGGCGCTTCCAAAGAAAGTACACTTGGGAGACTCCAAACGACGCTTTGTAACAGCGACACATACAATGCTGTAATTCTTGAATGCTTTAATGTTCAGTCTTCATTTTGGGCTCTAATGAAAGATTACACTTAGAAATATTCAATTTCTCATCCAGATTCACTGTCAATAATTACTGACACATAGTAACTGAAGCATAAACACATTATAGTGACATTTATTTATAGAATCCAAAATGTGTACACTTTTAAATTTACATATATATTTTTATAATCTAAATACATTTTTTTCCTATATTTCTATTTCTGTACACAGTACATTATTTAATTTGTGGGGTTTTCTTATATTGGTGTTATATTGCATCCCTACTGTGTTATTCCTATGTATGTCTGTACTATCATGCATGTCTGCATTATGTCAACAAAAAGTGGTCTGATAAAGACACAGATTGTACTGGCTGTGTTTATTGTATCTTAAAATGGTTTACATAGTTGAAATCACAAGAATCTCAGCTTTCCGTGGATATATGACATGAAAAAACGTTTATTTATTTTTTTGACGACTTTACCCTGTTACTACTAGACGTCCCGCCCGCGGGTTAATTCTTAAAGGGTTAACAGCCGCAGTTGTATTTGTGGACCAGGAGAGACTATCAGATAAATAGATTCCCAGAAATTTAAAACTGCGAACTCTTTCCACATAGTCTCCATTTATAATGATGGGAAGGGGGTCAGCTTTGCTCTTCCTGAAGTCCACGACGAGTTCTTTAGTTTTCTTTGTATTTAACACCAGGTTGTTTTCAGAGCACCACAGCATTAATTCCTAATCACTTACAGGAGATGCTGCTGGTCTTGATGCAGGTGACGGCGGCGCTGCTGATGTTCTGGCTCTGCGAGGGCTCGTGGCTGTTTTGCAGCAGGTCCCACACCTCGATGCTTCCGTCCTCCTTCCCGATGAAGAAGACCGCCGGCCGGGACAGGGACCAGTGACCCACCGTACGCAGCATCTTGGAGCAGGCCGACATGAGGATCGGGCCGCTCTGTATATGAGACCGAATCAAACCGCACATGCTCAACTCCATCTAAAACCATTCGAAACAGTATTTGACGTATTCTCTTATAAGCAAAGGGTGAATAATATGCATTAAAAAGTATTTATTATTTATTTACAAACATACATCAGGTTTTGTTTTATAATAGGATCAGTTATAACAGGAAAATAAAAAAAGGAAATTAACTAATGAAGGCAAAACAGTTATTAAAACTTAAATAACAAAGGAGAAAAAATCATATAAATTTGAACCTGAAATATTGATATTAATTTATTTCAAATAATATATTTCATGTTTTTAGTGTATTTTATTTGGATTGTTTTTATTTTTAAAGTATTTTTTTGTATTTGTTTCAAATATAACATCTCATGTTATTCTATTTTGATTTATTTTCATTGTTTTTAGTTTAAAATAATATATATATATTTTTTTTTTTAAAACAATATTTAATATTCTTTTATTTACTTTTATTTTGATTGTTTATATTTTAAAAGTATTGTTATTTCAAATAAAATATTCATATTGTTTTATTTTGATTTTATTTTAAATATATATATATATTTTTTTCTGTTTTAGTTCGATAAGTATTTATTAAATCTTTTAATGTATTTTAAAAGATTTCTTATTGTTTTATTTTAAATGTATTAATTTATTTTAATGTATTACTTATAAAAAGCAAAAACAAATCAAATATTCAATCTTTTTATTTATTTATTTTTTAGTGATCATTTTTTATTTTTGAATAATTTGTTTTCATTTTACATTTTTATGATGATGATATTTTTTCTTTATATGTATATCTGGGGAAAACAGCTAAATAATTAATTTGTATGCAAACCAACATTTTATTTTCAGGTAAATTTGTGCAAAACGGTGATAAAACAAAATTCGTAAATTGATATAAATTTGAACCTAAAATATTGATGATATATTAAAGGGTCTATAAGAATATTATTGCTAGTAAACTGCTAATGCTAGTACCACTAATACTAATTTCATGACTATATAAACCGCTGAATCAGTGCATCTGTAACAGGTGATTAAAGTGGAGTTATACAGAACACAGGTGTGACCCTGGCGTGACCTCACCGTGACCCCTTCCTTCCAGATGGCGAAGCTGAAGCTGCTGACCGTCAGGATGATGTCCCTGAAGAACGGAGAGCGGCTGACGGTGTTGACCAGAGTGTCGTGTACGAGGAACCGCTGGATGGGTTTGGTGCCTGACAGAAAACACAACTTCTGCATAATACATATGACCACAAAACCAGTCATAAGGGTCAGTTTATTTCTATTGAGATCTAGACATCATCTGAAAGCTGAATAAATGATATTTCCATTGATGTATGGTTTGTTATGATCGGACAATATTTGAAAATCTGGAATCTGAGGGTGCAAAAAAATCACCTTTAAAGTTGGTCAAATGAAGTTCTTAGCAATGCATATTAATAATCAAATATTAAGTTTTTATATATTTATGGTAGGACATTTACTAAATATCTTTATCAGAATAAGAATGAGTTTTATTGGCCAGGTATGTTCACACATACGAGGACTTTGTTATAACAGAATACAACAGAATGACAGTAACATGACAGGACACAGATAATAAAAGAACAATATAAAAATAGGCAATGTAGACAGTTATGCATGGAACATGATCTTTATTTTACATCCTAATGATTTTTGGCATAAAGGAAAAATTGATAATTTTGACCCATACAATGTATTGTAATTCTGAGTCAACCTGCTGTAACGCAAGACAAATGTATCGTATCGTATCGTATCGTATCGTTGGCTATTGCTAGAAATATACCCGTGCTACTTAAAGGTCTTTGCACACTGAGTCCATAATTATCATCCGAAATCTTTGTACATTAAACAATAAATACGACACATTTACCTCGGAAACCTTCGTCCGTATTAAAAAATATAATCGGACCAGCTTGATTTTCTGCGTTTGATGACGAATATGAAGAAAACGCATATGAATTTTCATTTACCTTAAGATTGTTTTTTTGGTATATCATAATCATATTAACAATAAACCCCATAAGGCCCAAAACACTCATTCTGCAAATGGTAGTTCACCCCAAAATGATCACGTTGATCCAAACCTGTGTGACTTTCTTTCTTCTGTAGAACATAACGTATATTTTGAAGAGCATTCAGGTCTAAAGAGTATTGGACTTTCACTGTATGGACAAAAACATTTCTGAAAATATCTTATGTTCCACAGAAGAAAGAAAGAAAACTCATTCAGGTTTGAAAGAACACGAGGATCATTAAATGATGACAGAATGATGGTTTTTGAGTGAACTGTCCCTTCAGTGGAAGCCTACAAAGAAGGCAATGATTGAAATGTTGTTTATTAATATATTTCAATAATGAGATAATGATAAAAATAGTGCAATTTTATTTCAAATTTTGTGTACTTTTAGATTTCCTACTGAAAAGCAAATAAATAATTAAATCACAAAAAAACATTCAAATAATAATAAAGAAAATAGATTTTTAAATGTATTTTAAATAAAATTTTATATTTTTAGTAAGTGTTTTATTAGATTGTTTTAGTTAAAACTACATATTTTGACTTATTTCAAATAAAGTATTAAATTTTTTTAGTAATCATTTCAAATGATTTATTTTAATTTGATTTATATAGACATTTTATAATAATCTGTAATTTTATAATATTGTATTTTATTATTTATTTTAAATATGTCCTATTTTTGTTTATTTTTAAATTGTTTTATGTATGTATTTATTTATTTGAACTCATTTCAAATGAAATGTTATATTATGTTATATTATAATATTTATTTATTTTATTTTAATTTATTTATTTTATAATTATTTATTTCAATTGATTTAATTCGATTTTTAAAGATTTAGTAAGTGCTCTATTTTGATTGTTTTTATGTTAGAACTATTTATTTAAATTTTTAATTGTAAAAAATAAAATATATTTTGTCATTTTTTTAAATATTATTTTAGTATTGTTTCATTTATTTAATATTTGTATTTATTTTATTAATTTAAAATAGTCCATCCTTTTTTACTAAGAGATTTATTTGATTGTATTATTGTTTTATTCGTTTTTTATAATTATTTATTTCAATTGATTTAATTAGATTTTTTAAGATTTAGTAAGTGTTCTATTTTGATTGTTTTTATGTTAGAACTATGTATTTTAATTTTTAATTATTAAAAATACATATTTTTTTAATTATTATTGTTATTATTTTTTGTATTTTTAGTATTGTTTCATTTATTTAATATTTTATTTATTTTTATTAATTTCAAATATTCCATCTTTTTTTTTTTACTAAGAGATTTATTTTGATTGTATTATTGTTTTATTCGTTTTTTATAATTATTTATTTCAATTGATTTAATTAGATTTTTAAGATTTAGTAAGTGTTCTATTTTGATTGTTTTTATGTTAGAACTATTTATTTAAATTTTTAATTGTATTTTTGTAAATTTCATTTTTTTTTTTTATTATTTTTAGTATTGTTTCATTTATTTAATATTTTTATTTATTTTTATTAATTTCAAATATTCCATCTTTTTTACTAAGAGATTTATTTTTATTGTTTTATTAGTTTTTTTATAATTATTTATTTCAATTGATTTAATTCGATTTTTAAAGATTTGGTAAGTGCTCTATTTTCAAAATTTATTTTCATTTTGAATTATTAAAAATAAAATATTTGTAGTAATTTTTATTTATATTTTTAGTATTGTTTCATTTATTTAATATTTTTATTAATTTCAAATATTCCATCTTTTTTTACTAAGAGATTTATTTTAAATGTATTGTTTTATTTATCAAGAGTACAATAGTGAAAGAACTCAACTATCATTCATGACCTTAGCATTCAAATCTGTGTGTGTGTGTGTGTCTGTGTGTGTGTGTGTCTCTGTGTCTCTGTGTCTGTGTGTGTGTGTCTCTGTGTGTGTGTGTGTGTGTGTGTGTGTGTGTGTCTGTGTGAGTGTGTGTGTGTGTGTCTGTGTCTGTGTGTGTGTGTGTGTGTCTCTGTGTGTGTGTGTGTGTGTGTGTGTGTGTGTGTGTGTGTCTGTGTCTGTGTGTGTGTGTGCGTGTCTCGCTCTGTGTGTGTGTGTGTGTGTGGTGTCTGTGTGTGTGTCTGTGTATGTGTCTGTGTGTGTGTGTGTGTGTGTGTGTGTGTGTCTGTGCGTGTGTGTGTGTGTGTGTGTGTGTGTGTGTGTGTGTGTGTGGTCTGTGTCTGTGCCTGTGTGTGTGTGTGTGTGTGTGTGTGTGTGTCTCTCTGTGTGTGTGTGTGTGTGTGTGTGTGTGTGTGTGTGTGTGTGTCTGTGTGTGTGTGTCTCTCTGTGTGTGTGTGTGTGTGTGTGTGTGTTGTGTGTGTGTGTGTCTGTGTCTGTGTCTGTGTCTGTGTGAGTGTGAGTGTGAGTGTCTCTCTCTGTGTGGTGTGTGTGTGTGTGTGTGTGTGTGTTGTTCGGCTGTTTTGTAGTGACTTACTCAGCAGACGTCCAGAGTCGTTGTCCTTCTCCATTTTCCAGTCAGTGTAAACGAGTTCACCATCCTAATGCAAGCACAGCCAGAACAGCAGTATGCAAAAATACATTATTAATAGACTAATCATCAAAATCAATGACATGACAAGCAGCTTGTGTGCGTTAGAAGAATATGGCTCATGCATTGTGACAGTAGAGGCAGGACTCTGTTAATGAAACATGTTTTGACTGTTCTGTCATTGAAATGCACAGATGAGCGTCTCACCTCCGTCCCCACGTACAGCTTGTGCTGATGTTCTCCAGAGGTGTCTGCTGTTTGGCCGACGGCACCCGGAGCTGCGCGAACCCACAGCCTTCCTCACGATCCGCGTTCTGTTCAGGTTTATCTCCTAAAGAGAAGACGGATACGAGGAGAAACTCTAACCAGGATCCAAATCAACACGGTGTGTGCAAATAGAAATCAGTTTCTGGAGTCACACAGTAATCATACTGTCTTCTAATGCAGCTGCGGGCTACATCTTTATTTGTGGGCCCCTTGAGATTTCAAGTTAATACTTCCGTAAGTTAACAAGTTCACGGTTTTTTGATGTCGGTTACCGAGGCGGCTGGTCAATAGGTGGCGCTGGTGCGCCGCCCCCCCTTCAAGTTAGCCCCCTTTAACATGTTAACAATAAGTTAAAAATATATCGCAAATATTAACTAAATAAAATAATTTAGTCATAGTATTCTACTGTTAGTTATATTATAATTTATTGAAAATCAAAAATCTAAACTATATTTCTTTCTTATTTGTGTGCGGGTCGCCGGACTAATGAGTGTGTATGTAGGTACACAAACTTTTCAAAAGCATGTGATTTGAGGCTAAGCTCTAATTGGCTTGTTTCAAATTGTCCTTGGGGCGCAGGCTCCTCCCACTTTTGTTGTTAGAGCGAATCAATATTGTTTTTATATGTTTGGCCTCATGTGATTGGACCGTTCTCAACGACTCTCATTCCACTCAGCAGCAGCTCGTCAGTTGACAGACAGGTACTAATTAATGTGGAAGCAAGCGCAATATCTCCAGATGAAAGAAAATTCTGTTTAATCTTTACAAAAATACCCGTTCACAAGGCGTTCGGATGAAGAAAGAAAAGGATCAAGGAGCTTGGATCAGATCGCCCGTACTTTCAGTTTGTTTGCGCCCCCCCCACCCCCCTCACATTGTTTTAGCACCAGCCATTACTGGTCGGTTAATGTCAATGTCACATGACATGCAGGAAATAAAACATTTTATTTCGTATTATTTATTACATATTAAATATATAATTAATATTTTTGGTTAATTATTTATTTTAAATATTTTGATTGTTTTCAGTTTTAATTTTATTATGATGATGAAGTTTTTTCCCCCCCCAGAATTGTGTTTGCTGTGCATACTGTATATATAATGGAAAAAATAACCTAATAATTTATTTGTACGAAAAATTATTATTATTTGTGCAAATTAAATATTCATCAGCTGGACCTCCTGGTTTCTGAGGTAAACAAATACAATATTTCATCCTTTTTGCTTTTTTTTTTAAGTTTATGTATTTGATTTAGTTTGTTTTTATTTTGAATAGTTTTATTTTAATTAAAAATGATTAAGTGCTGTAAGTGTTTATTTGATTTGTTTTAGATGATTTACACATTATGCTTTTTTTTTGTCATTTAGGAGACACTTTTATCCAAAGCGACTTACAAATAAGAAAAAGTAACTAAAACTATAAGTTAAAACTCAATAAATACTATATACACATTTAAGAAAATTGATCAATTAAATTAAATGACAAATGCAAACAACAACATTTCAAAACTAAACATTTAAATGAAAACAAAAAATAAAGCTAAAAACATTTCAAAATATTAAAACAACAAAATGTACGAGTATAAAAATCATTCTAACATGACACTAAGCCATATATATATATATATATGTTATTTGATTTCCATGTAGTATCTTGAAGTAACGTTACTAAAATAACTCCAATTTATTAAAACTAAAACTAAAGAAAATACCTATAAAGACATAATAAATTCATACATAATTTATCTAAAATTAAAATAGATAACACATCAAACGGCAGTAGTTTATCAGTAATCCTAAAAAAAGAACACATGCTAACAAACAACAACTTACACATCGTAATAAATGGTTATAAAAACTAAAACAGAAGTGAAACAAGCAGTAAAAAAGAGAATAAATAAAAAGCGATACTTATATGAATCTCTCGATCAGCTGGACCTCGTGAGCTGACAGATGAAACGGCGCTGTAGAGTCAGTGTTTGTAGAGCAGAGGTGTGATAGTGAATGTTATTTCAGGGCCAAATACATGTGTATCTTTCAGTGCTGGTGTCTCACCTGTAGGACAGTCCACTGTATTGTCCCTCAAGCTGAACTTCAGAGGACTGTATTCACCACTAGAGCCAATCTTTGGTAAGGAGACCTGCGGTAAATGGAATCCACTAATGGTTTACATAGCCCATAACTTACCCAAGGTTAATAATTATTCCTGGGTAATCTTATTCATAAACTTACATTTCACACTGTACATTCCTAAACCCTGGTTAAACGCTATTAATTTTTTGCATATTTGCTGTGTCAGTGTCATTGATTGGACAAACGCAGCACGCAACCCATTTATGGAAGCTTGATTCCATTACAGAATAAAAAAAATATTAAAAAGGTAATTGCTACTTTTTTTCTCACAATTGCAAGTTTATATCTAATAATGCTGAATTCTTAGAATTCTAAGTTTACATTGTGCAATTTTTACTTTTTTTACTAAATTCTACATCTACATCTTGCAATTTTGATTTTTTTTCCCCAAAATTCAAAATTTACATCTTGAGATTTTGACTTCTCATAATTCTAAGTTTACATCTCGCAATGCTGACATTTTTCCCCAGAATTCTAAGTTTACATCTCGCAATTCTGGCTTTTTCTCAGATTTCTAAGTTTACATCTCACAAATCTGATGTTTTACCCAGAAATCTAAGTTTATATCTTACAATTCTGATGTTTTTCCCAGAATTCTAAGTTTACATCTCACAATTCTGACGTTTTTCCCAGAATTCTAAATTTACATCTCACAATTCTGACGTTTTTCTCAGAATTCTAAGTTTACATCTCACAAATCTGATGTTTCACCCGGAATTCTAAGTTTACATCTTACAATTCTGACGTTTTTCCCAGAATTCTAAGTGTACATCTTACAATTCTGATGTTTTCCCAGAATTCTAAGTTTACATCTTACAATTCTGACGTTTTCCCCGGAATTCTAAGTTTACATCTCACAAATCTGACATTTTTCCCAGAATTCTAAGTTTACATCTCGCAAATCTGGCTTTTTCCCAGAATTCTAAGTTTACATCTCGCAATTCTGGCTTTTTCTCAGATTTCTAAGTTTACATCTTACAATTCTGACGTTTTCCCCAGAATTCTAAGTTTACATCTTACAATTCTGACGTTTTCCCCGGAATTCTAAGTTTACATCTTACAATTCTGACGTTTTCCCCGGAATTCCAAGTTTACATCTTACAATTCTGACGTTTTCCCCAGGAATTCTAAGTTTACATCTTACAATTCTGACGTTTTCCCCGGAATTCTAAGTTTACATCTCACAATTCTGACGGTTTTTCCCAGAATTCTAAGTTTACATCTTACAATTCTGACGTTTTCCTCAGAATTCTAAGTTTACATCTTACAATTCTGACGTTTTCCCCGGAATTCTAAGTTTACATCTCACAAATCTGATGTTTTACCCGGAATTCTAAGTTTACATCTTACAATTCTGACGTTTTTCCCAGAATTCTAAGTGTACATCTTACAATTCTGATGTTTTCCCCAGAATTCTAAGTTTACATCTTACAATTCTGACGTTTTCCCCGGAATTCTAAGTTTACATCTTACAATTCTGACGTTTTTCCCAGAATTCTAAGTTTACATCTCACAATTCTGACGTTTTCCCCAGAATTCTAAGTTTACATCTTACAATTCTGACGTTTTTTCCCAGAATTCTAAGTTTACATCTCACAATTCTGACGTTTTCCCCAGAATTCTAAGTTACAATCTTACAATTCTGACGTTTTTCCTCAGAATTCTAAGTTGACATATCACAATTCTGACGTTTTCCCCAGAATTCTAAGTTTACATCTCACAATTCTGACGTTTTCCCCAGAATTCTAAGTTTACATCTCACAATTCTGACGTTTTCCCCAGAATTCTAAGTTTACATCTCACAATTCTGACGTTTTCCCCAGAATTCTATGTTTACATCTCACAATTCTGACGTTTTCCCCAGAATTCTACATTTACAAATCACAATTTAGAAATATTTTCTCCAGAATTCTAAGTTTACATCTCGCAATTTTGACATTTTTCCTAGAATTCTTAGTTTACATCTCGCAATTTTGACATTTTTCCTAGAATTCTTAGTTTACATCTTACAATTCTGATGTTTTCCCCAGAATTCTAAGTTTACATCTTACAATTCTGACGTTTTCCCCGGAATTCTAAGTTTACATCTCACAAATCTGATGTTTTCCCCGGAATTCTAAGTTTACATCTTACAATTCTGACGTTTTTCCCAGAATTCTAAGTTTACATCTCACAATTCTGACATTTTCCCCAGAATTCTAAGTTTACATCTTACAATTCTGACGTTTTCCCAGAATTCTAAGTTTACATCTCACAATTCTGATGTTTTCCCCAGAATTCTAAGTTTACATCTTACAATTCTGACGTTTTCCTCAGAATTCTAAGTTGACATCTCACAATTCTGACGTTTTCCCCAGAATTCTAAGTTTACATCTCACAATTCTGACGTTTTCCCCAGAATTCTAAGTTTACATCTCACAATTCTGACGTTTTCCCAGAATTCTAAGTTTACATCTCACAATTCTGACGTTTTCCCCAGAATTCTATGTTTACATCTCACAATTCTGACTTTTCCCCAGAATTCTAGAATTCTACATTTACAAATCACAATTTAGAAATATTTTCTCCAGAATTCTAAGTTTACATCGCAATTTTGACATTTTTCCTAGAATTCTTAGTTTACATCTCGCAATTTTGACATTTTCCTAGAATTCTTAGTTTACATCTTACAATTCTGTGTTTTCCCCAGAATTCTAAGTTTACATCTTACAATTCTGACGTTTTCCCCAGAATTCTAAGTTTACATCTTACAATTCTGACGTTTTCCCCGGAATTCTAAGTTTACATCTCACAAATCTGATGTTTTCCCCGGAATTCTAAGTTTACATCTTACAATTCTGACGTTTTTCCCAGAATTCTAAGTTTACATCTCACAATTCTGACGTTTTCCCCAGAATTCTAAGTTTACATCTTACAATTCTGACCGTTTTTCCCAGAATTCTAAGTTTAACATCTCACAATTCTGACGTTTTCCCAGCATTCTAAGTTTAATCTTACAATTTTGACGTTTTCCTCAGAATTCTAAGTTGACATCTCACAATTCTGACGTTTTCCCCAGAATTCTAAGTTTACATCTCACAATTCTGACGTTTTCCCCAGATTCTAAGTTTACATCTCACAATTCTGACGTTTTCCCCAGAATCTCTAAGTTTACATCTCACCAATTCTGACGTTTTCCCCAGAATCTCTGTTTACATCTCATCAATTCTGACGTTTTCCCAGAATTCTACATTTACAAAATCACAATTTAGAAATATTTTCTCCAGAATTCTAAGTTTACATCTCGCAATTTTGACATTTTTTCCCAGAATTCCCAACTTTACATCTTGACATTTTACCTCAGAATTCTACGTTTCCAAAATTTACATCTCGCAATTCTGACTTTTTTCTCCGAATTCTAAGTTCTACATCTTGCAATCCTGGTTTAGAACTACGCTAACCCGGGTTAGCACAGTGTGCAAAGCCCTAGTGATTTATATGTCTTAAAACCATGTTTGTATGTATCACATACACGGATGAAGGGTTTTCCAGGTTTTCAGGTGAGGTGTTGGAACGTATTGGAACACCATGAGTGTTTTCCAGAGGCTTTTCCTCCGATTTCAGTTTCAACGTCCGTGAGGGAACTGAGACAAAACACGAGGAGGCCGAAGATCCCAGAATAACACACAGCTAAAATAAATAAATATACACACACACACACACACACACACACACACCACACAACACACACACACACAGTGAGGAGAGAGTTTGATACTAAACTAGAACATAAACATGAATGTGTGCATAAAGTGTAGATATCAGCACCAGTCAGGAGCGCGATGTGACCAGCTGAACGGAGATACGACTCGGATTTTCCACTGGGATCCCTAATTTGGACAACTGAGAGAAAAACGTATACGATTAATATTTCAGTGTGTACATGGCCGTTCAATTAAATATTAAACTCTTAAAGGCACAGTAACTATTTTTTTGTAAATTGTGAAAGGACAGTCTTGTGTACCTCAAAGGTTGCTGGCAGCCACTGAATGTCTGTGATTGGGGGCTTTGTGTCCGTTCTCTATCCCAGATACAGCACAGCACCGGACCACTGGAGTCACATTGTTTTTATCCTGTAATAACAATTAGTGAAATTAGAGTAACAATAGCCCAGCTGTGGTTGGCAGAAACTTGTTTTTACAGTTAAATTTTACACTTATTTACAGTAAAAAAGGATATTTTATAAGCTGAAATATGGTAATTTACAAAAAAATTTACCAAATAGTTTACCTTTAAAATAATAAAAAAGTGGGAGGTGGGGGAATCTGTGAAATTTACAGTAAAAGTGGGCAGAATTGTACTAAATCTGTACATTTTATAGATTTAAATTTACAATGAAAACATTTCATTAACTGGGTAAGATACCAAATATTATCCCAATGTAATATACTGACAACCTTCTTAAAAAATTCACTGTATATTATGAAATACTTCTTTTTCACTTCCAAAAACTGTACATTTAACAAAAATTACTTGAATTTTCCATCAGATATATAAAAGAGCAAGGAAACGTACTGTGAGTAATAGAACAGGGCGTTTACTGTAGCATTTTTAACAAATGTACAGTGTATCTGAATAAGAAAATACCATAACCAATGATTGTTTTTTACATAAAGCCAGGTTTAATTTCCGTGATTGTGTAAGTGTGTTTGTGTAAGGTATCAGTTAAGCGTCACTTAATTAAATGAGCTCTAAATAGATCATCAGGAGTCATATGACTGGTTGTGGACAGCCGCTAGTTTAAACACACAACGTGTGTGTGTGTGTGTGTGTGTGTGTGTGTGTGTGTGTGTGTGTGTGTGTGTGTGTGTGTGTGTGTGTAACTCACTAGTTTGTTTGAAATGTTTTTGCCGCCGCTGCGTGTGTCCTGCAGTCTCTCCACGTGAGCTGAGATATCCCATAATACTACCTGTAAACACAAACTAATGAATATGCTGCATGCTATGAGTTAAAAGTATTGCAATATGCTACCATGTCATAGATGATGCACTTCTATAATATAACCAGAACATAAGGTGTTTGCTATGTTTTAGGCCGTTGTGGAGAAGTGCTTCCAGAGATCAGGATTGTAAGCGATTGTAAGGAAAAAATAAGTATCATTTGTGCTGAGAGTGCATCGTTAGGCAAAGGTTATTTATACAGCACATTTTATGCACAATGACAAATCAAAGTGTTAAAAAATCTACAGACAAAAAAAATTAATGCACTGGTCAATTTTGAGATTTTGGGCTCTTTTGTTTCCATAACATGTTGTCTTTTAGACTAGTGGAAAGAAAACCTCCATACTATACATTTAAGTGTTTATCTCACAGCAGTTTATCTATTTGCATCTGTAGATCATATTACATTTCCTTAAAAGTTTTGTTCTCAGCTTCAGCAGCACTTTATATTCACCAAACTTAACAGTTTTATTCCTCTCTATATTCTGAAGGTTTTTTCATATCATATCATTTCACCTAGTTTTTATTGCACTTTATCCATTTGCATCTGTAAGTAAATTACAATACATATGTTTAAAAGTTATCTCCTCACTTCAGCAGCACTGTATATATAACCAAACGCAGTTATATTTCTATGTATATTCTGAAGGTTTTGTTCATATATCATTCACATTGATTTATAGAACATTTGATTCCTAAAAACATGGTGAAAATGTATTTTTTTATGTCTGTTAACAGTATATTTTGATTTATGGAGTGATAAAAAAAGAGAAATCCAAAATCGCCTTTATAAAAACCTTTAACTCTAAAATGTCAATAAAATCAAATAAGTATAAATCAAATTTGGAACCTGGCTTTATGTGATGTTCAGATCTATTTTATGGCATTGTACACATAAAACTGCATATTTAAATAGAAAATGCCTCTTTTTGCAGATATAAGAAAACATATTTGTCTTAATGTACTGTGATTAATCAACTGAGGTAGATATTAATATATTTAGTTAACATTTTTAACCCTATAGTGTCTTACTTTTAATCAAAACACATGCATGAGAGGTCAAATTAACAATAAAAAGTAAATGAAAGGATGAAGTTTAAACATGATCTTTTTTCTGCACCTGGCCGTTTATGCAGCCGCCGGCGATGATATTTGGGTCGGACGGACAGAACTGGAAGCACAGAACATCATCAGGACATTCCAGCTGCAACTGCAATGCAAACAATGTGCAGACGGATTCAGGTCAAAACAGCTCTTCTGTTCATGTCTGCATAACATACCATCATCAGATGACACCTTCCACACTCAATCTCACATCAGCTTCAAGCTAAAATCAACTCCTGATCAAACTTATTTACACTGACCATGATATTTTCATGCCTATTTATACAGTGAGAAAGAACCGTTTTATATGCTCCATAATTGGACGCCATACTGAATTAAAGACAATGATTTCATGTGACCAGTGTTGCATACTATTTGGAAAGCTCTTTGTGTATTTTGTACTTGTACAGTATACTGGTACTCTGGTATACTTAATATATCCTAGTGATTCTGATATTTATGACAATGATAATTACGATTACCTGTGGATTTATAGGGTCAGTGAAGTTCCAGAAGAGAATGTAAGACGGGTTTAAAAGGAGTTTAGTGGAGTTATCGATCCGTTCTTCAAGAGAAAGTCTCTCCGTCATGGACACAGCAATCACACCTGCCACACACACACACAAAACACACAGTTATTATGCAGAATAATGGTAAAAATGAAGTGCAAACTGATCACATTTGAACAAAATCCATACAAACGCAATCATTCATGCCTTTGACTATTTTATTTATTATTTTTGATTTTACAGTATTTCATTTATTAAATTTTTTTCACTTTGTATATTTTACTATTTATATAATAAATAATAAAAAGAGAGTATATATATTTTATCATATTACCATTTTATTTAACACTGGCTATATTATTTAATTTTGCACCATGGCTAAGTCATTTTTAAATGTTGCACTACAGATATTTTACTACTATTTTATTTTATTTAAAAATATGTATATATTTTTTATTTTGCACTATAGGTATTGTTTTATTTTATTTAACATTATGATTTCTTTATTATTGTATTTTTGCACAATGGCTGTTTTAATGTATTTTGCATTATAGATATTTTATTATAATCATTTTATTTTATATAGCAGTATGCATTTTTTGTTGTTTGTTTTTGCATTATGGCTGTTTTATTTAATTTCTGATATGGATGTTTTTTTTTTATTTTGCATTATGGCTCTTTTATTTTAATTATTTTATTAATTTGTTTGTACTATGGCGATTTCATTGGTTTATTTAATTATTTATTATTGCTCATTTACTTTGACTAAAATGAGGTATTAATCGTAATGTGTCCACAGTGAAGCTCATTCTGACCGCTGATGTGGGATGCCAGTGGATGTGGCTGATGGTTTTCTCCTT
>QVTF01019719.1:40000-83674 GCA_003573665.1 Oxygymnocypris stewartii | reverse complement strand
TGCCTTACAGATATGAAAACCTATCTAGAGAAACGAAACACTGACTTTCAAATAGAAAACAATATGCTTAGATTGTCATCCGAATGAAACATGCATACAGACGCATCAGTACTGCGGAAATGACACCTGGTTAAGCTAAAACCAAAGAAAACACTAGTGTATAAATACATTATTAAAATGTTAAACGCAGTCTCCTTGTTGTTTTCCATTGACACATTCATAACCATTACTTCTGCTGGTGTCCTGTGATGAGCATCATGCATGTGCAGCGCTTATTAGGCTATGTAGACAATTAAAGGCTCATATTGATTTAAATGGTTTATTAATAAATGTGCGATTAGTTGACTAATGCTTAAAATGAACAGTTAGGAAAGTCTTTAGTCGAGGGCAGCCGTACTCGAATCACTAGCTCTTTTCCCACTGCTGAAGCAAACTTACTGTGGCACTCAATAATGCAGTATTGTGTTGGACTGGTGTGATGTTTGTCTGAAATGGCAGGTGTGGGTCCGGGTTACACCGATAAGACGCGCTGCTCTCGGCTCTAGCGAGCGCGCTGCACACCAGCTCGGCTCCCATCACGGGTCAGCTGTCCGCCGCGGTGGAGAAGAACCCCGGAGTCTGGCTCAACACCACACAGCCTCTGTGCAAAGCCTTCATGGTGACGGACGAAGACATCAGGTACAAGCTTACTCTCCACAGTGTTTGTAGTGACGCAGAGCCGTCCAGTCCAGCAGAGTTTACAGGATCCAGGATTACTAGAAACTCCCAAGCAGGTGTTTAGGAGCTAAACTGTGCAGGAAAGGAGGCTTTTTTTGTAGTGATGCGCGGTATACCGGTTCATACAGAATACTGGTATTCATTTTTGCCAATAAAGGAGTACAAACCAGCACCTGTCGCTCACTGACTGTTTGAAATGATAAATTGGAGCACACAGATGCATCTCAATAAATTAGAATGTTGAGGAAAAGTTCATTTATTTCAGTAATTCAACTCAAATTGTGAAACTCGTGTATTAAATAAATTCAATGCACACAGACTGAAGTAGTTTAAGTCTTTGGTTATTTTAATTGTGATGATTTTGGCTCAACATTTAACAAAAACCACCAATTCACTCTCAACAAATTAGCACTTTTCTGTGAGTTTAATGTCACATCTAGTGTAGGTTACAACTTCCCCGTCATTCAAGATCCGTCTCGGATTAAAGAAACACTTCTGCTGTTTAGGGATCAACTCATTTAGAGCTACATTGATTTGTCAAACCTAGGATTATTATAGTTTATGAAAACAACTAAATCCATAATAAAGAATTATTAACATGTATATTAAAAAGCATTAATTTAATTAAAATTAAAAAGGTTCTTTTGTTATCGTATTTGGTAACGCTTTACAAGAAGGTTCATTATTTCACATTTAGTTATCTACATTAGTTAATATGAACAATACTTATACAGCACTTATTAATCTTAGTTGATGTTAATTTCAGCCTAATGCATTATTAAAATCACAAGTTGTTTAACATTAGTTAATGCACTGTGAACTAACATGAACGACTATTTTCAGTTACCAAGATTAATAAAGGGATTGTTTGGTCATGTTAGTTAATACATCAACTCATGTTAACAAATAACACCTTATTGTAAAGTGTTACCCTTATTTAATTTGAACTAGTCTAAAAAAAAAAGCGTCTTATTATTTTGTTTAGCAATGTATCTAATTGTCTTTTGCTTATCTAAACTACAACAAAATCTAAATGAATAAACTATACAGCCAACAAGTTCAGTTTAATTTGAAAGTACTGAAATAACCAAAACGAAATAAAAACAAACTATGTAGAGCACACAAATACAAATGACCAGCACAACAAAATGACTCCTATTTTAACATGAATGAAAGTGAAAACAGCAAATGTGAACGTGTAATACAGACTAGTAGTATATCAGTACAATAACTCCCGAGTGGTTTAGCTTCAGTAAATGCTCTTGGACTGGGAAGGATGTTTGGGGTCTGAAAGCTCCAGTATGTTCCAGTAGAATGACTGATATTAGAGTGCTTGATTGACATGCCCTGCTGGTCCACAGGAAGCAGGAGGATCTGGTGTATAACGTGAGGAAGAGGCTGGAGGAAGCGCTCATGGCAGACATGCTCGCGCACATCGAGGAAGCCACCGTCGAGGCCCAGTCTCTGAAGGAAGAGTCCGACGACGAGGAAATGGAGTCCGTATAGCTGTAAGAGAAACAACTCCTTCATTAGAGAGGAGGATGCTTTTTCCATCCAGTGTATATTTACATTTATGCATTTAGCAGACGCTTTTATCCAAAGCGACTTACAGGTTATACATTTTCATTAGTATGTGTTTCCCTGGGAATCGAACCCACAACCTTTGCGCTGCTGACACAATGCTCCACCACTGAGCCACACAGGAACACATGTATATAATCGTGTTATTAAAGCACAGGATCGTCTCTTTAACGACTTTCTTACTTGACTATTTTTGATTGGTTGTAGAAATGTGCAGTCTATTTTCAGTTTAGGACATTTGGGACTTAACTGCATAAAATATCAGTTTAAAATCAAATCTAAGTTTAAACTAAACAATTCATGTGTGCGGTAAAAGTGTGATTTTTGATTAGTTTTTATTATAGTCTCTAACATCACGTTTACACAAATCGGTCGTATTGTAACATGATTTATGACCGATATCTTGGTAATAATAATTGGTTTGTGATAACTTTTATAAATAAGGTGCTACATTTTTCCTGGTTTTGTAGGAATGTGTTTTAATGTGAAGCATTTAAAAAAAATCTACTTTGCAATTATCTGCGAAACAAAACAAGCCTTTTTATAGTTAATGTGCTATTATATACAGATGGTTTTTATTTTACATTTTCAAAAATCTATTTTATTGATGCATTTATATATTTAATTAGTATTTTAAATTTGTATTTGTTCAAATATCCCTAATGCCGCTGCCGTAAGTGTTGAAATTAGATTATTTTTATATAAAAAATAATTATATAGAACTGCATGACTGTCCAAAAATGTTATGAACTATTTTTGTCATTTATATATTATTTTGTCATCTATTTGATTAATTCTACGACTGCATGACTGACAAAAAATGAAATTGATTATTTCATCATAAATTTCGATTTTAACTATTATTAATTAGTAGTGTTAACTCTTATTATAAAAAATAATGACTGAAATGTGTTTTAAATCAGAGTTTTATTATAAGATAAAGAATGATAAGAATTGATTTTATTTTATAATATTAGTAATATTAATGTCTTAAGTTCTTCACTTTTTTAAATGTCCTCAATCGGTCGTATTGTAACCTGATATCCTGATAATAATAATTGGTTTGTGATAACTTTTATAAATAAGGTGCTCAATTTTTCCTGGTTTTGTAGGAATGTGTTTTAATGTGAAGCATTTTAAATATCAGGAAAAACTACATTGCAATTATCTGCAAAACAAGCCTATTTATAGTTAATTTGCTATTTTATATATATATATATTTGGATATTTTTTTTATTTTACATATTCAAAAATCTATGTTATTGATGTATTTATTTGTTCAAATATCCCTAATGCCGCTGTCGTTTCACATCAAGTAATTTTATAAAAGCAGTGAATTGAGAAGCACAATCTCCCGATCTGTATTCAGGGACATGCACAGAAAGATCGGACTCTTTGAAGAAGATCTGGTTTAAGTTTGTGATGTCTGTGTCTGCAGGACAGACCTGGACGACAGTATTTCTCCTCCCCAAACCCTCAGACGTGATCTGATCCTATGCAGAAACCAGCCTTTCTTCTCCCGCTCCACTGTGACAGAACATTTCAAGCAGTTTTAGAAAACCACGTTCACTTTTCTTCTCCCTTTTAGCTTGTTTGAAGTGGATTTGCTCTATTTTTGTACAGTAAGAGCTTCTAGTTTGGGCTTGTGCTGCGTCAGGTTTGGCTTTTTGTTGGTTTGAGTGAGTTTCAGTGCTGACGGATGCCCGGGGTTTTTTTATTCAGACATCGTAAGCTAATTTCAAATCATGAATTTTACTCATAATTTTTTTTATATCGTTTTGGCGTGTTTTTGATCCGATTATGGAAATAATGTACATACTGTGTTTGTGGTGGCTGGTACAGATACGGTGCTCGGTTTTTCTTATCTTTCGTTAGTGCTGTTTGAGTTTTAGGACATGACATTGGTGCTTAGGTTTTTTTATTCATATGATATGATGAATATTAGAAGAAAAGGACCGGTCTGTTTTAGCTGTTTGTGTTGCTGTGACGCTGGTACATTGGTCATCATTAACTGATGCAGTGTGCTTTATTATTATTATGGACTGAATGGTTACAGTACAGAAATCTGCATGATGCATCGGTGTAGATGCTTGTTTTTCACTTACACTATATTCTTCACACATCATGATTTTAATGTAATAATGATTGACTCATACCCTGATGTTTTGTAATTCACAAATGATGCATTGAAATATGCAGGAGAGGTGTTTTTGTTTATTTGCAAGAAAATCACTTTTTGAAAATGCAAACCTTGTAACAGAAGGACACGTGATTTTGTAAATTTGGAAAATAAAAGTCTTTCAGCCTATAATGCATATCTTTTAATGGCAAATATCTCATATTTCAAAGAGAGCAAATGTAAAGTTGCAAACCTAAAGGTTTCATTTTATACATGTTTTTCTGTATTAATATTTAAAATGTACTTTAACAGTTATTACATGTTTTATAGTATACAGTATATATATCTTCAGGGACACATATAAGCACCAGATCACATAAAGCCTACAAGTCCAGCATTTTTTAAATACTTCAGAATTTACTCAAACTGACCCGTACATTGATAATAATGTGCAAAAGAATAAAGATTGAAATCATTGGTGCGGATTGCGTTTGAGTTTATGGTCCAGGGTCACACAAAGGTACATCTAAAAAAATTGAATATCATATAAAGGTCAATATTTTTGTCACTCATTTCAGAAAGTGAAGCTATATATTATATAGATTCCTTACACAGTGAATATTTTCACGCATTATTTCTTGAAATTTTGATTATGGCTTAAATCTAAATTCAGTGTCTTAGAAAATTAGAATATTACATAAGATCAATAGAAAAAATGATATTTTAAACCAAAAAGTCAGGCTTCTGAAAAGTATGTTCATTTCTATGCACTCAATACTGTGAATGACTGCATGGAGTCGATCAGTCTGTGGCACTGCTCCGGTGTAATGAAGCACAGGTGGCTTTGATAACGGTCTTCAGCTCTTCTGCATTGTTGGGTCTGCTGTCTCTCATCATATATTCTCTATGTGGTTCAGGTCTGGTGAGTTTGCTGGTCAATCAAGCACAGTAACACATGGTCATTGAACCAGCTTTTGGTACCTTTGGCAGTGTGGGCAGGTGCCAAGTCCTGCTGGAAAATGAAATCAGCATCTCCATAAAGCTTGTCAGCAGAAGGAAGCATGAAGTGCTCTAATATGTCCTGGTAGATGGCTGCGTTGACTGTGGACTTCAGAAAACACAGTAGACCAACACCAGCAGATGACAGTCATCACTGACTGTGGAAACCTCACACTGGACTTCAAGAACATGGATTCTGTGTCTCTCCTCTCTTCCTCCAGACTCTGGGACCTTGATTTCCAAATTAAATGCAGAATTTACTTTCATCTGTAAAGAGGATGTAAAGGAATTTTCCTTTTGACAGTAATCAAACAGTGAAACCTATATCCAAGATGTATGTATTATATGTTTCCTCACTCGTAGTTAGAAAAGCATTCTATGTGTGATGATTTACTATGATTGAGAAGTGATAGAGGTAAGGAACGGGGGGCATTTGCCTGCCTTTTCTGTATAACCATTAATCGGTAAACAAACTGGTAATCTCTCCCTCTAGAGGAGGGAAGGAGAGGCCTTGGAAGCAAAGGGGACTATAAAACAGACCGGCACTGCTTCTCCTTACTTCTTCTCCTTAGCGCTCTCTCTGTCCATTCTCTCTGTCCCTTCTTATCTCTGGCTTCTGGCTTGTTCTCTCTTTCGCTCTCTCTCTCTCTCTTCTCTCTCTCTCTCCTCACTGACTCACAGCTATGTGTGTTATTTACAAAGGGATCTCTGCAAGGGAATAAATACTTTATAATTATAATTTGGACTCAGATTTGTCTCTTACTCAGTGATGATGTTGTAAGAAAATTGCCACAACAAGGACTTTGGACCACTGAGCAACAGTCCAGTTCTTCTTCTCCTTAGTCCAGGTAAGATGTTTCTGTTTCAGAAGTGGCTTGGTAGATCTTTTCCTGAAGATGTCTGAGCGTGGTGACTCTTGATGCACTGACTCCAGATTCAGTTCACTCCGTGTGAAGCTCTCCCAAGTGTTTGAATCGGCTTTGCTTGACAGTATTCTCAAGCTTGCGGTCCTTCACTTTTGCTTTTGCACATTTTTCTACCCAATTTCTTCCTACCAGTCAACTTTGTATTTAATATGCTTTGATACAGCACTCCTTGAACAGCCCCCCCCTTTCAGTAATGCCCCCTCTGTGACTTACCCTCTTTGTGGAGGGTGTTAATGATCGTCTTCTGGACCGTTACCAAGTCAGCAGTGTTCCCCGTTATTGTGCTTTCAGAGAACAAGAGATACCCAGAATTTATACTGTAGGGATGGTCATTTATTGAAACTCAAATATAAATATTCTAATATTTTGAGATACTGATTTTTGACTTTCTTTAGCTGAAAGCTCTAATCATAAAAATTATAACTAAAACTTTTGAAGTGTTTTACTTTACATGTAATGAATCTAAAATATATGAAAGTTTCACTTTTTGAAATAAGTTACAAGAAAAAAATTACTTTTCACAATATTCTATTTTTTTTAGATGTACCTATATATATATATTTTACATTTATGCATTTATCAGACATTTCACAGAACACAAATGCACCTTTTTTCACCAATTAAATGTTTAAATGTATACATCATTTTCCCTATTAATATGTAAAATATGATTTAATAGGCAATAGTTCATAAGATTTATGGAATTATATAATAACTCTGCATACATTTATCAAATATATTATAAAACTGAATCATTAGAACATATAGATTGTGTGTATTTAGGTTATACAAAACGGGCATATATTACTGTAATATTTATTTTGCCAGTGGCCTTTTTTATTACAGAATAAATAGAAACACACAAAAAAAAAGCATAGCTCACATTCATTTTGAACAATAAAGATATTACAAAGTATCAGGGGATCGAGTCAGACTTTTAATATGTTTAACAGTTTTATTGAAGAAATATAAAAGTCAAAAAACAAAACGACGAATATGTCAAATTTTGATAAAATAAAAAGGTTAACAATAAATTCTAGATCTTTATTGCTTTTGTTTTCACAAGATAACATCCTTCAAAGTAAAGCGATAATTAATATTCATTAAATTAATATAAACTTGCCAGAGTGGCCTTTTTGTATTGCAGAATAAAAAGAAACATACACACATAATAATAATAATAATACAAATTATAAACAAACAAACAAAAAAGCATAGCTCGCATTCAATGTTAACAAATACAGATAAATCACCAGGGGATTGAAGATTGTATCATAGTATTTTAAACATATCACAGATTTTTGGGGTTATTATTGGGTCTCATTGAAGAAACATAAAGACAAAATCAGAACAAAACCACTTTAATATAGCAGATTAATTAAGAGATTTGTGTTTATGTATGTATGAAAATAATAAGGTTAACAATAAATTATAGATCTTTAGAGGTTCTGTTTCATATTACAAGATACCATCCCTAAAATTAAAGCAATAATTAATATTCATTAAATTAAATCTAAGATCGCCAGTGGCCTTTGAACCCATTGTTGTGCGCCGGTGACGTCAGCGACGCGAGAGAGAGAGAGAGAGGAGAGAGAGAGAGAGAGAGAGGCGCGTGCGTCTGCTCTGCACACAGACAGACAAAGACGGCGGAACGAACGGAGAACGCGCGATACACCTCACTAGCGTTCCACGCGCGAAAACGGCCAGAAAAACAATGAGCAGACCGTTCAGTGAGCGGTGTCGAGGCGGGACGCGTGATCCAAACGCGCGCTGGAGGTCGATTTTGACCGCGAATGCTTTTAAAACGAATATTTTTCTCCAACGCCCCCCAACGATTAACGTTAGCAGCTCCGCTAGCGATTAGCCATCATCACCATCTCCCTCATCCTCCACAAAACACCCGATACGAGCGGGACGGGAGCACATAAGGTGAGGTTTTGCCGCTTATTTAACGCCTGTCCGTATTAGCTTCTTGTTCGCCGGTTTCCGTATCGCCCGCGTGGCGCGCGGCTGAGCTCCACAAACAAAGACGACAATGTGACCGATCGTCTCCGGTTAGCGGCGCGGCTAACAACACTTCACTTTCTACTCCAATATCTCCGTTTAAACTCACGATTCTGGCGGTTTGGAGTCGCGGACGCACGCGTCACACTCCTGCCGTGAACTTGGTTTAATAGCGGCCGCTTGTCATGAGATATCCGTTAACCGCGGTGTGAGACTTTAACGTGCAGCTAAAGAGCAGCAGAAACAATAAAGACAAAAGAGACGCGCGGCGTGGAGCGCGAGAAAACAACAAGCGCACTCGGACCGCTTTCAGTGTTTCTGGATGGGTTGTGTCACTTCCAAGGTGTTAGATGGGTTTAAATATGACCCTAGACCACAAAACCGGTCATTTTTGTCAAATTAATATTCATACATAATCTGAAAGCTGGACAAATAAGCGTTCCATTGATGTATGGTTTGTTAGGATAGGACAACATATGGCTGAGATAATATAAAATATGAAGAAAATCACCATTAAAGTTGTCAAAATTAAGTTCTTAGCAATGCATGTTACTAATCAAAAATTAAGTTTTGATATTTTTACGGTAGAAAATGTACTAAATATTTAAATTGAACATGATCTTAATATTCTAATGATTTTTTTGCATAAAATAAAAATAATAATTTTGACCCACACAATGTATTGTTGGCTATTGCTACAAATATAGCCATGCTGCTCATGACTGCTTTAGTGCTCCAGGCTCACACATGTTGTTTTCTTCCAGAAAGCGTGCTTGGTTCGGTGTCTGATGCACACGCAGGGACGACTATGCCTAGCCCGTTGTTTCACCCTGACATCATGGATCACGAGATGGTAGTGAGCAGCACCGGACAGTCCGGCGGGATCACCGAGCAGGAGCCCAGGGACGAGGACCATCAGGAGGCGCTGCTCTTCGCTCTGGATCAGCTGTCACTCATGGCGATGGAGAAGGTCGACTGTCTGGATGGGACCTCGGCCGGGGAGAACGGATACGTCGATCTGCAGATTCTGGAGCACACCAGCGGCTCCCGGGAATCTCCCAGCTCCTGCTCGCCTTCTCCGGAGTACTACGGCTCGGGAGGCGGTGGCGGATACCACATGACCAACCCACACTCCTCCATCCTCGGGGAACAAAGCTCGGTGCTCCGCAAGAGAAGCGTCAACATGACCGAGTGCGTGCCGGTGCCCACGTCAGAGCATGTGGCCGAGATCGTCGGCAGACAAGGTAATATTTACTATTACCAACCATTCCTTATGATGCAAGAGATGATAAACAATAAAAGCAATGCAGTAAAACAAGTAAAAAATTTATATTTTAATCTCATGTATCTTCTGAGAGATTGTAAACAATAAATGCAATGCACTTGAACAATTGGAAAGCATTGCATGTAGTTATTTGCATGCAAAATATGAGTATTTTAGTATTTATGTTCCAAGAGATGGTAAACAACAAATGCAATGCACTTGAACAATAAGAAAGCATTGCTAGTTGTTTTAGTTTTTCCAAAAGATAAACAAATGCAATGCATTTTAACAATATGAAAGCATTAAAGGTAGTTATTTGGATGCAAAATATGAATATTCAGTAATATTCTTTGTTTCAAGACACGTAAACAATAAATACCTTTGCACAATATGAAATCATTGCAAGTAGTTAAAATATGACTTATGCTCCCAAATATGGTAAAAAATAAATAAAATGCAGTCGAACAATAAATCATATAACCTTACAGGGATCAGTTATGTGACCTGAGGTTGTTTACTGATTAGTTGCATTGAAAATATGATTATCTAAATTCTTTGTTCTGTAATGGTAAATTGCATTTGAACAATACTGAGATTGCATGCAAAAGCTGTGATTTGAATATTCACTCCTGTTCTGTGTTCCTGGACATCATAAACAAAGCAGTGCATCAGAACATTACGTTGGCGTTATGAACAGAAGTGAGCGGCCAGATGCATACGCGTTATGCTCCTGTGGTTGTTTTGGCGCGCGTGCTCGGGTGTTTTAGTGCTTTTTGTCCCTCATATACACCAGTAGTGTGTCGAAGCTGTGGCTCATGTCTAAACCAGACAATAGAGACTCGTATCGACGCTGTCTGCTGGTTATCGATCTCTGATTGCTGGAGCGTTATGTATATGACCGCAGGCAGGGGTCATTTGAGGATACGCGTTATGCATGTATAGATGGCCGGGGACGCGCGCGCGACGGCTCTGTGCGGCGCATTTAAGCTCAGATGCTCTTATTTGTAAAATAGCCATGAGAAATACTCTTAAATGATGTCGTTTATGTCAAACAAGCGTGATTTCTGCGCGCGGCGCGAGGTTTGGCTCGGTGCGGCATTGTTCTCTTTGTTTGAAATGCCATGCGTTCGGCTTCGCGCGATGACGTCACCGTGCGGGCCGCGCCATTGGCTGAAGTAAGCCGTGCGGATTTAAAGGAACAGTGCGCCTCTGTCCGGCCGCTGATGAGTGAAGAAAACAATACTCGCCGATGACTTAAATCTTGTTTTTTTGGAACTTTATCATCAATGTATGGTCAGTTCGAGTAAATTATGAAACATTTAATCTTCATATCTTCCATTTTTATTTGACCCTCTAATTTTAGCACTCTTCTAATTCTATTCTTTTATAAAACGTGCCCCTTTTAGATTTGCACTTTATTCATTTAACAGACACTAACAATAGCTTTTCTAATCTTTTTGTATTATATCCAATTTTTTATTTTTATTTATTCAGTTAACAAAAGCAAAAAGATAGAGTCTCTATCACTAACTTGCTCTATTCTATGTTTTATTTTTATTCTATAATTAAAAACTGCATTAAGCTAACTGAGACTTGTCATAGCGTTTGCATATATTGCACTTTTGTGCGTCTGCTAAATGACTAAATATAAATGCGTTTAAAATGATGTAATTATAGGCTTTATGTGACCTGGTAATATGCTTGTGTCACTGGACCACAAAAAAAAGCTTTATAAAATTGAAATGTATGCATTATCTTAATGCTGAATAAAGCTTGGAATGATCTTTCCATTGATGTATGGTTTGGACAATATTTGTAAATCTGGAATCTGAGGGAGCAAAAAAATCTAAATATTGAGAAAATCATTTTTAAAGCTGTTCAAATTAATTTCTTAGCAATGCATATTACTAATCAAAAATTAAGTTTTGATATATTTTTTTTTGTGCTCCAGGGTCACATTCACATACAAGTCAAAAAGTGTTACTATTATTGCATTTAATTAATCATTTGTACATTCAAGTATGTGCCTAATATTGAACCTTTTGACTTTGTTAGTTCACTTAAAATTTTAAATGGTGCTGACAAATTAATTCCATTTCTTTACACACACCACTTGAACATAAAATGATCATTCATACAGTTAGAAAAGGTTGAAGTGGATTACAAGTGTTCATAATGGGCTGTTTACATTAATCTTGCATCATAAAAGCCAAGGTGCAAGTACATTTAACCACTTGCATGACTCAGCCGAACACACAAGGGCTCTTTGAGTGTGCGGTTAAAAACTAGCCTAGAGCGCCATCTGCTGTTAAAAACTAGCCTAGAGCGCCATCTGCTGTTAAAAACTAGCCTAGAGCGCCATCTGCTGTTAAAAACTAGCCTAGAGCGCCATCTGCTGTTAAAAACTAAGCTCAGAATCGATCCATAGAGAATCGCGAAAATCTCTGAATCAATCCCCGAATTGTGATGTATTGATTTATTGTCCCAGCCTTAGTAAAAACTGAAATGTTGTGACTAGTAGTATTGAAGCATGATATTACTGAAACAATTTAAATCATTTGTTACAATAAATAAATGTTTTGACTTGAATGCACCCTTTTTAATGTTTTTTTTTCCTCATGTTTTTGCAGGTTGCAAGATCAAAGCACTTCGTGCCAAAACCAACACCTACATCAAAACCCCCGTGAGAGGAGAAGATCCCGTGTTTATCGTGACGGGCCGCCGCGAGGACGTGGAAATGGCCAAACGTGAGATCGTCTCCGCGACAGAGCACTTCTCCATGATCCGCGCCTCACGCTGCAAAGCCGGTGCAACCGGCCCCGGATCAGCCGGCTCGCTTCCCGGCCCTCCCAGCCTCCCGGGACAGACCACCATCCAGGTGCGCGTTCCCTACCGCGTCGTGGGGCTAGTAGTAGGACCCAAAGGAGCCACGATCAAACGCATCCAGCAGCAGACGCACACTTATATCGTGACGCCCAGCCGCGAGAAAGACCCTGTATTCGAGGTCACCGGCATGCCTGAGAACGTGGATCGTGCGCGAGAGGAGATCGAAACACACATCACTCTGCGCACCGGTGCTTTCGTTGACCTCCAAGGTGATAATGACTTCCACTGTAACGGGACCGATGTGAGTTTAGAGGGTCTCGGGTCGCTCGGTTTGGCCGGCGCGCTCTGGTCGCGTGCGACTCATTCGGCGCCTCCGCCGCAGGTGCACCATTCATCACGTAAAATGTCGTCCGAGTCATTCTCGGCAACTCGGCGGGCGACAGAAGGCGGGGGAAGCCCGACTAGCCCGTTTAGCACGAGCAGCGCCGGCGGGAGCTTCTCCTTCGCAGGCGATTCAACTCCAAATTTACCGGCGACATCAGAAGATTTGGGTTTCGAATTCAGCGCTGCAAAAATCTGGGCGCCGTTTGCGAACGGCGCAAAACAACCAGCGCCGACGGTCCGTCGCAACAGCAGCGGCCCAAACGGAGTAGCCGTGACTCCGCGCCTCTCGCCTGACCCGGATCACCCCGCTCGCCCGCCGGGCACAAAGTGACCCGCTAAGCACGCTCTCCTGGCTCCAAACGGGCACCGGAAGCTCGTTCTCGGCCGGAAGCAACAGCAGCGGCGGAAGCAGCACTGGATACTCATCCTGCTCGGCGTCATCGCTCCCGGGTGGCTCGCCAACTGATTCAGAAGGCGGCGGAAGCGGAGTGGGAATCGCATCCACTATGTTGGGATGCCTCAAAGCGGGCAGTCTGGCTGGGATGGTGCCGCGGGATTGTTTTGTGTGTTGCGAAAGCGAGGTAACGGCCGCGCTCGTCCCGTGCGGTCATAACCTCTTCTGCATGGATTGCGCTGGGCAGATTTGCCAGTCGCAGGATCCCGAGTGTCCGGTTTGCCACACTCCTGCCACACAGGGCATCCGGATCTTCTCTTAAACGAAGACTGCCTTGAGTAATTATTAGATATGACACTATTCCAATTTAATGACAGTAATAATAATAATAACAACTACAGTGACTATATTACCCACTCAAGTACTGCGTCTTATCTTTAGCCGTTCATATTCGGTGGGTTGTTATTTCATTCATGCTTCCGACTTTTTCTACTCGCAGATTTTTAGACTTTTACGCTGCACTTTTTTTCTAACGCGTGTGCAGTCGTTTTTAAATTATTTTTGCGTTTTTTTTATTAAATGCGAAAGCTGCGCTCGTTAAGACCAAAACACGAGAGATATTCCTGTTTTAATTATCGAACACTTAATATTTATACGCATTACGAGTCGATACGCGCTAGTGGATGTAGGATCTGAAATAGCTAGAATAGTACATGTTATGAATATCATTACCGTGCGTTTTCTCTTTGCCACACTACCTTAAAACATTCACGTGTCGGTTCATTCTTGCACTCCAGAAACAGGGTTGCTAGTATTTAACGAGTTTTTTAATCTGTTACGACTTTTCGAATCAAACAGCATACTGAATTAACTTTCGAATGTTTAGTCGTGAATGTGTTTCGAGAACGATTGCGATGTCTGTCTTCCGGCCCTCGCGAGACGTTTCGTTTATGATTGCGCACCCCTGTACGCTGCCTACGAACAAATCTGTAATCCCGCCAAACGGTTTTTACGCGACAAGCCATGCTTCCACACTCTTAAGGGCTTCCGGTTACACACTACACTTCAGGTCGTCCTAATAAAACGGGATGCTAGTCCGCGTGGCAGCTTAAATCACACCAGAGCTTCCGCACGATTTAGCGATGCACGCGTTTCTTCTTGAACGTGAGGGACTCTGACGTCTTAAAAGACGAGAATGCATTGCAGTTTGAACAGGTTTCTTTCTCCTAGATGCGCTTTTAGACTTTTCTTTGGCGTGTTGGATATATTAAACGTGCCAGAACTTGCCTTGGTGGTGAAACTCGCCGCCGGGAACGAAGATTGTGACGTAATTTCTCTCCGCTCTTCCAGTTTTAGTGATTTGTACAGAGAGCCGTGTCGAATCTGAGCCGCTCGTTTTCTTTTTGTCCCCAAACGTCGTAGTGTAACTGGTTGAAAGGTACAAGAAGCTAGTCGTTTTTTCGGTTGTGTGTATGTGACGTGTTTTGGTATCGGCGATGAAGGTCATGTGACTAGTGAAGACTTGGCCTGAAGTCGAATGGTTTATTTCCTCAAACGGGGTTCGCTGAGGATGATCTCAGGCGGCGGTTTAGCATCGGAACGACGTCAGACGCTGTTTTCCCATGATTCATTTGTGCCCTCGCTCTGCTTTTTACTTTCACTTTAATTCCTTTTGTACCCAAAAGCGATTTCAATAACCGGATTTCAGGCTTAATTGTAAATATCCTGAATTACAATCATTGGGATTCGTTTTCAAACGTACGACGAAAAATGTTAATGTAGTTTTTAAAACGCGTATCATTATTTGTAAGTTAAACTCTCTGCATGTCTTGAAGCCGTGAGGCATTTAGCTAATAATTTTCTAAAAATGAAAAGACTAAAAAAAAAAAAATTTTTTTACACATTTTATTTTTACAATTTATTTGCTTACCTTGACGTAAATATCCCAGATTATAATGTGACCCTTTTATTACAGCAAATGTATCTTTATTTTCCATATTTCTGTTTCCTGTGTACAACATATAGGCAATTTATAACAAAATGAGAAAAAATTATTGAAGAAATTTAAAATTGAAATATATTTTATTTGAAAGTTTATGGACCTTTTAACCGTGAGCTGGAACTATTGTATACACGTATAATTTGAGCTGACTTGACGGTTAAAAGAAATGTATCAAGAGTTTTATTTTTTATGCTTCTTTAATAAAATCTTGTTTTTGTTTTCGTTTTTGTACTGTAAAACAATAATCCTTTGTGTCCGTGTTTTTATTATCGGTGTTATTAAAGCTGTATGATGATAGATTAGTGTTGCCGTCAAATCCATTTAACCTCGTCTCTTAGTAAAGAAAAGTCTTATTATAGTTAACGTAAACCAAAACCATAAAACGTTTGGTATTTGAAGTTAAAGAAATGCATTTTCACCTAGTTACCCCTCAGCATTTCTTATTTTCATTTAGTTTAACTTGGTAATATTTTTTTATTTGGGTGAGGCATTTTTTTTTATATATATCTATATAATTTTTATTTTCTTTTGAAGGTTTAGTAAATTGTGTTACCAATTCTATTTTAAAGTTTTGTTATCTATAGTTTTTATTTCAGTCATTTCAGCTTTTTTAGTACTTTCCTAAAATTTAAAACAAACTACTTTTGCAACTAGCTTGTTTTTATTGATTTAGTTAACTATAATAACCTTGGCGTTTAAGTAATTAATGTCATCAATAATATAACCACATGTCCTTTCATCAATCTTTACAGCTCAAAGTTTGTGTAGTTTTTTTAATACTTTTCTGCTGTTAAATGCTGTTCCAGTTTTCTTCCACTGTAAGTGAATTATTATAACTGGTACATGGTATATTTAACAGCATTAAATTATGAACAGTGTATTTTATGTGGTAGTCACATTACTTAAGTGACTAGTAATGTAAAAGTGGTCACTAAAACCCACCATAAAACTTCCATCTTCTCAAATGTGAGACGTTTAATGAATTGGTTTTAAATATTACAACAGAATATTATCTCCATATAACAAATACAACTGCAAGAAGCTTTAAAATCAAGTAAATACTCATTTATGTAAACATCACAATGGTAAACCTTTAAGTATCACACAAGGCAATTTTTATGAGAAGAGAAAAATATAATTAATCAGAAAAAGATAGAAGAAACCGATTTTTTCAGAGACTAAAAAGTCTATATTTTGAGAACCACTCATGAAGACTGGGACGTTTTATAATGAATAAATGTGTAGTTTGTAAAGAGAAATAAGCAGTGAGTTCCCTGTTCGTGTGATTAATAAGACAAGACACACAGCTTATTGATCATTATTGTTTTAATAGGAAGCCAATGCTGCAGTAATCCAGATCATCCTCATTAAGAACATGGTTAAAAATGAAATTAGAAACATCCTCGGTATAAAAACACCCGCTCATGCGGCGTTCACAAGCTCTTCTTTTAGAAAGTCAATGTTCAGTAAGAAGCAGCTTCACATCATTTACTGGCTTCCCATCATGCACGTGGTTTTACTGAGCGTCTGCGCTCATGCACACATGCATATGAGTTTCTTCATGCCGCTTGTGCTTCAGTGTGTGTGTGATTTACATCACGTCTCTGATGATGATGAAGGCTCGTGTGAATCAGCATTCAATGGCTGAGCTGCGTTTGGTTTCAAAGGAAATCGAGCGCAGTGATTTTAAAGCTTGTTTTCATAACAAAAAACATCAGTGTTACAATTATGTAACAAATAGCCAGCAGATGTCAGCCTTCAGTCATTTCAAACTTTAAAATTATATAAATACATGAAGTATTACATTTATTAAATCACATTTTCTATTTACTATGTTGTAAATATAATTATCTTTTAAATTGTATAACACGTATCCAGCTTAAATGCATCAGCTGTAAAGTTTTCCAGCAAAACAATAATAATAAAATATATGACACCAGCTGTAACGTTTTCAAAGGAAATAATTAAATATATGACACCAGCTGTAAAAGTCGTTTCAGAAGTGGTGCAAAAATTACAAGATGAACATAAATAAATTACAAAATATATATTTTTTTTAAACCTGATATCAGCTGTAAAGTCATTACAAAATCATGAAACTTCAAAATAAATAAACAAACGATGATAAAATAAATATATATTGTAAAACCTGTATGACTTTATGGCTGGCTATTTGTTAAAGTCGTTTTGGAGGCAGCACAAAATTATGAAAAACTTAAAATATATATACATTAGTGCACTGATGAATCATTGTGAATAGGAACATGTAACACGTGAGATTCATCCTCATAACAGCATGTATGTATGTACAGCATCATAAACATGTGAAATCAAACCTAGCTTTAAAGCACAGTGCAATTCAGTGTCTTAGTAGAGTAACACAGCAGATGAGAACGTGTCCGAGTGCCATTAAAGTCCACACGACGTCTAGTTTTCTGAGAGCAGCTTCTACAGCATGTGATTCCTGTAATGCATCCATAAACAGTTTGAGTATTGCTCTAGAATTATGCATTATTAGAGAAGACTCACAACAAAGCCATTCCAACACGACAGCAGTCGAAATCATTCCTGCTCTTATATAATATTCAGACAATATCAGAAGTGCTTTCTGCGTTTCAAACCTGATGCAGCGTCAACCACAGGGTTATTATACTCAAATAAAACTGAAATATTAAACAAAACTGAAAAACGTTACAAATTAACATTTTATTTCAGCTAGTTGACGATGAAAAATGTATTTTAGTCTAACTTGATGTAGTAAAATAACTACAATTCAAATTAAAAAGAATATTTATGAAAATATAACAAAAATTTTGACAAATAATTTTAACAATGACAAACAATTACTACAACTTTAACTAAAATTAAAATATATATATACAAATCTAATTCAAAAATATGAACAAAAACTATAATAATACATCAATGACAGTAAAATACCGTTTCAGAAGCAACACCAAAGTATGACGATAAACGTACTAAAATTGATTACATTTTGTTATGGTTTCGGTTAACTGTAAATTATATATATATATAAAAAATTGATACTTGAAATAAAAAACTGAAATAAAATCTAAAAAAATTTTAGCCAGTTGTTGACATTTTTATTTGTCTCATTTTCAATTAATTTAACGTTATGTACCAATAGAACCTTAAAAAATAATTAATTAAATCTTGCAAAAATGAATACAAAACACAAAAAATTTATTAAGGAAATTTACTAAAACTTTAACTGAAATGTTTTGTGTTACTTTATATCAGCTAGTTTCCAAGTTTCATCTATATTATTAACAACTTAATAAAAATGAAAGCAAATGTAAAATATTAAAAAATAATAATATAACCACGTTACTGACTCCTGACATCATCAGAGACAAGCCGTGGACTATTACTGATGCTCTGCCGCAGACACACACACGGCCCATAATGCACCGCGTCGGCTCTGCAGGGACGGCTCATCTTCACATGCTGAAGACGGACGAGACGCAGACCAAGAGCACATATCCCAGAGAGAGCGCAAACCAGTCCAAGCCCGAGTCAGCAGATCTGCTTCTGGGGGACTCGAGAGCCGCAATGCATTGTGGGTACGTGCATGTGAAGGCAACCGTTTTTCATCATCTTCTGTGTTCACGTCACGTCAGAATCAACACAATTAAAACCTTTGACTAGTAAATGAATTCATTAGTAAGATGAAGCAGTGACTTGATCTGGATTTAGAGGAGACTTCAAACACCGGTAACATTCAGCAGCTACAACGACACATATTAGGGATGCTGCACGGTTTGGGGAAAACTCATTGCTATTTTTCTGCTAAATACTGAGTGCGCACACACACACACACACACAGAGAAAGACACACACACACACACACACACAAATGCACACTTACACACACACACACATGCACACAAACACACACATACACGCACACAAACACACACATACACATACACACACACACACACACACACAGACACGCACACACACACACATACACACACACACACACAGACACGCACACACACACACACACACACACACACACAGACACGCACACACACACCACACAAACACAAAACACACCACACACAAAACACACACACATAAAACACCCACATACACACACACACAAAACACACACCCACATACACACACAAAACACACACCACACAAACGCACACACACCACACACACACAAAATGCACACACACATGCAAATTGGATCAAAATTGTGTAAATAATAATAATATATAAAAATGACTACATAATTATATATGTAAAACATTTTTATTTCTTCATGCTATATAGTTGCATTTATCAGCTGGGTGATTATAAACAATTATTATACAAAATTATACAATTGTAAATTATTAAATATAGAAAATATCTAATATAATTTTTTTGAATTATTTGTAAATGTATTTTTTTTTTTTTATATAACTTAAAAATTGACTAATTTTACACTATTTTAATTTTAATTTGGCATTTATAAATTAAGATCTAATTAATGACAATTTCTAACAGTTCTGAAACAATGTGTTTTGTGAAAACTGCTAAACAAATACATTTGACAAAAAAGTTACTAATGTAATATTTCAGTGTAAAATAAGAAATGAGTATTTGAGGAAAATATAATATTGATTTTGATGAGTTCTTAAAGCGTGTCTTTTGTTGACTGAAGCCGGTTTATTCGTGCTTCTGGTTATAGGTTCGGGAAGATGTTTCATATAAAGTGTGTTTTTAAACGCAAGAAACAAGTTCATGTGGAGCTGATTTTGTAAACCGAGACTAAAATCACCAGATCTTGAGCTGCTCGTGTGCACATAAACACACAAACTTATTTATTTCATATTAATTGTATAAATCGTGCAGCTCTAATACATTTGAAGACAAGTAAACGTCATGTTAGAATTGCACACATTCTGATTTGACGTGAACGAAGCCCTCTGCAGTTTTCTGATCTCTGATTGGTCAGGGGATGTGTGTTGTGCACCAATCAGAGACAGCGTAACGTTAAAGCAGCTGTGCTAAAGGTTAGGGCTGTCTGTGAAACTGAAACACTGCAAAACAAAGTGTGTAGAATTAAATCTACAGTCTTCTCAGCGGAAGATGTGTGAGAATATTACAATAAACATCAAAGAGCATTTCCAGACCCATTTTACTTCCATAATATGACATAAAACAGCTTGATGTACTAGATGAACTTGATGTACTACAATAACTAATGAAACTAACAATTAATTAGCCTATAATAAAATTATATATATATATATGGCATTATATTTAGTCATTTAGCAGATGCTTTTATCCAAAGTGACTTACAAATGAGCATAATATAATATAACAATATATATAAGCATAAAAAACAACATCTGATACTTGAAATAGAATAAACTGAAATACAATTAAATTATAAAATATAAATATAAAAAAACGTAACTTATTTCAGCTAGTTGTAACAACTAAATTTTGAGTTTTGAATATTGTTAATATTTAACAAATTACGTTTTGTCGAGATTTTTAATTTGTTTTCACTTTAATTTTAGTTAGTTTCATTTAAACTTTAACTAAAGTTTTGTTTTGTAATTAAAAAAAAAATTCTACATATTTTTTCAGTTTTAGTTTAAGTATTTTAATATCGATATTCATATAAAAAAATCAATATATTTCATATAAAAATATATAGACATTAAAAATAATAAAAATGAAAATGAAAACAGAAATAAATTAGTATTTGATGCGTCCATCGGGAACTAAGCGTCTGTTATGGAAGTAAACGGGTCGATGTTCATTTTTTTGTGCTGAAATATATGAAGAGTTTATTTGCAAATATAATATTTATTGTGTTTTGTGGTGCTAATATTTTTTACCTAATCAAAATAACCCGACTGCATTTTGATTGAGATTAAATAAAAAACATGATTTCTGAACATAGAGCAAAATAAAATACGCAGTTTAAATAATAATATATTTAAATACTAATAATAAGAACTTTAAATACTAATATCCCTAAAACTATAAAAAATCTGTTTAATTTTGTTTATTGAAACTAAGATGAAATACAATAACAAATATTAGATGCAAAACAAATAAAAAAACTTACTAAATACTAGCTGAAATATGATAATATCATCTAATATTGATATTTTACTGTATTTCAATTCATAGTTTTAATTAACGATAACTGCAGATACAGATTTTTTTATTTGTATATCATAGGCATAAATCAAAAACATGATTTCTGAAAATAGTTGAACTCTTCATATCTTCATCAGGAGTTTATTTGCACATGTGTTATTTATTGTTTTGTCGTGCTAGTATTTTAATCAAAATAACCCGACTGCATTTTGACTGAGATTAACTGGAATGCAAAACCAAAAACATGATTTCTGAACATAGTTGTGTCTTCATATCTGTGTCAGGAGTTGTTCTGGACATTGTCTGTGCAGATGTGTGTGTGTGGGTCACACCTCAGCTCCCCCGGCCCTCCTCGGCCGAGCGCTGGTCCGACTTCAGCTTCACGAACTCTTTGGCCACCTCGTCGTTGTTGCGCTGCGAGAGGATGCGGAGGACGGTGAGACCCGTCTCGTCCATGTGGACGCGCTTGCCGAGCGGGAGCCAGACGGCGGCGCTGCTGCGGGACGCTAGCTCCTTCAGCTGAAGCACAGCGATGCCCACGGTCCGGTCCTCGCGCGCGAAACAGTAATCCTTCACACACACCTGCAGCTCGTACCCCTCGGGACCCAGCTCACTGCCCAGCACACTAGAGAGGGAGCGAGAGACAAATCACACCAGACACTGATTCAGACACAGACAGAATAGCCTAATCTTTTTCTATTTATTTATTATATAATAAAAAAACCTTGCTATGTTAGGCTAACTGAGACTTGTTATAGCACTTGCAAATTATGCATTTGCTCTTTTGTTGATTTTGATTGCTTCTATTGTAAGTCGCTTTGAATAAAAGCATCTGCTAAATGTTAATTAATAAATATTTGAAAGAATAGTAAACATTTTTTTTGTTTAAAACATGTAAAATAATCGTCTTCATGTCAGTACCATTTTGTTAGAATTTATGTATTTCATAGTGTTTATTAATATTTAGACTTATTTTATAATTTCTTTTATTTAACATTTTAAGTGCTTTTATGTTTATTTTTTTATATTTCTACACATTTTTTTTTGTTTTAGTAATTTTAGTACTTTAACTTATTTAAAATGTTAAAGCTTGAGGAGATTTAAAAAAGTGAAGAATTTAAGACATTAATATTCCTAATATTATAAAATAAAATCAAAAATTCTTATAATTTTATCATTCATCTTATAATACAACTCTTATTTAAAACACTTAATATACATTTCAGTCATTATTTTTTTATAATAAGAGTTAATACTACTAAATACTAATAGTTAAAATCGAAATTTATTATGAAATAATCACATTTTCATTTTTTGGCAGTCATGCAGTCCTATAATTATTTAAAAGATAATCAAATATATGACAAAATAATATATACATGACAAAAACTATTAATTACATTTTTGGACAGTCGTGCAGTTCTATATATAATTATTTTTTATATAAAAATAATCGAATTTCAATACTTACTAAAAAAAATTATCAAAATATTTGATATTTTTACTCGCATGTCATCTCACATTAACCAACATCAGAGAACTGTAAACATATTTCTAATATTTCTACAAAGTTGTATTTTTTCAGTTTTAATCATTTTAGTGCTTTAACTTAAAATTACTAAAACTACTAAAAATATTTTTTGTTTATTGAAATAAAGCTGAAATACAATCAAATATAAATATTAGATTAAGAACTAACTAAACACTAACTGAAATAATATTAAGCTGAAGTACTACAATTATTAAAGCTAAAACTATTAAAATGTGTTTATTTAAATAACTGAATTATAATAAAATATAAGTAGCCGACTACTGTAGATGGAGAGCTTTACAATAAGCAGTTTAAGAATTAAGATATTTAAATATTAATAATAACTTTTAATACTAATATCCCTAAAACTATAAAAATCTGTTTAATTTTGTTTATTGACATTAAAAATGAAATATAATAACAAATATTAGATGCAAAACAACTTAAAACGTACTGAATACTAGTTGAAATATGCTTGAGTTTTTCATTTAATATTTATATTTCAGCTTTATTTCAAGTCATAGTTTTAATTATGAATATAATTAATGACAACAACAGATACAGATTGTTTTATTTGTTTAAAGTGAATCATCATAGGCATAATGTGAAAAAAATAATAATAATAATAATTAAACTTAATTTTTTAATAGGCCAAGTTAGGTTATAAAAATATGCCTTCATAAATGAATGGCATCATAATAATTTTTCCGATTAACAGAAAATAAATAAATAAGTATTTTATGTATGTATGTATTATTTATGGTAAGAAAAATGCATTTATAAATAGATGGCATTATATAAAACTCATTTTGAAAATCCATTAGTAGCAATCATAATTATTGCGATTAATTAAATTCTGATGAATTATTCACATTATGTATTTTCTTATAAATGGAAGTACTTGACATTTAATGTAAATAAATATATTAATTAACTTTTTCTTTTTTAAATATGGTTAGGAAAATGCCATCATAAATTAATGGCATCATAAACCCATTTTGAAATTCAACTAGTAGCAGTCAAAATTATTTTAATAAAGTCATTTCTAAAGAAATGAAAAATAGGAATCAACTATTGGACGAAGTGTAAATCAGTCAATCAATCAAACAGTAATAAACGATGCCCTCATAAATTAATAAATCATCGGTATGGGGCAAATATTGTCCCTTCATAAAAAATAGTGTGGTCAAATGAGTAATCATAATTAATCACATTTAAATGTAAAGTTTTTTTTTACATAATATGTGTGTGTACTGTGTGTATTTGTATATACATAATATATATACACTCACACAACATATATTTTGAAAATATATACATATATATATTTATATAATATATAAATATGTGTCCCTGGAGCACAAAAGCAGTCATAAGCAGCACAGCTATATTTGTAGTAATAGACAAAAATACATTGTATGGGTCAAAATTATACATTTGTCTTTTATGACAAAAATCATTAGGATATTAAGATCATCTTCCATGAAGATATTTAGTAAATGTACTACCGTAAATATATCTAAACATACTTTTTGATTAGTAATATGCATTGCTAAGAACTTCATTTGAACAACTTTAAAGATGATTTTCTCAATATTTCGATTATTTTTTGCACCCTCAGATTTTCAAATAGTTGTATATCAGCCAAAAATATTGTCATATCATAACAAACCATGCAATAATGGAAATCATATATAGGTATTCAGATCTCAATAAAAAAAAAATTATCCTTATGACTGGTTTTGTGGTCCATGGTCACATATACTTAATATATAAACATGACATATTTTTCTTAAATATATACATGCATGTATGTGTGGGCCTATTTATATTATACACAGTACACACACATATATTATGTATACAAAAACGTTGATTTTGGATGTGATTAATCATTTGACCGCACGACTGAAAATGAAATCTTAAGCAGAGTTAAATACGATCAGCGTCTGTGACAAACGTACAACTGGAAGGATTCGGCGAACTTGGCCGACCAGCTGTTGTTCTTGGATTTGGTGGCAAACTTCCTCTTCTTGTCACTGAGGTGCGGGCCGATAATGTACACCTCCACGAAGGGCCGGAATATCCCCTGCGTCTGCCAGCGAAGGTCATTGGCTGCCACCACTGTCAATCACAGCACAACAACCGCATTAACATGACATGAATACAGAGCGGAGTAACGCAGATCCGAAAGACAGAAGCACCTTTCACTGTGATCTTGTGTCCTCCTGTGTTCGGGTCGCTGAAGATCTCCACGGTCAGAGAAACCTCACCCACCGCATCATCCACGCCTGAGGCTGAGCAGTTCAGAAGGTCAGAGGTCAGAGGAGAAGGACACACATGAAATGTAAGGTTTTTGTTTTGAAGTTTAACGTGCATTTTGGAACATACTGAGACTCATTTATCAATCTAACGTAGAAACGAGCGCACAAATCAACTTACGACAGAGTTCATGTGTGATTTATGAAACATTCGTATGCCGCCAATCCCATCTTACGAAATATCGTACGTTAATAAATGTGGCAGCTGAAAACATCTGTCATTTGAATATCACGCCCCTAAAAACACCCTAGTTTAGAAGCCACGCCCCTAAAACCACCCCAGTTTAGAAGCCACGCCCCTAAAACACCCCGGTTTAGAAGCTACGCCCCTAAAACACCCCGGTTTAGAAGCCACGCCCCTAAAACACACCCCGGTTTAGAAGCTACGCCCCTAAAACCCCCCGGTTTAGAAGCCACGCCCTAAAAACACCCCAGTTTAGAAGCTACGCCCCTAAAACATACCCCGGTTTAGAAGCTACGCCCCTAAAACACCCTGGTTTAGAAGCTACGCCCCTAAAACACACCCCGGGTTAGAAACTACGCCCCTAAAACCCCCCAGGTTAGAAGCCACGCCCTAAAAACAACCCGGTTTTTGATAAATTCCAAGTTTGGCGAAGAAACGACCGTACCCATTTTCCAGTCGTACGTTCGTTTCGTTAATGAGGCGCTAAAAAAATAATATTTTTTTAAATATATGACAAAATAACGACAAAATAAATCTGAAAAAATTATATATACATGACAAAATGATCACAAATATTCGTGCAGTGCTATATATAATTATTAAAAAAATTAAAAAACAATCAAAATACAAAACTCACTAAAAAATATTAAATATTTAACGTTTACCTGCATGTCATCTGAACATTGATCAATGCCAGAGAACCATGAACATGCAAATGTGCCGTTAAATTATTGAAATATTAACTTAAAGTCTCAGGTAAATATTTGAGGTCTGAAAAAACAAAACGACCGAATCGCTGATCTAACAGGTGCTTGTGTTGTGTTATTAGTGCTGTTAGAGGTTATTCCAGCAGAGGGCAGCAGAATCAAACTCGACACACGTGCCATGTACAGTATGTACTAACAGAGATTAACTTCACTCCAGAAAGGTCAACATTTTGTCACAAGTAACACTCAATTCTCCGTTAATTGTCTAATAAGTTTTGTGGAAAAACTCAAAATACATGACTGCCCTTCATCCAGATAAACATCAAATAAAACCCCAAACCAAAACACAAAATATGTTCCTTTACATTGTGTTATAGATACACTCTTAAAAATAAAGGTCTTCAAGCGATGCCATAGAAGAAGCATTCAGTCAAAGAACATCACTTTACTAACGTTTTATAATCTGAAGAAGCACAAAAAAGCCTTTTGTCAAACAGAAAGATGTTAAAGTTTCTTTATGGCACCATTTAGATAGAAAAGGTTCTTCTGTGGCATCGTGAAGCTCCTTTATTTTTAAGAGCGCTTCTGTAGTTTATCCTCACAAATATCTATCTTAATAATAGTTTCTGCCAAAATACCAAAGTGACTGTAAAATCATAATAAATTACTATATCTGCTTCAAACTATTTTCCAGAATATCCCTGCTTTAATTAGTTTTTCTGACAGTTGTGACTAATTTCAAGCTACCAAAGTAAGAGTAATAATTTTAGTTGACTATAGTAGTGATAACAAACTTATCTGTTATTTCCCCAAGACATTATTATAAGCACAGCACAGCACAATAAACCACAAGTTTGTGTAAATCTCACACTTGAGATCGAGAACTAGAGCAGCTGGTGATCGTCACATGAATATGGATTCATATCTGCATGCATGAATATAAATGATGTGCACGAGCGGAGAGCTGCAGATACGTACCCTTCTCTGGATAAACGTCTTCACTGTGACTGTATCGAACGCCTTTACCGCCGTGAACTACAAACAGGAGAAGAGCAAGATGGAGTTTTGTTAGTCATATTGAGTTCATATTGAACTACAAGCAGTGGCGGCTGGTCAATAGAGGGCGCCGTTAGCCCCCTTTAACATGTTAACAATAAGTAAAAAATATATCGCAAATATTAACTAAATAAAATAATTTAGTCATCGTATTCTACTGTTAGTTATATTATAATTTATTGAAAATCAAAAAATCTAAACTATATTTCTTTCATATTCATGTGCGGGGCGCCGGACTAATGAGTGTGTATGTAGGTACACAAACTTTTCAAAAGCATGTGATTTGAGGCTAAGCTCTAATTGGCTTGTTTCAAATTGTCCTTGGGGCGCAGGCTCCTCCCACTTTTGTTGTTAGAGCGAATCAGTATTGTTTTTATATGTTTGGCCTCATGTGATTGGACCGTTCTCAACGACTCTCGTTCCACTCAGCAGCAGCTCGTCAGTTGACAGACAGGAACTAATTAATGTGGAAGCAAGCGCAATATCTCCAGATGAAAGAACATTCGGTTTTATCTTTACACAAATACCCTTCACAAGGCGTTCGGATGAAGAAGAAAAAAGAATCAAGGAGCTTGGACCAGATCGCCCGTACTTTCAATTTGTTTGCGCCCCCCCAACATTTTCTAAAATCTGATCTCTTATTTTAATTAATTCACTTAACAACAGTCTGTGTGTGGAAATTTTAAAAGTGTGATTTCTAGACATGGAAATAATCAATTCAAGTCATTTAAAAATAATATGTTTTAATATATTTTATATGAATTTAGAACTTAAAAAATTATATAGATTTTTTTCAAGCTCTGCATTTATATAAATTGCTATTTGTAAGTAAAAATTTATTAAAAAACTAATTACATTACATTAATGTACTTTTAATATATATAAAAAATGTAATATAACTGATAATACATATTATAACTAATAATAAACTATTTAACTTATTAAAGTGTAATATATTTTAATATGTTTTATAACAATTAATAATTTAGCATATAAATTGCTATTTTTGAGTCAAAATGATAAAAATGTTTAGTTACATAAAAAAAAAATATTATTGTAATATATATATATATATATATAAATAACTGTTATATAATTATATTATATAATTCTATATATATATATATATATATATATATATATGTTTATATACTAATATAACTAATTACCGCTATTAAAAATGATAATTTTCATGAAACATATTTGTATATATTTTATATAAAACGCAAAAGTTATATAATAATATATTATAACTGATAATACAACTGTATAAAAATAAACATATCTAAAAAAAATTACAAAATAAAAAATTCATGTAAATTCAATGTCAATAAAAAGTGTAAACCATGACGAACATTCAGTTATTAAGATTATAGTATTCCTATATTATCAATAATGAATTATTATATATTTTTATTATTATAAGTAGTATTTATTTTAATATACAGCCACTTCTAGTTTCTGTGACTAAAAAGTTTAATATTAGGTCTAATATTAATATTAGTTTCGCCACTGTAGCAGAAGTATCAGAAATATCATTTATGGTCTTTGACACAAAGTGTCCCGTTGATCTCATTTTTCTTTCTAAAGGGGAAGATACAAAAACATCCGAGAAGAAAAGAGAACCAAAGAAAGAGCGTATAACTCTGAATGGTGCGCAGTCTGATAAGATCCTTCGTTCTGCATGTTTGTTTGACTGAGAAGCTGATCCCAGAATGCACTGCGCAGAAGGACCGTACCCTGAGTGTGCTGCGACAGGATGAACTTCCTGATGAGTTTGTCAGTGGCCTGCGTGTAGAGAGACAGTGCATAGCGCAGAGACTGCAGATCCGGACTCTTCTCCAGAAACACCTTCTTCAGACCCACGCCCCCCGCGTGGAAGTATTGCTGTCGGACACACACACGCACGCACAGAGACACACACGCACGCACAGAGACACACACGCACACACACACACACGCACGCACAGAGACACACACGCATGCACAGAGACACACGCACGCACAGAGACACACACACACGCACGCGCACATACACACACACACACACGCACGCACACGCACGCACAGAGACACACACGCACGCACAGAGACACACACACACACACACACACACACACGCACACACATGCACACACACGCACGCACGCACGCACACAGACATACCAACGCATGCATGCACGCACGCACGCACGCACGCACGCACGCACACACACACACACACACACGTAAACAAAAACTTTTATTTGGATTAATCGTTTGACAGCAGTAATTATTTTCCTCAACATTATGATCATAACTACTCATCATGATTGTTGTAATTTGAAAAATTTCATTTTCACCTATAAGAACAAATATGAGAATATAACCATTATGCAGCATGACTTAAATTTTTAATTGACTAAAACTGAGCTCAATTAAAACTGGACCAAAAACATAACAGGCTAAAAAAGGACATAAGACTTAATTAAAAACAGCAGACACAACTAACTCTAGTCAGTGTGTGATAGCAGACAGATCTGATTCACTTGTACCTTAATAGTGTCCAGTGCGAGCTCGATGACTGCACACTGTTTAGGGCTCAGCGCTTTGGCCTCTTCTCGCACCATGTGCTCCTGTAAAACACAAACAGACCGTCAGCTTTTACACATCACTGACCTTATGAGCGTTAAGAGAGGTGAAGTCTGTCTGAACCCACCTTCAGTTTGGAGAGCTGACCCAACTCTTTAGCAGCATTAAAGATGAGCTGTGTGCCCTACAGAGACACACATACACACACACACACACACACACAGAGACACACACACACACACACACACACAGAGACACACACACACACACACACAGAGATGCGCACACACACACACACACACACACACAGACACAGACACACACACACACACACACACAGAGACGCGCGCACACACACACACACACACACACACACAGAGACGCGCACACACACACACACACACACACAGACACACACACACACAGAGACACACACACAGAGACACACACACACACACACACACACACACACACACACACACACACACACACACACACACACACACACACAGAGACACACACACACAGAAACACACATCAGATCTCACAGGAATTCAAAACTGTGATAAATTACACAAAGACCAACACTTTTCTCATGGATACTGAAAAGAGAAAAGCTTCATTTGATTACAAATTATCAAATTGTAGCCGATCACATTAGTGTCAGAGTTTTTGAGTTCATGAAAAGATAAAAATAAATGTTAAAATAAAAACAGATCATCATAAAACACTAACAACAAGAAAAGAATATTAAATATGTAATTTGTTTACCTGCAGGTCACATGGCCATTGTGAGTTCATGAAAATATACTAGTTCAATTATTAAAATGTTAAATAAAAATAAATAATTAAATTGCAAATAATATTTAACTAAATAAACACATAGAATTAAATATATCTAACTATTTAATGTTGATATTAAATATATAATTATATTTATTATAATATTTATTAGATAATAATTTACTAAATTCATTTACAAATCTGACATAACACTTCTGTAGAAAAGAGAAAAGGCTGGTCTGACAATATGAAAATGTAAATAGTTATTTATAATTACAAATTACTAATTAATATGAGCACTGAAGCATGTATACATTTTTTTCTGATAAATGCTGTATTGATTACTACAGTGGCATCCAGACCAGTGTTGTTATTTTAGTATAATTTATAGTTTTTATTAATATTTTGAATTAAATTATATTATATTTTACATTTAAATATTTTATTTAGGTTTATTGGAGTTTGAATAATTCTGTTGTGTGTTTTTGTCATTTGTATTAGTTTTTGTATAAGTCTATATGTTTTTATTTCAGTTCTAATTATTTCAGCATTATTCAAGTTAAAAATAAGATTAAAAAAAGATATATATTTTATTAAGTTAACATTATTTCTTTGTTAACATTTCATATTTTCAAATGTTTTATTGGTTTTAATTGTATTTTTAGTGATGCATAATATGCCTGATGCAGACTCACAGCTGGATTAGAGTTAGATGTGAGTGAAGTACTAGTAGAGATTAGAGTTAGATGTGAGTGAAGTACTAGTAGAGATTAGAGTTGGATTAGAGTTAGATGTGAGTGAAGTACTAGTAGAGATTAGAGTTGGATTAGAGTTAGATGTGAGTGAAGTACTAGTAGAGATAGAGTTGGATTAGAGTTAGATGTGAGTGAAGTACTAGTAGAGATTAGAGTTGGATTAGAGTTAGATGTGAGTGAAGTACTAGTAGAGATTAGAGTTGGATTAGAGTTAGATGTGAGTGAAGTACTAGTAGAGATTAGAGTTGGTTTAGAGTTAGATGTGAGTGAAGTACTAGTAGAGATTAGAGTTAGATGTGAGTGAAGTACTAGTAGAGATTAGAGTTGGATTAGAGTTAGATGTGAGTGACGTATTAGTAGAGATTAGAGTTAGATGTGAGTGAAGTACTAGTAGAGATTAGAGTTGGATTAGAGTTAGATGTGAGTGAAGTACTAGTAGAGATTAGAGTTAGATGTGAGTGAAGTACTAGTAGAGATTAGAGTTAGTTGTGAGTGAAGTACTAGTAGAGGTTAGAGTTGGATTAGAGTTAGATGTGAGTGAAGTACTAGTAGAGATTAGAGTTAGATGTGAGTGAAGTACTAGTAGAGATTAGAGTTAGATGTGAGTGAAGTACTAGTAGAGATTAGAGTTAGATGTGAGTGAAGTACTAGTAGAGTTTAGAGTTGGATTAGAGTTAGATGCGAGTGAAGTACTAGTTGGATTAGAGTTAGATGTGAGTGAAGTACTAGTAGAGTTTAGAGTTGGATTAGAGTTAGATGTGAGTGAAGTACTAGTAGAGATTAGAGTTAGATGTGAGTGAAGTACTAGTAGAGTTTAGAGTTGGATTAGAGTTAGATGCGAGTGAAGTACTAGTAGAGATTAGAGTTAGATGTGAGTGAAGTACTAGTAGAGATTAGAGTTAGTTGTGAGTGAAGTACTAGTAGAGGTTAGAGTTGGATTAGAGTTAGATGTGAGTGAAGTACTAGTAGAGATTAGAGTTAGATGTGAGTGAAGTACTAGTAGAGATTAGAGTTAGATGTGAGTGAAGTACTAGTAGAGATTAGAGTTAGATGCGAGTGAAGTACTAGTAGAGGTTAGAGTTGGATTAGAGTTAGATGTGAGTGAAGTACTAGTAGAGATTAGAGTTAGATGTGAGTGAAGTACTAGTAGAGATTAGAGTTAGTTGTGAGTGAAGTACTAGTAGAGGTTAGAGTTGGATTAGAGTTAGATGTGAGTGAAGTACTAGTAGAGATTAGAGTTAGATGTGAGTGAAGTACTAGTAGAGATTAGAGTTAGATGTGAGTGAAGTACTAGTAGAGATTAGAGTTAGATGCGAGTGAAGTACTAGTAGAGGTTAGAGTTGGATTAGAGTTAGAGTGAGTGAAGTACTAGTAGAGATTAGAGTTAGATGTGAGTGAAGTACTAGTAGAGATTAGAGTTAGATGTGAGTGAAGTACTAGTAGAGATTAGAGTTAGATGTGAGTTGAAGTACTAGTAGAGATTAGAGTTAGATGTGAGTGAAGTAAACTAGTAGAGTTTAGAGTTGGATTAGAGTTAGATGTCGAGTGAAGTACTAGTAGAGATTAGAGTTAGATGTGAGTGAAGTACTAGTAGAGATAGAGTTTTAGAGTTAGATGTGAGTGAAGTACTAGTAGAGTTTAGAGTTGGATTAGAGTTAGATGCGAGTGAAGTACTAGTAGAGATTAGAGTTGGATTAGAGTTAGATGTGAGTGAAGTACTAGTAGAGATTAGAGTTGGATTAGAGTTAGATGTGAGTGAAGTACTAGTAGAGATTAGAGTTGGATTAGAGTTAGATGCGAGTGAAGTACTAGTAGAGATTAGAGTTGGATTAGAGTTAGATGTGAGTGAAGTACTAGTAGAGATTAGAGTTAGATGTGAGTGAAGTACTAGTAGAGATTAGAGTTAGATGTGAGTGAAGTACTAGTAGAGATTAGAGTTGGATTAGAGTTAGATGCGAGTGAAGGACAGTGAAAGAGGAAGCAGCGGGAGGGAGACAGGAAGTCCAGGCTGAGTGCTGAGAGGAAATGAAGAAGACAGTCTGCCGTGCATCATGCTCGAGTTTCACAGAGACACAGACAGACTGGAGACAGAACCACACGCTGTTATACTTACAATCATCTGGTGAAAGATGAATGATGATGAAAACAAACAAGAGAAGAATGAAAATCACCACTCACTCACTCACACACACACACATGCATGCAGTACAGTAAAGTTTACATTCATATGAATGAATCCATTAGTGAGAGCAGTTGCGTGTGAATTAATTATATCTGGCAACATCTCTCTACTAGTAGTGAAGCTGTGGGATTTAGTTAAGATGCTTGAGCTTTTCAGTTTCTAAGCTGTTTTACTGAGAAATCACAGAACAGTGTTGACAATACATTTCTGCGCTGAATGATTCTGTGCATGTGATGTACACGCTACTGTCTGTAGCTATGTGTGTGTGATCTGCGCGTGATGGACGCGCTACTGTCTGTAGCTATGTGTGTGTGATCTGTGCATGTGATGTACGTGCTGCTGTCTGTAGCTATGTGTGTGTGATCTGTGCATGTGATGTACGTGCTGCTGTCTGTAGCTATGTGTGTGTGATCTGTGCATGTGATGTACGTGCTGCTGTCTGTAGCTATGTGTGTGTGATCTGCACGTGATGGACGCGCTACTGTCTGTAGCTATGTGTGTGTGATCTATGCATGTGATGTACGTGCTGCTGTCTGTAGCTATGTGTGTGTGATCTGCGCGTGATGGACGCGCTACTGTCTGTAGCTATGTGTGTGTGATCTGTGCATGTGATGTACGTGCTGCTGTCTGTAGCTATGTGTGTGTGATCTGCGCGTGATGGACGTGCTGCTGTCTGTAGCTATGTGTGTGTGATCTGTGCATGTGATGTACGCGCTGCTGTCTGTAGCTATGTGTGTGCATTAGAGCAGCAGCGCATTAGATTAGAACATGATTAACTTAACCTTACCTGTACAATAAGTGTTTAAAACCTGCATTCTGATGTTCAATTTCCAGCATCCAGTAATATAATCACACATATCTTGTGGAGTGCTTTCAGAGTATGAATTAATCAGCAATTTCAACAGTTTGTAACGGAGCGTAAATGTGGATTTCTTATCCTGTTGCGGCGCGCCCAGCGACTAGTTGACGTCAAGCTTAAAACGTCATGGCAGAGCATTAAAGACGACTAGTCGATTAGTTGGTGCAACCACTACAACACACACACACACACACACACACACACCTTTCTCTAAAGGACGTGAAGATAGTAACTGTTCCAAAACCTAGTGCCCTACATAGACAGCTGACTTCTAAGGCAGCAAATGGAACACGTGACTGATTTGAAACGCTCTCGCAGGCAGCACATAAATATTGCTACTTATATTTAATATATGGTTAGTATATTTAATATGATAAAAATACACCACATACAAATATTTTGTTAAATAAATGTAAATTTTCCAATTAGTATATTTTATTAAAATATATATTAAAATATCCAATTATTACATTTTATTTTCCAATTAGTATTGAATAAATATAAAATTAATAAAAGTTAATTTATATTATAATAAATACACTAATACATTTATATATTAATAAAGACATTTAAATTAAAAGCATATGTATTCGTCCACAATATTGAATTAATTTCCCCCCAAAATATTTAGTTTTTACTTGTTATTGTTTTATAATTTTTACCAAAATTGTTATGACAATTAAAAAAATATATATTAAGTAAAACTAAATTATTATTGTGTATGAAATGTGCTGTAAACATTTTAAAAAATTGGGATTTGTTTCCTTATTTATTACTAGTAATAATCTTTACTGAATTGATTTGAAATGCGATTACTAAAATTATATTAACCAACTTAATTAAATTCTTATATTTAATTAATTAATTAAATTATATTTACTTACAATTATATTTTTATTACTTGTATTAAATGCATTTAAATAATTGAAGAATATAATTAATAATAGTATTTAATAATAATAAAAATAACACTTATAATTATATTTAATTATTACATAAATACATTTATATTAAAGCACGTTGAATTACTATTGTGTGTGAAATGCACTTTATTTGTGGATTTTCTTCTCTGTGACATATACATGCAATGCTGCCTTAGATTGAGTCAAACAAGGTTTCTTAGAAGGCAGCATACTTAGGCTCCCTATCCTTTGTGTTGGCAGTGAAGCGGTGATGTAGGTTTGTGGTTGTGTGACGAGTGTCTCAGCACATCAGCATTTACCCAGACTCACAGTTAATGGATGAGGAGGACCAGTGTTGAGCAGTTAGTATTGATCTGCATGGATGATTTATGCTGCTATCATCAGAGCGTTTAGTACAGGATCATGTGTCACCATCACAACACACGGGCTCCTATAGATATCTGACCAATCACCGAGCCTCCTGACGAAACCACACCCACTTAATCCTCGTATGCAGAACATGAGTGAGTGCATTTGATCACGTCAATTTAATACAATTATATAAAAAATAATAATTTTTGGTTTTCAGCTACATGTAAGCGTTAATGTTCAGTTTCAGTATTCAAAAGAATCGTTTAGGTCCCTGGAAATATCAGGCCTGGGATATTAATGAAAATAAATCAGAATAAAGTCATGGAAATTTCTATTTAACATTTTTTTTTATTCTGCAAAAGAAAAAGCTCTCTTGACTGTCTTTATTTGAGCATTATATTCTTAAAAAGATGATATAAAACTGTCTTTTGTTCAGTTCAAATAAATTTGAGTGTTGATTATTAAACTATTTAAAATAATCAATCGATTATTAGATAAACTTTTGTAGAAAAAATTGTTTTTGGTTCTAATCTAACTGACAACTTTAATTTAATTTTCAGTGTTTTGGTAAAATATGGGATATTGGAAATATCAGACCTGAAATAGTCATGAATAGAAATCAACATTTCTAAAAATCTTACATTTCTATTGACATACATTTTTAAAAGCCTTCTTTTACTTTGTTTTTGAGTGTTGATTATTAATTAATTAATTAAATTGATTATTTTAATTCAGTTTTCAGCTAAATATTTGTATTTTGTTGTTTCTATAAAACAATAATTTCAGTGCATCACTAGTATATAAACTGTGGATAATCTTGGAAATATCAGGCCTGGAAAAGCCATGAAAATAAATAAATATGATAAAACGCTGTGTGAATTTGAATGTGTGGTGAGCCAAAGAAAATGTTCCACTCAGGTGGACAATAAAGTTATACTATACTATTCTATACTGTACTATACTATAATATACAATACACTATACTATACTATTATGTGAACAAAAACTTATTTTGGATGTGATTAATCATTTGACAGCACTAATATATATAATTTTTTTTTTTACTTTTTTTTTGGGGGAAAACAATCTGTAAAAACAACAACAACAAAAACCATAAAAAAATACAATCCTCATCTAATGAATACAACCTACTGATAAAGAGAATAAATGCTACTGCACAGTGTACCATCATAGCGTCCTAACAAAGCCCGGTGTCCATGTCATGATACTGTGATGCTGCATCAGTGTGTGTGTGTGAGTGTGTGCGTGTGTGTGTGTGCATGTTTATGTGGTTTATGAGGACACAAATTTGTATAATGACATGGGTATGACAGGTATTACAAGGAGAAGGTGATTTATGAGGACATTTTCAGTGTCCCCATAATTTAAAACGCTTATAAATCATACAGAGTGAGTTTTTTTGAGGGAAAGTATAAATGCACCGTCTCCTGTGAGGGCTAAGTTTAGGTGTAGGGTAGGTGTAGGGCAATAGCACATACAGCTTGTACAGTATAAAAACCATTACCCCTATGGAGAGTCCCCGTAAACCATAAAAACCAACATGTGTGTGTGTGTGTGCGTGCGTGCGTGCGTGCGTGTGTGTGAGTGTGTGTGTGTGTGTGTGTGAGTGAGTGTGTGTGTGTGTGAGTGTGTGTGTGTGTGTGTGTGTGTGTGTGTGAGTGAGTGAGTGAGTGAGTGTGTGTGTGTGTGTGTGTGTGTGTGTGTAACACACACCGATTGGTCGGTCAGCGGCGGCAGGACGATGGTTTTCTCCATGGTGTTCATCACCAGCTTCCACAGCTCCTTCAGCACCCTCTTAAGAACCGTCTTCTCACAGATCTTAGCGAACAGAGTCAGACTGAGGGAAGAAGAAACCGCAGCACACCATTAACTCAGAAACTAACAAGTGCAATTCTCATTTTCATTTAGTTCATTACAAAAACTAAAACTGAAATAAATAATAAAAAACTCACAGATATAAAAACAATAACAAAAATACTAAAAATAAAAATAAATTCAAAAAATATACAAATAAAAAAATACTTAAAATGACTAATAACCCAAGCTATAATATTATTTGCATTATAATAGCATTAGATGAGGTACGCAGTTATGGATTACAGGCCTAATCCCTGGACCAACATATCAAAAATGGATGATGTAATGTGCAATTTTAAAATTGTTTGGGCGTAGCCTAATTAATATTCATGAGCTATGCCATATTCATTTAGACATTTAGCAGATTAATTTATCCAAGAGACTTACAAACGAGGACAATAGAAGTAATCAAAATCAACAAAGGAGCATCTTAATCACCCCAAAGTTTGAATTTTGAAAAAATGTGATATGACATCATATGACAAATATCATGATCTAAAAGATGAACCGCAATGCACTGGATATTGCTGTACTTATTCAAACATCAATTCTTTATTACCCTTGCATTGTGAAGAAGATTCTTAATGGAGGCGGGGAATTTGACTGACAATTTGAGGATTCAATGGCGTTACGAGGTTTAGTTTCAAGCTATTCTGAATGCTTTTAATTGGTTAAATATGTGTCCCTGGAGCACAAAAGCAGTCATAAGCAGCACAGGTATATTTGTAGCAATAGCCAACAATACATTGTATGGGTCAAAATTATCAATTTTTCTTTTATGCCAAAAATCATTAGGATATTAAGATCATGTTCCATGAAGATATTTTGTACATTTCCTACCATAAATATATCAAAACTTATTTTTTGATTAGTAATATGCATTGCTAAGAACCTCATTTGAACAACTTTAAAGATGATTTTCTCAATATTTAGATTTTTAGATTTTGCACCCTCAGATTTTCGAATAGTTGTATATCAGACAAATATTGTCATATCATAACAAACATAACATCAACGGAAAGCTTATTCATTCAACTATTAGATTATGCATAAATATCAATTTCGAAAAATTTACCCTTATGACTGTTTTTGTAGTCCATGGTTACATATTTGAAAAACCCACAAAAACAGAGATAACGATGACCAATAGTACTGATTTAAAATAATAATAATAATGAGATATAATTTAGATGGGAAGTTTTTGATCATTTGGTGATTTGGAAACACTAGTGTAGTCAGCTACGTAGCTGTAGTTGAACTAGTTTTAATTACGAGTATAGCTCTTAGCCTGACAAACTGCAGTTTCTCATCACCATACAGTGATCATGTGACTTGTGTGGCTCACTTGCTGTCCAGGAAGTCCATGATGGGCTGCAGGACGTTGTCGGCGTCCTGTGCTAAGTTGCCGTTAGCAGGTACGTTTGCTCCTTTCACCTGACTGAGAATATCTCCCATCTCCTTCACACTCTCCTCGATGTGCGGCTGGAAACTGCAGACACACCACAGAATTATCTTTCGGATTTATAATGTTACAAAAGATTTCCACTTCAAATAATTGCTGTTGTTTTGAACTTCCTATTCATCTGTAAATCCTAAAACAATAAATAAAATATATATTGCATCATGGTTTCCAAAAAAATATTCAGAAGCTTAACTGTTTTGAACATTGATAATAATCAGAAATGTATTATTGAGCACCAAATCAGCATATTATTATGATTTCTGAAGATCAATGTGACACTGAAGACTGAAGTAATGATGCTGAAAATACAGCTGCGTATCACAGAAATACATTTTACAATATTTAAAATATTTAAACACATTTTACAATATATTCACAAAGAAAATAGATATTCTGGAAACTTTCTGGGATATTTTGGAATCTTTCTGGGATATTTTGGATACTTTCTGGGATATTCTGGAATCTTTCTGGGATATTTTGGAAACTTTCTGGTATATTTTGGAATCTTTCTGGGATATTTTGGAATCTTTCTGGGATATTCTGGAATCTTTCTGGGATATTTTGGAATCTTTCTGGGATATTCTGGAATCTTTCTGGGATATTTTGGAAACTTTCTGGGATATTTGGAAACTTTCTGGGATATTTTGGAATCTTTCTGGGATATTTGGAAACTTTCTGGGATATTTTGGAAGCTTTCTGGGATATTCTGGAATCTTTCTGGGATATTTTGGAATCTTTCTAGTATATTTTGGAATCTTTCTGGGATATTCTGGAATCTTTCTGGGATATTTGGAAACTTTCTGGGATATTTTGGAAGCTTTCTGGGATATTTGGAAACTTTCTGGGATATTTTGGAAGCTTTCTGGGATATTTGGAAACTTTCTGGGATATTTTGGAAGCTTTCTGGGATATTTGGAAACTTTCTGGGATATCTTGGAATCTTTCTAGTATATTTTGGAATCTTTCTGGGATATTCTGGAATCTTTCTGGGATATTTTGGAATCTTTCTGGGATATTCTGGAATCTTTCTGGGATATCTTGGAATCATTCTAGTATATTTTGGAATCTTTCTGGGATATTTTGGAAACTTTCTGGGATATTTTGGAATCTTTCTGGGATATTTTGGAAACGTTCTGGGATATTCTGGAATCTTTCTGGGATATTTTGGAATCTTTCTGGGATATTCTGGAATCTTTCTGGGATATTTTGGAATCTTTCTGGGATATTTTGGAAACTTTCTGGGATATTTTGGAATCTTTCTGGGATATTTGGAAACTTTCTGGGATATTTTGGAAGCTTTCTGGGATATTTGGAAACTTTCTGGGATATTTTGGAAGCTTTCTGGGATATTTGGAAACTTTCTGGGATATTTTGGAAGCTTTCTGGGATATTTGGAAACTTTCTGGGATATCTTGGAATCTTTCTAGTATATTTTGGAATCTTTCTGGGATATTCTGGAATCTTTCTGGGATATTTTGGAATCTTTCTGGGATATTCTGGAATCTTTCTGGGATATCTTGGAATCATTCTAGTATATTTTGGAATCTTTCTGGGATATTTTGGAAACTTTCTGGGATATTTTGGAATCTTTCTGGGATATTTTGGAAACGTTCTGGGATATTCTGGAATCTTTCTGGGATATTTTGGAATCTTTCTGGGATATTCTGGAATCTTTCTGGGATATTTTGGAATCTTTCTGGGATATTTTGGAAACTTTCTGGGATATTTTGGAATCTTTCTGGGATATTTTGGAATCATTCTAGTATATTCTGGAATCTTTCTGGGATATTTTGGAATCATTCTAGTATATTCTGGAATCTTCTTGGGATATTTTGGAAACTGTCTGGGATATTTTGGAATCTTTCTGGGATATTTGGAAACTTTCTGGGATATCTTGGAATCTTTCTGGGATATTTGGAAACTTTCTGGGATATCTTGGAATCTTTCTGGTATATTTTGGAATCTTTCTGGTATATTTTGGAATCTTTCTGGGATATTTTGGAATCTTTCTAGTATATTTTGGAATATTTCTGGGATATTTTGGAAACTGTCTGGGATTTTTTGGAAAGTTTCTGGGATATTTGGAATCTTTCTGGGATATTCTGGAATCTTTCTGGGATATTTTGGAATCATTCTAGTATATTTTGGAATCTTTCTGGGATATTTTGGAAACTTTCTGGGATATTTTGGAATCTTTCTGGGATATTTTGGAATCATTCTAGTATATTCTGGAATCTTTCTGGGATATTCTGGAATCTTTCTGGGATATTTTGGAATCATTCTAGTATATTCTGGAATCTTCTTGGGATATTTTGGAAACTGTCTGGGATATTTTGGAAACTGTCTGGGATATTTTGGAATCTTTCTGGGATATTTGGAAACTTTCTGGGATATCTTGGAATCTTTCTGGGATATTTGGAAACTTTCTGGGATATCTTGGAATCTTTCTGGTATATTTTGGAATCTTTCTGGTATATTTTGGAATCTTTCTGGGATATTTTGGAATCTTTCTAGTATATTTTGGAATATTTCTGGGATATTTTGGAAACTGTCTGGGATTTTTTGGAAAGTTTATGGGATATTTTGGAAGCTTTCTGGGATATTTTTTAATCTTTCTGGGATATTTTGGAATCTTCTTGGGACATTTTTGAATCTTCTTGGGATATTTTGGAATCTTTCTGGGATATTTTGGAATCTTCTTGGGATATTTTGGAATCTTCTTGGGATATTTTGGAATCTTTCTGGGACATTTTGGAATCTTTCTGGGATATTTTGGAATCTTCCTGGGATATTTTGGAATCTTTCTGGGATATTTTGGAATCTTCCTGGGATATTTTGGAATCTTTCTGGGATATTTTGGAATCTTTCTGGGATATTTGGAAGCTTTCTGGGATATTTTTAAGTTTCCAGAAATTTACCGGAAATTTTCCACCCCTTTGCAATCCTAGTTATAATTTAGTTATAATACTACAACAAAATTTCTCTATGGAGAACATAAATGGATTTTTACTTCTACAAAAATGACTGTTGCACTTTAATAACTCTGTAAATATTCCAATGCTTAAACCAACCTCACTGCGAAAATCCTGCTGAGATCATCCATCACATTGTTCAGCTTGATTTGTAGATCCTTCATAAAGTCACTGGCTTCCACGGTTAACTGCAAAAAACATAATTATGAGTCTGATTTAATATCATTTTGAGTTTGAATCTGAAAAACTTTGAGATTTAGAAGACTAATATTATAATATTATCTATTTAATTTTATTACATTTAGTAATTTTGTGTTTTTTATTAATTTAGTTTTTTTTTTTTTTTTCTTTTTTTTTTTTAATGTCTATTAATTATTTATTGTTTTTTATTTCAGTTTTAGTTATTATTGTACTTTTATACTATTATAGTTTTTATTCATAGTTTGACTATTTTTATTTCTGTATTTTCATTTTTTTGTAGTTTTGTAATTGTTTATATACATTCAATATATTTTTTATGTCTATATAGGCCTAATTATTATTTTTAGTTCAGTTTTAGTTATTTTTAATACAAATTAAACAGAAAAACATTGAATAAAATATAAAAAAATACTTATTTTGTTAACTTTTGTCAAGTAACATTTTTTTATGGTTTTAGTTTTACTTAAAATAATTCAAAGTGACTTTATCAGATGAGAACAAAACTTGGACTGAATTGATACGTTATTCTTTTGTTAAATATTTTGAGTTAAATTTGTTTCATTAATTAATTTTGCAACTTTTACACTGCTATTTGATCTGAATTAAATCAACATTGAATTGAACTGAGCTGAATAATGACTCTATTGTCTTCAGTAGAGCTGCTTTTTAGCTGAAACTGAATTTGTTTCATAACTGATGAAGTTTTCATTATAACATTATTATGTTCCTGTTTATTAATGTGAAACTGCTTTGAAACAATCTGTTTAGTATGTAAATATATGTGAATTGACTGATGACATCACGCCTCTCGTTCCAGCCAATAGCATCGGTTTAACACTTAGGCTCCGCCCCCATTGTGAAATCCAGCAAATCTTTTTAGTATGCGCTGAGAATGCTGTTGATTTATTGAATATTCAGTGAATAAAGGGAATTCAGAAATCTGCCTGCAGTGAATCAGACTGTTAAAGCTGACCAACATTTCTAATGTGTATGTATGTATCTAATTTGAGTTAAACAGAAATGAGTCAGAGATGGTGCTAAAGATGGAGCGTGGGACGTTTTGCTGCTGGATGACTCAGAAGAGAAGGAGGGAATGGATGGGATGATGAATGGACCGATGGATAATGGAAAAGTTGCTAAATGAGAGAGATTTATGGATGAAGAGATTCTGCTATTCAATAAATGAATGAATACAGTATAGATCTCCATCGGAAACAGTTGCGGTATAGATTTGAATGTTGTAATCTGCATTATTGTCCTATTGAGTTCATGTGTGCAACATACAAAAACAATCATTTCTACATAATGCAAATGTGAATCTTGAAAATGCAAGATGTCATATCTCATTTAAACTTCCAAATACACTATTGTATGGGGTCAGTGGTATTTTTTTATTTTACTTTTTATATTACATTATTGTTTTTTGAAATAAATTGCATTAAAGTGACAGCAAAGACCTCTGTAATGTTATAAAAGTGTGGTTTAAAAATGACAAACATCTGTCTTAACAACACGAGATATATTGCATTTAAAAAGGCACAAGTTAAAAATATTTGTAAATTATATTATGTTTTTGGTTTGGGC
>QVTF01019719.1:0-32500 GCA_003573665.1 Oxygymnocypris stewartii | reverse complement strand
CAGGTGTGTGTGTGTGGGTGTGTGTCCACTGCTCCAGGTGTGTGTGTGTGTGTGTGTGTGTGTGTGTGTGTCCACTGCTCCAAGTGTGTGTGTGTGTGTGTGTGTGCCCGCTGCTCCAAGTGTGTGTGTGTGTCCACTGTTCCAAGTGTGTGTGTGTGTGTGTGTGTCCACTGCTCCAGGTGTGTTGTGTGTGTGTGTGTCCACTGCTCCAAGTGTGTGTGTGTGTGTGTGTGTGTCCACTGCTCCAGGTGTGTGTGTGTGTGTGTGTGTGTCCACTGCTCCAAGTGTGTGTGTGTGTGTGTGTGTGTGTGTGTGTGTCCACTGCTCCAAGTGTGTGTGTGTGTGTCCACTGCTCCAGGTGTGTGTGTGTGTGTGTGTCCACTGCTCCAAGTGTGTGTGTGTGTGTCCACTGCTCCAAGGTGTGTTTGTGTGTGTGTGTGTGTGTGTGTGTCCACTGCTCCAAGTGTGAACTAAATTTCACTGTTGGTTATACTCTGTATAATTATGTATGTGACAAAAAAAAAGAAAAAGAAAAAAAATTCTAAAATATCGGTAAACCGATATATCGGTGGATCTCTAATCCTAATGTTAAACCGCATTGTCTCGGGTCTGAACACACACTCACTGGTTCAAGCAGGGCGTGTAGGAGTTCTTGTCCTCCTCTATAATGGAAACAATGAGGGTGATGAGTTTGGACCAGAAGTCCAGGTTCTTAATACTCGGCCCCTGTTCTTCAGGAGGAACCGTCTTCGACTGGATATGAACACAGACAAGAGAGATATCATGTAAAACACACACTTCAACACCTGCAATGCAAAATCAGATGTTGTTACTCAGTATTCTTACATGTTTTTCAGTACAAACAACCCTAAATATAAATACACTCACTTGAGATGCTAAATGAAATAAGATGTGAAGTCTTGCTTTTTGGAGAAATTGATAAAAAAAAAAATTAAAAATTGGAGAAGTAGAGTTTGATTCTAGCAATGTATATTTTATTTATTATCTTTAATTATCTATAATCTTTATTTATTTGTAATTATAATTAGAAAAATGCAAATAAAAAATTTCAAGATAGAGATTCTCACAAACTTCAAATTACAACAGAACTAAAACATAACATTAGAAAAGATGTGAAGAGGAAAAAAAGGTATCTAAATAATAAACAATATAATAAAATAAAAAATAAATAAATAAAATATCATACAATATACAATTAACCATCTTAAAAACAGAGATTTACAAAAAACTCTGAGTGCCTAGAAAAGCGCTATATAAATGTAACAAATTATTATCATAGCTTCTTATATTTTTAATTCTTGTTCTTTTCTAAATAGCCTACTGTTCAATTGAAAGGATTTGTTGTGGAGTGAGGGCAACTAAAATATCCTAGCTATGTTTACAGTGTTTATTATAAAGTTTGTAAACATTTAACGTCAGCATTAGGCCTATTTCTGAATGAAATAATAAAATGCGACTTTAACTGATTGTAATAATCGGTCAAAATTCTTACGGTCGGTTAGCGGTTAACCGGTTGAAATGAACATCCCTAGCAGAAACACTCTTCATTTTGATTCGATTTTTCAGAAAACAAGACTTTATGTCATTTTGCATAGTAAACATATCTTGACTTAAGTATGTTTACATAATTTCTCTCCATCATTTTTTAGAAACATGTTGTAGTTTCTCAAGCAGAAGTCATGCAGCTCACGGTTGCTGGAGAAAGATGCCCATTTACACAAATTGGCAATTAAAAAAATAATGCAGAAAGCATGAAGAATGCTTCCTGTGTGTACGGCCCATTATCATCTCAGATCCCCCCCCCCCACACCCACAAACACGCACGCACGCACGCACACACACCACTCAGCGCTGCGAGTATGAGGTGTCAAAAACTCCAGACGCGTCTTCCATCTTACTAATAAAGTTCTGCAGTAGAAGTGCAGAGAGAGCGAGAGGGATAAACACACGTCACACTGCGCTTCTTCTCCATTCATAACTGCCACAAAACCTCCACCATAATCAATATTTCATTTTCCATGAGAAGAACTTCAGAGCTCGCGGCGCTCTGAATGTGAATTACTAAACAGCATCAAGTCAGCATGAAGAGACAAACACAAACTCATTCAGTCCAGTGTGATGCTCTCGGTTAAACCAAAGCTTCCAGCAGAACATTCATACGTTTAAACATTTTAAACATTTAGAAGTTTCCAACAGAAGATGAAAAAAAAAAGCATTTTCAGTACTTGAAATAAAATAAATATTAACTGAAATAACATATATATATAAAACAAACAAAAAACGTTAAAAAGTTAATGAAAACTATAACAGTATCTCAAAATCACACTGGGATTGCACAGATAAATGTCACTATATGGTAGGTAGTTTAAGGAGACACACACAGACACAGACACAGAGAGACACACACACACAGACACAGACACACACACACACAGACACAGACACACACACACACAGACACAGACACACACACACACACACACACACAGAGACACACACAGAGAGACACACACACACAGACACAGACACACACACACACACACACACACAGAGACACACACCACACACACACACACACACACACACACACACAGACACAGACACAGACACAGACACACAGACACACACACACACACACACACACACACACACACACACACACACACACAGACCACTACAGACACACAGCACAGACACAAGACACACACAGACACACACAGACACACACACACACAAGACACAGACACACACACACACACACACACACACACACACAGAGACACACACAGAGACACACACCACACACACACACACACACACACACACACACACACACACACACACACAGACACAGACACACACACACACACACACACACAGACACACAGACACAGACACACACAGACACACACAGACACACACAGACACACACACACACACACACACACACACACACAGACACAGACACACACACACACACACACACAGACACAGACACACACAGACATACACACACAGACACAGACACACACAGACACACACACACACACACACACACACACACACACACACACACACACACACACACTCATACTCACTGGGTCATTCTGGTATTCCCGGTTGTAGAGCTCGTGGCAGTTATTAAAGATGTACTCGTAAGTTGAGTTGAGACATGCTTTCACACAGTCTTTGACGACTTGACTCGCTCTCGGTGGACTCTGCAGCTCCTGGACCTGAAAACACACACAACAGTGATTCCTCTCGGCGATGAGATGCACATTAAAGAGGCTTTAAAGGCCTATAACTGCGGCTCACATAACTACTCACAAAGCATGTCATTAAATTATTTAAGATTTATCACCAGAAAAAGAGCATTAACTTTACATATTTACTTATTTATTTATTTTATATTTTCCCTTTTTTCAAATTTGTTATAATTTCATTGCAGTTTAAGGGTTGTTTCAATGCATTTTTCTATTTATTATTCATCTATTTTTATTTACTACATTTATTATTATTTGTAAAAAAGAAAAAAAATTCTCATCACCACTTTTCTAATTATATGTTTTAGTTCTGTTGCAAACTGAGGTTTGAGTTGATAAATTATTATGATTTTCATTATTTATTATTTTTATTTAACATTTGAATACTTTATTATACAATGAGATTCAATGCAACTCATTGTGGCAAGAAACATACAAATGAATATATAGATATTAAACACCGGTATAGTTCATAGTATTAGAAAAAATCCTTTGTAATTATGCATTTAGTTCCCTAATGGCACTTGGACAAAAACTAATTTAATTACTATATTACAGATCTATACATGTTGCTGAAAATGTCATAATTGCATAATTTTTCATTAAATCATTACTTGTTACTTTTTTTTTTTTTTTTTTACTTTTTAGTCATTTAGGAGCCGTTTTTATCCAAAGCGACTTACAAATAAGAAAAGTAACTAAAACTATAAGTTAAAACTCTATAAATACTAATATATATATATATACACACACACACACACACACACACACACACACACACACACACACACACACACACTTAAGAAAATGGAGAAATTAAATAAAATGACAAATACATACAACAACATTTCAAAACTAAACATTTAAATGAAAACAAAAAATAAAGCTAAAAACAATTAAAAATATTAAATCAACAAAAGGTATGAGTATAAAAATGATTCTAACATGACACTAAAACATGACCATATATATATATATGTGTTATTTCATTGCCATGTAGTATGTTGAAGTAACTTTACTAAAATAACTAAAACTAAAGAAAATACCTATAAAGACATAATAAATTCATACATCATTTATCTAAAATTAAAATAGGATAAATCAAACGGCAGTAGTTTATCAGTAATCCTACACACTGTCAAACACACATGCTAACAAACAACAATGTACACATAGTAATAATTGGTTATAAAACTAAAACAGAAGTGATACAAGCAGTAAGAAAGAAGAGAAATAAAAGCGATACATTAGAGATCTGTGAGCAGAACAAACCTTCATCCTGAAGAAAGTGATGCTGGTCAGAAGATCTACAGTGGACTTCAGATCCTGCAGCCGCTCAGGACTACTAGCTGGGAAATTATTCTGAAACACACACACACACAACTGTGACCAACACAGATCCTACCACAGACATAGAGGTCAGCTGTACACGTGTTCAGTGATGTATTAATGACACATACTCTGTACATAGAGAGGTCTATCCTCAGGGAGTTGTGCAGCTGATCCAAAAGCTTCACAAAGCGCTCTTTCTGCACAAAACAAATACACATTATTGAGCAAAAGTTTGTGGGAAGATCTTTTAATGTTTTTGATAGTCTCTTCTGCTCATCAAGGCTGCATGTAATTGATCAAAAATACAGTAAAAACTATAATACTGTGAAATATTATAACAAATTTAAAATAACTGTTTCTGTTAGAATATATAGTAAAATGTGCTTTATTTATTTGATCAAAGCTGTATTTTCAGCATCATTACTCCAGTCTTCAGAGTCACATGATCTTCAGAAATCATAATAATATACTGATTTGCTGCTCAAGATACATTTCTGATTATTATTGTTGAAAACAGTCGTGCTGCACAATATTTTTGTTAAAAACGTGATGCATTTTATTTTTCAGGATTCACAGATGAATAGAAAGTTCAAAACAACAGCATTTATTTAAAATAGAAATCTTTTGTAACATGTCTGTACTGTGACTTTTGAGCAATTAGAAATTGCAGCATTGATTAATAAAATAATGAACTTATTTAAAAAACTCAGACCTCAAATGTTAGTGTAACTCAGCGGTTCTCAATTCCAGTCCTCGCACTGGACACTGTGTAGGGAGCAATGGACACTGTGTAGGGAGCAATGGACCCTGTGTAGGGAGCAATGGACACTGTGTAGGGAGCAATGGACACTGTGTAGGGAGCAATGGACCCTGTGTAGGGAGCGATGGACCCTGTGTAGGGAGCAATGGACACTGTGTAGGGAGCAATGGACCCTGTGTAGGGAGCAATGGACACTGTGTAGGGAGCAATGGACACTGTGTAGGGAGCAATGGACCCTGTGTAGGGAGCGATGGACCCTGTGTAGGGAGCAATGGACACTGTGTAGGGAGCAATGGACCCTGTGTAGGGAGCAATGGACCCTGTGTAGGGAGCAATGGACACTGTGTAGGGAGCAATGGACACTGTGTAGGGAGCAATGGACCCTGTGTAGGGAGCAATGGACCCTGTGTAGGGAGCAATGGACCCTGTGTAGGGAGCAATGGACACTGTGTAGGGAGCAATGGACCCTGTGTAAGGAGCAATGGACCCTGTGTAGGGAGCAATGGACCCTGTGTAAGGAGCAATGGACCCTGTGTAAGGAGCAATGGACCCTGTGTAGGGAGCAATGGACCCTGTGTCGGGAGCAATGGACCCTGTGTAGGGAGCAATGGACCCTGTGTAGGGAGCAATGGACCCTGTGTAGGGAGCAATGGACCCTGTGTAGGGAGCAATGGACCCTGTGTAGGGAGCAATGGACCCTGTGTAAGGAGCAATGGACCCTGTGTAGGGAGCAATGGACCCTGTGTAAGGAGCAATGGACCCTGTGTAAGGAGCAATGGACCCTGTGTAGGGAGCAATGGACCCTGTGTCGGGAGCAATGGACCCTGTGTAGGGAGCAATGGACCCTGTGTTGGGAGCAATGGACCCTGTGTAGGGAGCATGTCAATCGGAACACAGTTCATGCACGGAGCACACTTCTAACAAGCTGATTATCTGAATCAGGTGTGTTAACAAAGAGAGACATGCTAAATATGCAGAGCGGGGGGGCGCGAGGACTGGAATTGAGAACCTCTGGTGTAACTCAAGAAGACAACAACGAGGTGTCTGAGATCTACTACACAGTGTTTTGCAGGTCACTTTGTGGTTGAAGTCTGAACTGACCCCAAAGTTGGAGGCAGCGAAGCGGTCGGAGGCAGAGACGTTGTTGGAGGACTGTGTCGTATGGGCGTAGTAAGCGTTGATGTTGGCCAGCAGTGTGCTCATGACCGCAGGAACACCGGGACACATGTACTTCGACGACAGACACGCGAAATGCCTGAACACAGACACAGAAGAGGAGGTTACTTACAGGACAGGAGATAAACACATGTCCTTTATGCATTCATAATTATGATCATTATGAGATGACTTTCTAGCAGAGCCATGTTAAATATGAGGTGGACGATATGACCAAAATATACACAATAGACGTAATTTTCTAACAAAATGTTTAATAGTAATAATAGAAGTCATTTTCAACCAAAATCTTTACAATAATAAAAGTACGTTTCAAATAAAATCTTTATCATGATATACGCAATTATCTCTGCCTTGCCCTGTTGGAGATTGTTCGCAGATCGCAGACCTACGCTTGCTCTAGGATTACTCTCTGTCTTGCCATATATACACCTGTTTGCCCATGTGTGACCCATGCTCGTTTCCGACCATGCCTCCTAATAAAGCCCTGCAAATGGATCCGCACGCCTCCCGTCTCGTAACACATGACTAGTGCTGTCAAACGATTAATCACATCAAAATAAAAGTTTTGTTTACATGATATATGTATGTGTACTGTGTGTATTTATTATGTAGTATATATAAATATATGTACATGTATTTAGGCAGACTAACTGTATAGGCTAAGCTCCTCTAACGCTGACCAATAGAAACACACTGATATCACCACTGACTCTCTCTCATACTATCACAGCCATGCACCCGTTCTCTCTGGTTTAATAACAGCTGTACACTTTACAGTAAGCAGAACACTGCTCTTTAAAGCATAACATTAAAAGTTAAAATCACTAAATTAAGAATGAAAATAAAGAAAGACAAGACTACATTTTAACTGCTATAAGAAACACACTTTAACTCATCTGAGCTTAGTAATTAGGACAGTATTAGCTGCATTTTAATTACCCATTAGTCCCTTTACAGCTACTGCCATCATATAAATACACTTATATGTAGGTTTAAAATTCTACAAAAGGCACATTTAATGTCCAATAACAAATATTTTAGCAAATGCATATTTTACTCCGAATTAATGCCCTATTATTATATCATCAAAATGGATATTTGCATGAATTTCTAACATTAACAGATGAAGAATATATCTGTGACGTGTCAGTTATGCACTGAGGAAAACACAACGTCTCAAATGCATTAAACAGCTCAAATATATTCTCTGTTTGCCGTGATAAAAATATTATAAATGCAAAAATTTGATTTAATTATGATTCATTTTCTAAATTTTGCAATGCATCAACAAATGTAATTATACTTGATTATTAAATTCAACATACTGTTTTTATTCATTGTCACACCACACATAAGATACATTTTAATAACCCATGTTTGTTGTTGTCTTAACTATACAAACTATTATCACATACTGTTATCATGTGACTAAACTAACATTAAATAAAAAATTACAATAATTCTAATATGATCTAATAATCAATCAATCCCTTTCCAAAGAAATATAAAAAGCTCCCTAAACTTGTAACACAAAGAAAGTGACATAATTTGGGCCCTTTCTACAGCATAACTTTATTAGAAATATTAAAATGAAGTCTTCATAACATTTACAGCCTCACAAGATCAGCATTTTATTTTTAATTTAATAAAATAATAAACATAATTCGGGCCCTTTCTACAGCATAACTTTATAAGAAATATTAAAATGAAGCCTTCATAACATTTACAGCCTCACAAGATCAACATTTTATTTTTAATTTAATAAAATAATAAACATAATTTGGGCCCTTTTTACAGCATGACTTTATAAGAAATATTAAAATGAAGCCTTCATAACATTTACAGCCTCACAAGATCAACATTTTATTTTTAATTTAATAAAATAATAAACATAATTTGGGCCCTTTCTACAGCATAACTTTATTAGAAATATTAAAATGAAGTCTTCATAACATTTACAGCCTCACAAGATCAACATTTTATTTTTAATTTAATAAAATAATAAACATAATTTGGGCCCTTTCTACAGCATAACTTTATAAGAAATATTAAAATGAAGTCATCATAACATTTACAGCCTCACAAGATTAATGACTAACATCTTATTTTTAATTTAATAAAATAATAAACATAATTTGGGCCCTTTTTACAGCATAACTTTATAAGAAATATTAAAATGAAGTCTTCATAACATTTACAGCCTCACAAGATCAACATTTTATTTTTTATTTAATAAAATAATAAACATAATTTGGTCATTACGGAGCCCCTAAAATGACATGTTGATAGAAATATATATTTCTTCCTCCCATCTTATATTATTTAAATCAGCAAAACTTTGCCGAGAGAAAAGAGCACAAGTAAAGCTTTTCTAGGAACAAACACAAAAGCATTGAAATATCATTTTTATATTTTTCCATCACCATTTCCTATTAGAGGCTCCACATGTTTTGATAATTAACATTTAGTCACCGTTCATTTTCTGGAAAGAGGTTCTTTTTCATGCATTCACTCGTTTGTTTGATCGTTTCAAGTGATTCATATAATTATGAGTATTGTACATATGGAGTTGTTCATTGGTTCTCTGCTTACGTCATGGCCTGATAGATCGATTCGACTCCGTATCTCATGGCGAACTCGTCCACGGTCTCCTGCGCCGTCTCATCGTAGTACACTTTCCAGGCGTCATCGCCTTTAGCATCAGGGATCTTCACCCCGCCGCTGTTCTGCTTCTCTGTGGTGTAGAGGAAGATGTGCTGCAAAGCATCATGGGAGAGGACACACGGATGAATCCTGAGGATGAAGCTCTTTACACTGATCTACATCACGTCCTAACCATGTTTACAGCAGGTTTAATATCAATAAACACATTTTAGTTAACTAAAACGAGGCTAAAATGAAATGTATTATACATATTAGATTAAATAGAAAACTAAGTTTAAGTTGAAGCATCAAAATTACTAACTTAAAATATATAAAAGCTAAAACTGAATTAAAAAATTACCCCAAAATTAACCAAATTACTAAAATGTATAATTGTAATACAAATTACAATAGTATATAATTAATACTAAAATACACCGGTTTCCAGCATAATTCTATGAAAGTGAGGACTATTCTGTGCAAAATGACATAACGTAGACGATTAGAAAGTATATGATTTTTAATATACAATGTGGAGTGTCATTTTGAACCAATGAGATTTCAGAGTGGGCGGAGCTAGTGATGCAGCAAAAATATAAATCAATAAAACACTCACAATAAAAATTGATTCATGCATGCAGCCTTCACAAAAACATAGGGCAACATTTTCATACTTACTTTATTTTAACTCAAAATATAATGTTATTTGAATGTTTATTTTAAATATTCTAAGAAGTTAAAATGTCCAGATTATTAAAACGATATTTGAAGGTTACAAAGACGTTATTTATTTTCACCCAAAATATAACATTATTTGAACGTTTACTTTTAATATCGTATGAACATTAAAATGTTTTCTTGTTGTGATTATGAAGTTTTTTTAAAGTTACAAAAATTTTACTTTCAACATTCTAACAACTTTATTTTCATACAAAACAATGTAATTTGGCCATTTATTTTTATTATTCTAAGAATGTTAAAATTGTATTATGGAACATTCAGATTTTGTTAAAATCCTGTTTTATTTTTGTCAAAAGAATATTATTTAAAAGAAAGAAAAAATTCAGATACAGTACAGTTTGGAGAATGCTGATCTAAGAAATTGTTTTAAATGTTATGAGAACGCATATCAAATATTAATACTCATATGAATGTTACATAAACAGAACATTTACATAACTTTTAAAAACTTTAGGGAAAGTTGTAAGAACGTTCCCTGTTAGCTGGGTTGATGCATCAAAAACATGTACTATATCTAAAAATAATGTTAATATGTGTCCCTGGAGCACAGACGCAGTCATAAACAGCACAGATATATTTGTAGCAATAGCCAACAATACATTGTATGGCTCAAAATGATACATTTTTCTTTAATGCCAAAAATCATTAGATATTACGATCATGTTCCATGAAGATCAAATTTGTAAAGAAATTGACCCTTATGACTGGTTTTGTGGTCCAGGGTCACATGTTTAATTAGCATGATTTGTGCATGTACCTCATGTAGGCAGGTGTACTGAACGTGGTACGGAGACACCGTCTCCTCTCCTTTGATCTCCACACTGATGTGCATGCGGATCGCTCCGGACACGGCCGACTTATCCGTGCGCTTGTCTGTTCAGAGAGAAAGAGAGAATCGAATAACTCCTCCAGGATCATTTTCATAGACATACTGCTAAAATACCAGTGTCGGGGAAAGTTACTTTTAAAAGTAATGCGTTACAATGTTGCGTTACTCCCTAAAAAAGTAACTGATTACGATACTTAGTTACTTTTTATGTAAAGTAATGCGTTACGTTACTTTTGCGTTACTTTTTAAATATGAGCAGGGCTTGTTTGTTTGTTTTTAATACAATAAGTTATATTTATAGCAAATATAAAAGCCTTTCACACCAAAAAGTGTCCTGAATAAACCTCAGACTGAAGGACGAGTAAATCACGTCTGTACAGAAGAACACAGAAGTTCAACACTCTTCAGTGATTAAAAAGCAATCAAGCACAATTGTTAATCTAAAGTAATTTTTGCTTATTAGTATGATTGAACTGGATCATCAAAGGTCAGCAGCAAACACATCGGTTAATAAAATGAGATTAGATATATTTGTGTTGTTTAACATATTTAATTATTGCAGGTTTGAGTCATATTCTGAGTTTGTGTTTCACGGTTTTAATTCATTTTGATGAATACTGAATCTGTTTTTTGCGAGTGTGATGAATTAATACACATTCATATTTAGTCTAGATTAGATCTACAGTAAGATCATGTTCACACGGCACACTGTTAGTAATTAAATGGAGAAAAAATAACTCAGATATTTTCCAGTAAATTAAAAAGAAATGCGTTACTTTACTAGTTACTTGAAAAAAGTAATATTATTACGTAACTCGCGTTACTTGTAATGCATTACCCCCCCGACACTGAAAATAAGCATGCAATGACTCTGACACACCGAGGTTGTACCAGACGTCCATCTCTCCACTCAGCGTTCGCACTTCTATGATGGTCTGTCCCAGGAAATCATCAGACTCCCGCTTGAACCGCTGCTTCACACGAGACTTGATATCATCGTCCTCATCCCAGACGCGCACCTTTATCCGGTCGGAAGAGTTATGACACTCACTGCGACACCAGAGACACAACCTGGGTTATTATCCTCAATTAAAACATTTACAGTATAGAAACATTTTCATTACTTGAAATTAGGGGTGTTGTAACTATAGCTAAATCCTTCAAATATTTGCATTACTTCAAATACAATGAATTGTAACCAAAATAAACTGAAATGTAAACAAATTAAACATTTCTCATTTTTACTTAGTTTAAGTTGATGTACTAAAATACATAAAAAAAATATAGACATTAAAAATCCCCCAAAAACAATAAAATACAACAAAATTACTAAAAAATTTAACTAAAATTATAATGAAACCAGAAAATGCAAAAATAAAATCTGATTAAAAAAAATAATAAAAACTATAATAGTATCTCAAATGATACTAAAATAACCCTGATTGTAAAAAAAAAAAACTTATGATGATGTACTAAAATAACTAAAACAAATTAAAATTAAAAACTAAAATTTAATAAAAAATATAGAGACATATTTACAAAGTAAATAAAGAAATAAATATTATAAACACAACAACATGTCAAAAATCTTAAATTAAAAAGAAAACAGAATAATAATAATAAAAGTAAAAATAACGATACTACATAACATAAAATAATTAAGCTTAAAACTATTTTTTTAGTTAGTTCAATTTCTGTACAGTCTAATATCTAACCGTCATACCATTCAAATTTCATATTAATACATTATTTTAACCCAAAACCCTTTCTTCGAACTGGTTTTCTTTAAATACAAATCCTGTGTAAACCCAGGCTATATCTGTAATCAGAAGCACATTTAAAACAGGAATATAATTAAATTTTAGTCACATGTGTTTCATTACAATCCGCCATCAAAATAATACATTTAATTAACATGTGATGGCGTACCACTCAACTGGAAAAAAGCATTATTATAAGCTTACCGTTGTGAATCGGGCTAACGTAAACTAATCGGGCGATAGTTTTGAATACTAGCTGGTTATGTACTTGCTCAAATATTGATTTCGGATCATTTTTAACCAAAAAAGTTACGGACTGCAGCTTTAACCCTCTGGTTGTGTTCGGGTCAAATTGACCCGAAAAAGATTTTATTTTTCCCGAAAATACTCGTTAACGTTATCGCATTGGACTCAAACTTACTGACTTTGTTCACATAGGGTATAAGCACTTCTCAATAATATTTTGTTTAAATTTTCGTAATTTTTTGTGGGTTTTATTTCACCTAGTAACACTTGTGGTGTTCCCGATCAAAAATGACCGGACTCCAAACAACTGCTTATAAATCTGTCATTATGCTATATTATCACCAAATATTGGATTCAATCTTTTTGTCAACATGTTTTCTTTCATTTAGGACTGGTTTTGTGTTTCTATTTGCATCTGATTAATCTTTAGCGTCATTTATCTGAGAGTAGGTGCCTGTTTTTTTGAGTGATTTTTTTTTTTTTATGAATAATATTCACAATATGAGTGAAAAAATTATGAAAATTTGCACTGTTTATCACACTAGTGTGCTTTAATGTTTAATCAGGAAGTTTGCTTTCAAATGTTTTTATTTTGTTGCTATAAATAATATATATTATAGTAATAAACCTATTTTTCTTGTGTACATATAAGTAAAACCAAACCATCCGTGCATCATAGAATCAATGTTCATTTTTTAAGAAAGATAAAAAATAAGTAAATGGTTTTATGCTCCTGAACTCACAAGTGAAAGCTCTCGTCCCAGATGGGATTGAGATTGCCGTAGATGGTCTTGGTTCTTATCTTGGTTTTGCCCACCTGTACTGTGACGTACGGGTCGCTGGAACCCGTCTTATCCTTCGCCTGCAGACCCTGAGCACAAACCACTGACAGAGAAAACCGTGTCTTTAGAGACCATGCTAATATATGTGACCTGTGCTGGCTAAACGAGCCACAATGAGCTGATTAAAAAAATGGAGTCATTTTTTTTATTTCATTTTCTTCATTAAGAGACCTTCAAAATAACGTATGAAAATGACTGCGCTGCATCTATAAGTGAACAGAGTCAGAAACTCAATTATGAGGAAAAATCTAATTAATGTTTTCTGAAGGAACCAAAGCAAAATCACCGAGCAACATTGCATATTTTCCTCCAGTTCTTCATATTAATTACTATACTAATAATCACAGTATAGCTATTTTTATTTTATCTTTGTTATTATAAGATCAAATGCAAAAAGCAGTAGAATGAACACAAGTAATGCATTACTTTTTCCATTTTACACCTAAAAAAAAGCATTCAAGAAAAACGAATAATCAAAAGTAAAATCGCTTTAGTGTTAAATACATTGATTATTAAAACTACAGAAACAGAAAGTAATTCCCTCTTTTCTTTTATTGTTAGATTAACATTAACGAGACAGATGGCCTTTATATTAAGACCTACTGTGATACACATCAGATGTTTTTCTCTAATAGTTCCCCAAACGTTCACTTAAGACATAACGGATTATGTTTGCGTGAATGCTTAAATACTGTAATTCTGTGTATGTGTATATTTATGGGGATCGCACGCTAGCGGAAGCGCCTTTTATGCGAGTACATGTTTTGGTGTAAGTGTGACTCACGTGTGATGCTGATTTTGGCCGACCACTTCGACGTCCCGTCCAGAACGCTCTGCTTGATTTGCTTCATATGCGTCGCGTGGATGGCTTTGGGAATATCGAACACTTCCTGGATCAGCTCGAAGATCTCGGGTTTGTTGCGCTCGCGGATCTTCATGCGGTCCTTCAGAACCATGATGATGTTCTGCGTTCGGTCTTCAGCGCCGTGCTTCGAGCTCTTCTCCGCGGCTCCTGAGCATCACATGCACAACATCAGCGCTGCACAAAACCTCTTCCACGCGCACAGCTTATATCATGCTTAAGACATTTCACATCTAATATTAACACGCTAATTAATGCATTTCTCATCTAATATTAACACACTAATTAATGCATTTCACATCTAATATTAACACACTAATTAATGCATTTCACATCTAATATTAACACACTAATTCATGCATTTCACATCTAATATTAACACGCTAATTAATGCATTTCACAGCTAATATTAACACGCTAATTAATGCATTTCTCATCTAATATTAACACACTAATTAATGCATTTCACATCTAATATTAACACACTAATTCATGCATTTCACATCTAATATTAACACGCTAATTAATGCATTTCACATCTAATATTAACACGCTAATTAATGCATTTCACATCTAATATTAACACACTAATTAATGCATTTCACATCTAATATTAACACACTAATTAATGCATTTCACATCTAATATTAACACGCTAATTAATGCATTTCACATCTAATATTAACACGCTAATTAATGCATTTCACATCTAATATTAACACACTAATTAATGCATTTCACATCTAATATTAACACGCTAATTAATGCATTTCACATCTAATATTAACACACTAATTCATGCATTTCACATCTAATATTAACACGCTAATTAATGCATTTCACATCTAATATTAACACGCTAATTAATGCATTTCACATCTAATATTAACACGCTAATTAATGCATTTCACATCTAATATTAACACGCTAATTAATGCATTTCACATCTAATATTAACACGCTAATTAATGCATTTCACATCTAATATTAACACGCTAATTAATGCATTTCACATCTAATATTAACACGCTAATTAATGCATTTCACATCTAATATTAACACGCTAATTAATGCATTTCACATCTAATATTAACACACTAATTCATGCACTTCACATCTAATATTAACACACTAATTAATGCATTTCACATCTAATATTAACACACTAATTAATGCATTTCACATCTAATATTAACACACTAATTCATGCACTTCACATCTAATATTAACACACTAATTAATGCATTTCACATCTAATATTAACACACTAATTCATGCATTTCACATCTAATATTAACACACTAATTCATGCACTTCACATCTAATATTAACACACTAATTAATGCATTTCACATCTAATATTAACACACTAATTAATGCATTTCACATCTAATATTAACACACTAATTCATGCATTTCACATCTAATATTAACACGCTAATTCATGCATTTCACATCTAATATTAACACACTAATTAATGCATTTCACATCTAATATTAACACACTAATTCATGCACTTCACATCTAATATTAACACACTAATTCATGCATTTCACATCTAATATTAACACACTAATTAATGCATTTCACATCTAATATTAACACACTAATTAATGCATTTCACATCTAATATTAACACACTAATTAATGCATTTCACATCTAATATTAACACACTAATTAATGCATTTCTCATCTAATATTAACACACTAATTCATGCATTTCACATCTAATATTAACACACTAATTAATGCATTTCACATCTAATATTAACACGCTAATTAATGCATTTCACATCTAATATTAACACACTAATTCATGCATTTCACATCTAATATTAACACACTAATTAATGCATTTCACATCTAATATTAACACGCTAATTAATGCATTTCTCATCTAATATTAACGATATCGCTAATTAATGCATTTTCACACCTCTATATAACACACTAATTTAATGCATTTCACATCTAATCTTAAACGCTTAATCATGCATTTTCACATCTAATATTAACCACACTAATTCATGCATTTCACCATCTAATATTAACACGCTAATTAATGCATTTCACATCTAATATTAACACAGCTAATTCATGCATTTTCACATCTAATATTAACACGCTAAATTAATGCATTTCACAATCTAATATTAACAGCTAATTCATGCACTCTTCACATCTAATATTAACACGCTAATAATGCATGTCACATCTCATATTAACATGCTAATTCATGCTATCATCTAATATTAACCACACTAATTCATGCATTTCTCATCTAATATTAACACACTAATTCATGCATTTCTCATCTAATATTAACACACTACAATTACTGCATTTCACATCTAATATTAACACAGCTAATTCATGCATTCACTCTAATATTAACACGCTAATTAATGCATTTCAATCTAATATTAACACACTAATTAATGCATTTCACAATCTAATATTAACACGCTAATTAATGCATTTCACATCTAATATTAACACGCTAATTAATGCATTTCACATCTAATATTAACACACTAATTCATGCATTTCACATCTAATATTAACACACTAATTCGTGCATTTCACATCTAATATTAACACGCTAATTAATGCATTTCACATCTAATATTAACACGCTAATTAATGCATTTCACATCTAATATTAACACGCTAATTAATGCATTTCTCATCTAATATTAACACACTAATTCATGCATTTCACATCTAATATTAACACACTAATTAATGCATTTCACATCTAATATTAACACGCTAATTATGCATTTCACATCTAATATTAACACACTAATTCATGCATTTCACATCTAATATTAACACGCTAATTAATGCATTTCACATCTAATATTAACACGCTAATTAATGCATTTCACATCTAATATTAACACTAATTAATGCATTTCACATCTAATATTAACACACTAATTCATGCATTTCACATCTAATATTAACACACTAATTATGCATTTCACATCTAATATTAACACACTAATTAATGCATTTCACATCTAATATTAACACACTAATTCATGCATTTCACATCTAATATTAACACACTAATTATGCATTTCACATCTAATATTAACACTAATTAATGCATTTCACATCTAATATTAACACACTAATTCATGCATTTCACATCTAATATTAACACGCTAATTGCATTTCACATCTAATATTAACACGCTAATTAATGCATTTCACATCTAATATTAACACACTAATAAATGCATTTCACATCTAATATTAACACACTAATTCATGCATTTCACATCTAATATTAACACACTAATTCATGCATTTCACATCTAATATTAACACACTAATTCATGCATTTCACATCTAATATTAACACGCTAATTAATGCATTTCACATCTAATATTAACACACTAATTAATGCATTTCTCATCTAATATTAACACACTAATTAATGCATTTCACATCTAATATTAACACACTAATTAATGCATTTCACATCTAATATTAACACGCTAATTAATGCATTTCACATCTAATATTAACACACTAATTAATGTTTGCATATACTCAATATACTCTGTTCATTACTGAACTCTTATTGAATGCATTTAAAAATAAAACGTTTATCATTTACATTTTTCGTATTTATTTATGTATTATTTATCATAATTTTAATGACTAAACAAAATGCTCTATGCTCAGTTTATTACTGATCTCATATTGAATGCATTTCAAAATAAAATGTTCATTGTTTAAAACAATAATTATTAAAATGTATTTCAAATTATATTTATTGATATTTATAATATTTATTATTCCTTTAATGACTAAAAAACTATCTGTTCTGTTTATTACTAAACTCTGATTGAATGCTTTAAAAAATAAAACATGTTTATTATTTAACACAATAATTATTTAAAATGATTTCATGTTATATTCATTGATTATTTATAATTATTTTAATGACTAAACAAAATACTCTATGTTCAGTTTATTACTGAACTCGTATTGAATGCACTTCAAAATTGAACATTTATAATTTAAAACAATAATTATTTGAATTAATTTAATATGATATTTATTTATTGCTTGTCTAAACCTCAAAGACTGTCATGGCATAATATTTCAATTGAAATTATTAAAAAAAATTGTACTTAAAATATGATTCCACGAAAGTTAAGGAATAACTTTTTCAAGTCAAACAGCATTAAAAAAAAATATTTCTTAAAATAAATAAGACTACAAAAATAAAGTTAGGGTCAATAAAAAGCTCATAAAGGGGCTTAAAAACATGAGCTGGGAGGAAAAATGATATTTCAATGCTTCAAAACTTTCGCGTTTCCTCAAGAAACCTTGCATTTGCAAAAATATAATTTCCATCCCATTTCATATTATTGTCCTCACCAGTTATCTACACTACAAGATATTAACAAGAAGTTACATAAAAGATAATTAAAGAGGAATGTTAAAATCAAAGCAAAATCAAAAGTAGCATTAGGGGCTTTTGCACCGGAGGAACCTTTCATTGTTTCTACAACTATCGGCAGAAGTTCCCGCTTTTTGGCGTGTTTGCAGGAACTAGGAACAGTTTTAGTTCTAGGAACTAAAGATTTAATAAGCTGCTACTTCAGAGAAGGGTCTAAATCCTTTAGACCCTACCGAGGGAGCATTGCGTTAGCAGCGCAAAGGTTGTGGGTTCGATTCCCAGGGATCACACATACTGATAAAATATGTATAGCCTGAATGCACTGTGAGTCGCTTTGGATAAAAGCGTCTGCTAAATGCATAAATGTAAATGTAAATCCGTTCTATAGGAACTACCAATCAATCAGTAAGCGTTCGCTGATCGGCCAAACGCGGATGAAACACCGTGTACCCGGCATTTTTAAAAAGCCATGTAGAAATATTTACTCCATGATTATGGAAAACGGCAATAACGGTATTTACCTGTTGTGTTCTTTTCTCAGGCTAGATTATATGATATGATTCATAGGAGATTTCAAACTTTTTGCTCTTTCAGTCGCGTAAATTGTGCGTTTACATTCCATCTCTGTTATCACGAAACCCAATACACACATCAAAAACAGCTCCGATCACGGCGTCCTGCATTCACCGGCTGTTGACGATTGTAAATGCCGTGAATAACGACGTCACTATCAGCCGCTTCAGAGCTCCTGCTGCCGGTGCGAACGACCCTGCTGGCTAGTTCCTAGAGCTAATAAAGCCTCTATTGACACGTTTAGTTAGTTCGTCCCCAGCCCCACACGACACAATCACACACTGTAAGCATTGAAGTCTCACTCTGCAGGCAGTCGGCGTTGAGCAGGTCCTGGCACTTATCGTGGCATTTGACGCCGCACTCGGAGCAGCGCATGCCCTGCCGCGCGATGCCCCACAGCAGCCCCTCGCACTCGTAGCAGTAGGTGGGCGTGGTGGCCGTCCACACCTCGAAGTTGTGCGGCGTGGTGCAGGAGATGGGGTAGATCAGAGCCTGCAGCGTCTTCTTATACACGTGACTCTTCTACAGGAGCACACACACACCAGCGCTACTTAGGACTAGACACACACATGCTTAGCTTTTACTTTTACATGTTCAGATTTCATTTTAATTTTAGTTATTCTGTTACTGAATCAGTACTTTTATGGCTGAACAGTATACTCTATGTTCAATTTAATTAAACATTTTTATTATTTAAAGCTATATATTGATATTAGATTTATTCATTCATTTATATTAGAATATTATTTAAAATTATAATTTATTTAAAAATACATTTTGTTTTTGAATTTTATTTGTTTTAAATCTCTCCACTCGTCAACATGACATTTAGTTTATGCGGGAATAAAAAAAAAATATATATATTAAAAAAAAGAAAAAAAGTATTACTTTTTCTTACAGAATGCATGTTAAAAAATATGAAGCTATTATTAATAAATATATTTTGTACATTTAATGGTGTTATATTTATAATTTCTTTATATATTTCTTAAACTACATTTCTTTTTTTATCAGAATAAATATCCACGCATTACTATGACATTTAGTTTACATGGTAATAAAAATTAAAATGATAAAAAAATATTTATTCATATTTCTTACTGAATGCATGAAAAATATTCTTACAATTATATATTTTATGTTTTAAATCTAAATGTATTTTCTTTTAAAAATAAAATCTGAATAAATGTATCTACTCATCACCGTGACATTTAGTTTATGCAGGAATAAAAATAACATTATTTTACAAAATAAAATAATATTTATCAATATTTTGAATTGACTTTTTTCAGTTTTCATTTTTTATTTTAAAGTTTTAGTAATTTGTTATGTGCTTTTTCCATCTTTATTAGTTTTTGTTGTTTTAATATTCCTATTTATCTTTAATTTATTTCAAGTTTTAGTTATTTCAGTACTTCAACTCTAATATATATATATATATATATATATTTTTTTTTTTTACAGAATTATAGTCAAAAAATATTTATAATATTTTACAAATATTAAAAAAAATATTTGTCATATTTTTTGTTTAAGTTATAGAATTTAATAATGATTTAAAAATTAAAAAATAATACCAAAATGAAAACACATCAAATATGAGAGACTGGCATACAGGTGCCTCGACGTTTCACATGCAGAGGAGTGTTCAGTAAACGCATCCCTTACCAGCTCCTCGTTGTTGAGCGTGCTGGAGGCCATAGCAGACGTGATTCCAGCCTTACGAGAGTTCTGCACCAGAGACTGAAACACACACGAGAGATCCTTCATATCTCACAGCAATGAGACGACAGAGAGAGCACATGAAGAAAACCCCAGTCATCATCTCAGGAGACATCTCATGAGACGTCTTATGAACGTATATAAAACACTGATAACTGCAACAGTTACTAAAAGAAAACAATGGTGCCTTAATATGCTACTGTATGCTTAAATTGTCTTTGACTGCATATTGATATTATAGACTAGTGATACATTGGTTATTATGTCTGATAGTTGGATTGTGTATGTGTTTGACTGAGCTGTTATGGATCTTTAAATAAAATATAATTTTTAAGCGGATGCAATTTTTTTATGAATGGTGCAATTTTATATGTATTTTGAAGCATGTCTCAAAATAGCCTTCTGGTTAATTCAGGCACATTTATGTGTTTTTTATGTGTATTGTCCCTGTCAAATAAACCTGACAATACAATAAATATACAGTAGTTATAACAAATCCTTACCATAGCCTGAGTCCAGACAGCAGAGGCAAAGAAAACAAGAACAAAAACGGTTATTCACATTTACCTGATCTTAAAAGAGAAACTAATGTGTCCCAAACAGCCAATCAAAAGAATGCACAGGCTTTAAGAATGTATTGCACTAATGATACGCTGATAGAGTATTAAAGCAGCACTTATCAATTACTAAAGCGTGAAAACCCTACTCTATACTAGGGTGCATTTTATTTATTAGACAATCTGGGACACGTTTGTACCTCTGAGTTTGTAGTGCATTGTGATTTATAATTGCATCTAATTTCTACTGAAACTATCAGGATCCAGTAAACGAGCCGGTCCCAATGCAGATGAACGGAGCATTGAGTGGGTCGCACACCGAACGAGAAGCGCAGCGCCGCGCCGAGGACAACTCGAGGTATCGCACACATTCGATACTATAAATGACCTGAAGTGTGTTACGGTTGTGTCCTGGTATATCCAACCGATGACGGTGAATGAAATCACCACAGACAATTATTACATAGGCCTATACTCTAATATTTTGCGTATGTAAGAGAAATATAAAAGATTATGTTTATTATGCATTTAATTCTATATGTTTACATTTTATTCGAGCTGTAAAACTAACGTGTACAGTATTTTGCAGCAGTGGTATCTTGGTATATTAACAACGGTTTGAGACAAATATGATGTTATTTAATATAAAACAATGTGTTTGAATTTTAAAGACACGGCGCTGTGCTTCTCGTTCAGTGTGCGACCCGCTTTAGATAATCTTTCTGAGTTTTGCTGTTGGTTTCTCACCAGATCTCTGACCAGGGGAATGGTTTTCCTCTTCTTCAGATCAGGCATGCTGTCGATGCTGTACAGCGCTCCGCCCACCCTGGAGAAATACTCATAATCATAAGCATAATGGTGCATGAAAATAACTTCCCTTCCTCGAAAGCACACAGAAAATTACATCCAATCACTGCCTCGTCATCAACAATATAACTTGAAATAAATGACCATTTACTCTCTGACTAGAGTGCGCAGAGCATTATACAGAAGTAGATATGTAGCTATTTTTGCATTTATGCACTTAGATGTTTTTAACCATTGCACTAAACCTATGCATTTTATTAGTTCATGCATTCCCTAACGGCAGTCTTGTGTTTCTTTCAGAAGTCTGAGGAATCAATCTGATTAGATAAACACTTGAGTATGTGAGTGTACATTAGATCCACTTCACTGATGTCTTTGTATTAGTTGTTGATTTCTCTACAAACAGAGCTGAGATGAGTTTGACTTCGACTCACCCTCCTTTACCGAACCACAGCGACTGAGAGTTTGTTTCTCCTCGTGCCTGAGACAAAGACAGAGAAACATTTGATTAGTTTAATTAGCTTTGATCAGAGTCTAAACAGTCTCTGTATTCAACACAAACACGATTTACTACAACAAACCAGGGTTATTGTTTACTGAAACCAAAACCATCAACATGTTGCTTGAAATAAAATAAACATTAACTCAATATATATATAAAAAAATACTTTATATATATATTAGTGCAGTCACGTGATTAATTGTGATTAATCACATACAAAATAAAGGTTTTTGTTTACATACATACTATATGTACAGTATGTGTACTGTACTGTAATTAATTTATTATGTATATATTTAGAAAATAATTACATGTATATACATTTATAATATATATAAATATATTTAATATATAAACAGCATATTTTTATTAAATATATACATGCATGTGTTTGTATTTATATAGATATAATACATATACACAGCACACACACATATATTATATAAACAAAAATGTTTATTTTGGATGCGATTAATCGTTTGACAGCACTAATACATATACATATGTATATAAATATATACACACACATACATACATAAAAAAACAATTCAAATTCAAATTCAACTAAAATTTAAAACATAACAAAAAATATAAAACTACAATAAAAAAAAACTATAATAGTACATTACACTAAAATAACAATGTAAAAATATTTTCTTTAACAACCAGGTTAAAGTAATAAATCAACAGAATATCAATCATTCAATGAACCCGCCGCATAAACATAGCATTTGACTGGCATTAAATATAGTATTTAACAAAATGTGCAATGTGTTTCAGATATTTTACATCCAATTATATTGATTAAAATTATTAATTTAATTAAAATTATAATTAAAATTAAATATTGATAAAAATTATGTTTAGAACGTTCATTCAGAAATATAGTTTTGTTATAACAGAATGGAAACATTTGCAAAACATTCTAAGATATATATATATTTGTACCTGGGATGCAGTAATTTTGTGATGTTTGTAATTATGTAAAAATTCATGTGAAGTAATTAATGCACTTTTTAATGAATGACTCCCTCTAACTATTTTAGCTTATATTTTATGCACACAATGCCTCCACAAGTCAAAAACTTACACAAAACCAGCACAGAACGTTCACAACAACAACAACAACGGACCCACCTGACAGTCTCGTCCAATCAGGGGTCATCTGAGCGAACATGCAAAACGCTAAAGCAATGAAAAGAGACTGGAATCGAACAAACGGTGGGATACAAACAGACAACAAAAGGATGAAGTGTCAACAGAATAACGCACACAAAAAAGAATCAAAGAGGACGTGGCAAACTGCAAAATAACCATGACAGCGGTTAGTATGCTGTTAGCATTGTCTCTCATCGCATTACAAGCAGAAAATGTGTATGAAAATATAAAAATAAATATTATTAGCAACCCATTTTACCTCCATAACGTGATGCATTTCTGAATGAAACTGAGATCAAATTAATGTGAGCTTGCAGTGATTGTGGAGATGTGTTTTAAGTGAAAAATTAAAAAGACAAGCATCTTTTTCCTCTCGCAAAAGTCAACTGGTCAATTGTGATTTCCCGAATTCATGCTGATTTCAAGCATTCTATGCATAAACCAAGACATAAATCAACATAATAAACGGTTTCTGGGTCCAGCAATAGACTTTCTACAGAAATGTACGTCTAGCCTCACCTCCTGTAACTGGCGTCGGACTTTCTCAAAGAGTCGTAGCCAGTTCTGCTTGGCTCTGACCGCCGGGTCCACCGGCTCTTTCGGCTCCTCCTTCACCGGTTCACTGCAGACAAACAAGATTATTTGCATCTATAATGCATCAAACTTATTTTTACAATTCCCTGGAGTTGTTTCATGGATTCACCCACGCTAGATTGCTTAAAAACAGCTTTAATGCATCCAATAAATGTGGTTTTGTTGGCCAAGCTTGTCTGATTTGCAGGGTTTAAAGTGGTTTTGTCCACTAATCAACTTGTCACTCAGGGAAACAAGGTGGTAGACCATTTAAACCAGAGCAACTGTCCTATAAACAGCTTTTTAAACCATTCAGTCAATGCTGGTCTAGTTAGCTGGTTTTAAAGGAGTTTTGGGCACTTTAAAATCATCCAATAAATAAGGTTTGAGCATTTGAGGTGGCCAAGCTAGTCCGGTTTGTTGGTTTTAAAGTGGTTTTGGGCACTTATCAGCTGGTCATGCTGGAAAACATGCTGTTTGACCATTTAAACCAAGTCAAATATCCATTAAATCATCCAAAGTTTTAGTTTTTTGTGTTTAAGCTGGTCAAACAAGTTTGGTTTGCTGGTTTTAAAGTGTTTTTTGGTACTTATCAGCTGGTCAGGCTGAAAAACATGCTATTTGACCATTTAAACCAAGTCAAATATCCAAATAAAATCCATTAAATCATCCAATAATTTGTTTTTTTTGTGTTTAAGCTGGTCAAACAAGTTAAGTTTGCTGGTTTTAAAGTGTTTTTTGGTACTTATCGGCTGGTCAGGCTGAAAAACACGTTGGTTGACCATCTAAACTAGGCCAAATATACTAAAAACATCTATTAACTCATCTAATAATTGTGGTTTGTGCATTTTATGTGGCCAAGTTAATCTGGTTTGCTGGTTTTAAAGTGTTTTGGCCACTCATCAGCTGGTCAGGCCAGAAGACAAGCTGGCTGACGACCTGAACCAGATCAACTATCCTAAAAAACTGCTTTAAAATCATCCAATAAATGACATTTATTGGCATTTTAGGCCGCCAAGTTAGTCAGGTTTGCTGGTTTTAAGTACCTCTCAAGTTCAGGTACCGGTTCCTCCTCTTCGAAAGGAGGTGGACTCTCCATATTTATTTCCTCATTTGGAGGTTCTTCCATGAGAAAGTCGTCTTCTTGAAGTGGAGGTTCCTCCTCCATTGGTGGCTCTACTGTGGGCAGTTTCTCCTCGGTCGGGGTTGGAGGTTTAGGTTCTGGTGCAGGAGGTTTGGAGTTGGTGATTGGGGCAGGAGCGGGAAGCTCGGGGGATTTAGTCGCAGGTGGAGGCATCTGTTGGGTAGCAGGAGCAGGAGGTTGAGCCATTGGAGGCTGGGATTGTGTTGGTGGAGGTTGGGATTGAGTTTTTGGTGCAGGAGGTGGTGGTGAAGGAGTAGATCCACCCAACCCAAACACGGCAGTCAACGGCTTAGCCATGGCGAAGAAAGACTGAACCGAAGGGATCGGGCCTGAGGACTGCTGTTGGGGCCGTGCTTGTTTTTGGGGGGCGGGAACTTGCTGGTTTGGGGGTTTGGCTTGAGGTTGGGGTTGCATCTGATTGGATGGTTGACTGGCGTTTTGAGACTGTTGATGAAGTGAGGTCTGTTTCTCCAGAGGAGGTCTGGTGGTTGATGGGACGTCCAGCGTTGGGCGGTGCTGGCTGGAGTAGGTGTGAACGGAAGCTCTTGGTTCACGTCCACCGGACACTCAGTAGTTAAATTCCTCCTCGCCCTCAAACATGTCCGCCTCTTCTGGATACAGGTCACCATCCTCTTCCTCATACTGAGCACCTTCTTCTCCACCGTCTTTACTGTAGGCGCATTCGTCGCTGTACACCCCCTGTGTCTCGTCCCAATCGGGCGAGCCCTTGCTGTAGGTCACGGACGAGTGGCAGGAGTGGTACGAGTCGTTCTCATCGTAAGGTTCTCGCTCGCAGTACTCTTCGCTCAGTTGAGAACTGCAGTGACTGAGCTCGGCTGAGGATGCATAGCTCCCGGTCGGGCTGGAGGAGAATTAAAAGTGAGCAAAAGTTTAGGCATGCACTTTGCAATTTTCAATATAAACTGAATATTTTCAGTATAAACTGACTTAATTTTAATGAATTTCTCAGAAAACAAGACTTATATTTTGTCATTCTGCATCAAGTAAATATATCTTGATTTATGAATGTTTAGATATGTTTAGATAGTTTGAAAACAAGACACAAATATTATTGTAATGCCATTGATAGATAATGCACAGCAAAAAGCGAGGCTCTTCTTCAGTATACTTGTCTTGATTTTCAGTACAAATATATAAATATTCTTAAATAAAGACATATTTCCTTGAGATGCACAAAGCATAAGACAAGAAGTTTTCTAAAAAAACTGATCAAAAATACGTGTTTTTTTTATTAACCAAAAAAAAAGGTCTGTCAATATGATCAGAAAAATAAACTTGTTTTCCCTTTCAATTAAGTTTATTTTTCTGACCAATTTTAATCAATTTACCTACTTTTAAGTAACCTTTTCCAAATAATTTTCTCATTTTAAGCATAAACTCACTTAATTCTGATGGATTTCTCAGAAAACAAGAGTTCGTATCTCATGTCATTTTGCATCACAAGTAAATACATCTAGATCTATGAATGTTCAGATATTGTCACAGTAAAATATTATTATGATACCACTGATTTCAGATCATGCACTGCAAAAGTGATGATCTTCATCAGTACTTTTGTCTTGATTTTCAGTAAATATTTCAATATATACTCAAATATCTTAATCTTATTCCTTGTGCTTTTTCAGTGCTTCTGTACTAATGCTATATTTGAAGCTTGGTACTGAACACTGCAAATAAGAGCTAAAGCAGAAGATACAAGAAGGGTTAGTACTGCTTTTCTTTGTGCAAACAGAGCTGATCCAGGAACAGATCCATTGAGCCCTTAAGCAAAGCCAGGCTGATGTGACGTTTGTTTTAAATCAATGAAAACTCGTCTTGTTGAATAATGGAAGAGAAACAAAGGAGACAGTAGAATTGAAAGGTCTTTGTGAGGTGAAGAAAGTAGAGCGAGATAAAAGACACGGCGATCAGACGTGATGAATGAGTCCATTACAGAAGAACCGAAGGGAAAGAATGAGCAAATAGACTTAAAAATAAAGGTGCTTCACGAAGCCACAGAAGAACCCTTTTGTCTAAATGGTTCAATAAAGAACCTTCAACATCTTTCTGTCTCACAAAAGCTTCTTTGTGAAGAAAGAAGGTTCTTCAGATTATTAAAGGCTAAGAAAGAGATGTTCTTTGACTGAACGGTTCTTTGTGGAACCAAAAATGGTTCTTCTATGGCATCGCTTGAAGACCCTTTTGAAGCACCTTTAATTTTAAGAGTGAACCTGCAGAGAAACACCTTCTCACTTGAGCAAAAACAGGCAATATGCTGTCTAAAACGTAAGTCTCTTGATTTACTTCGTACTTATGCTATTGAACTGTTGTAAAAATCATTTGTAATCATGCTGTATTTTGGATAGAACAAACGGCACTCTTTTGTGACAATCATTAAATATTTGAAATTATGTAAAATATATACATTTTCAGCCCCCATATCTTGAAATTTGTGATCATTCTAAATGCATTTTAATACTGAATCATGCAGCGAAAGAACGAACTCTGAATGCGCGCGTGCACTAATCAAACCTAATAGGATAATATGCTGTAATGGGATTAGTCCAACGAATCGTTCGGTTTGTAATGCGTACCGAACCGAAGCCTCAATACGAATATGTGTATCGTTACACCCCTAATTACTTGTATACAAATATTATTTTTGTGTGAATATACTTTGCAATACATCTAACCAATGTTATGCATGTATATGTGGAAAATCACAGTAACAAAAAAACTAAAAACATTTATTGTATATGGAAAACACATTAAAAAAACATATATTTTTGCACCATACGGAATCATACAGGAACATAGCAAACTACTCTAGGTCATGAAACTATGATTACAGCACCTGTCCTGCTTAAACTAGTAACTGTCTACTCCTGTTTCTACTCCAATCTGCTGCCATAATGACCACAGGACTAGTAACTGTGGATCTGAGTAAGCCTCTTTCTCTCTCACCTGACGCCCCTCGGGTGATCGTAGTCCAGGTCACAGGAGCGTGAGTAGGGTGCGCTGGGACTGCGGTGCTGGTGGCTCATGGGATACTGGTGGACCGAGGCGTTGGGTTGAGATGTGCTGTAGTACGGTGGTGGGATGCTGTTACTGGTCTCACTGCGGTAATCACTGTCTCGGTCATCCATCGCGCTGTCTGGATCATTGTCTACACACATGTTTGTATTTATTAAAAAGACTGATAAAACATAACATACACAAATGGTGTTATTTGAGAAGAGTACTGTACTTCAGGAAGAGACTCTAAAGGCAAAAACATTGGGCAATTTTGAGTTGTTATGCTATTTTGATTCCATAACATGTCTTTTTTAAGACTAGTGGAAGGAAGACACCCACAATACACATTTACATGTTTAGTTCATTACACTTTATTTATTTACATCTGCATTTTTCAATTATAATGCATATCTTTAAAGGCCATTTCTCTAAATTATATATATTTCTTCAGTTAAGCACGACATACATACACTGAACTTTACTGTTTTATTCCTTTCTATATACTGAAGGAATAAAGAGAACCGTTTGTGCACATTTAACTGATTTTATATTGCTAAAAATATTATTTTTATGGCTTTTTACAGTATTGTCTGAATTATGGAATGATAAAAAAAATCACCCTTGTAAAGATAATAAAACATGAATTTTAAAACTGGCTTTATCCAATGTTCAAGATCTCCTTTCTGGAAATATATGCAAATTTTTACATTTTGAATTAGATAAAGTCTATTTTGCATATTTAAACATTTCAGAAAACTTGTAATATAAAACAATTGTCTTAATGTACTGTGATTAAGCAAATTAAAGCACGGCAATTATCTGTTACATTTTTACTGCATTCACTTGTAGTGATGGATATGAGCATGTATTTTAATTACAGTTATTATTAAATAATAAATAAATTCTCGTTTCTGTTACAAAAAGACATCAGTTTCAGCTTTTAGTGTTTGAATGTGTTGCATATGTGACACACAACACATGTAAAGCCTGAAGAATATGGCATATAAAAGACAAAAATACTAAATATATGAATTTGTGTGGTAAAATTATTTGACAAAATATTTTAGCATGCTCAAAGTCTGTTTGCATGCTAAACTTTACCACTTTCAAAGCATGCAAAATTAAGTAAATGACAGATTTGTGCAACAAAAGACGGATGATTAATTGGTTTATTTGTGTAATATCTGAGGCTTCACAGCACATAAAGCATGAGTGTGTTGGTTTATCCAGCATGAAACGCTCGTTGAGGGGTGATATTAACTAAATAACTAAATGTAAAACCAATAGGAAAGCAGATGTCAGATTAATGAGATTATAATGACAGATATGAAAACTCACTCTGCTGGTCGCCCCACCAGTTACCTGTGAGAGACAAAAGACAGAATTACCCACAATGCAGTGCTGACGTTCAACCTGAGTTTGCCTTGAAAAGTATACAGTGTCTCTACAGTTGTTCAATGTTAAGGGTGAGCAAAGGACGAAATAATGCTGATTATTTTATACAACATTCAAAACTCCCACCATTATCAGTCTATTGCTATATTAAAATTAATACTACGACACTTAACCATGCATATTGATGAGATTTGTACTTGCTTTGCCAATATTTTCAGATATAATGAATAAACACACTTATGCTGGCAAACTATGTCATACAGTGATCTCTTCATGTTTTTCAACGCAATGTACTGTAATTAAGATTAAGCCACTTTTATTTTTATTTTTGTAAACCAGTTAGATATTTTTAGACATATACATTGGTATAAAGTAAAAAATAAATAAATAGCTAGACATAAAAACAAATGTATGTAATTTTTGTGGTCAGCAAGATTCTTTTTAAAGACATTAATATTTTTGTTCATCAAGACTGCATTAAATCAAAAGTGGAAGTAAAAGCATTTATAATGTAAGAAAATATTTATATGTGAGCCTGGAGCACAGACGCAGTCATAAGCAGCACAAGTATATTTGTAGCAATAGCCAACAATACATTGTATGCAAAACAAAAATCATTAGGATATTAAGTAAAAATCATGTTGCATGAAGATATTTTGTAAATGTCCTACCGTAAATATATCAAAAATGTATTGTTGATTAGTAATATGCATTGCTAAGGACTTCATTTGAACAACTTTAAAGATGATTTTCTTAATATTTCGATTTTTTTGCACCCTCAAGATTCCAGAATTTCGAATAGTTATATCTCACCCAAATATTAATATCTTAACAAACCATACATTAATGGAAAGATTATTTATTCAGCTTTCAGATGATGTATACATCTCAATTTCTAAAAATTGACACTTATGACCATGGTTTTGTGGTCCAGGGTCACATATTTCAAATAAATTATATTCTTATGAACTTTATATTCATCAAAAGAACCCTGAAAAATAGAATGTATCACAGTTTCAAAAAATTTAATTAAAACAGCACGCCTGTTTTCAATATTGATAATAATCAGAAATGTTTCTTGAGCAGTATATTATTATGATTTCTGAAGATCATGTGACACTGAAGACTGGAGTAATGATGCTGAAAATACAGCTTTGATCAAATAAATAAATTACAGTTTAACACATATTCACATAGAAAACGGTTATTTTAAATTGTAATAATATTTCACAATTTATACCGTATTTATTTGTTACCACAAAGTGCAGCCTTGATGAGCAGAAAATACTTCAAAAACACACTATTCAAAAACATAAATTCTTGGTGTTAACGCAGTACTGGGTCGGTCTAGTATGACAGCATTGCTGACTTTGTCACTGAGTCTGTCCGTGTCTCTTCCAGCAAAACAGTAAAGTATGCGTTTGATGACTCAGTGTTCTGTGATAAAGTGATGTGCTCCAGTGATGATTCCCAGCTGCGTGCCTCAGCCAATCAGAAGGTCCCACAGTCTAGCCCCGCCCCCTGGGAGCTAAGTCAGCAGAGTGTGTGTGTGTGTGTGTGTGTGTGTGTGTGATTGTGTGAGTGTGAGTGTTGTGAGTGGTGTGTGTGTGTGGAGAGTGTGTGTGTGTGTGTGTGTGTGTGTGTGTGTGTGAGTGTGTGTGTGAGTGAAAGAGTGTGTGAGGCGTGTGTGCGAGTGTGTGCGTGTGGGGGTGTGGTGTGGGGTGTGAGCGTGTGGTGTGGGGGTGTGAGAGTGTGTGCGTGTGGGGGTGTGTGTGGGTGGGTGTGTGTGTGTGTGTGGGTGTGTGGGTGTGTGTGTGTGTGGTGTGTGTGTGTGTGTGTGTGTGTGTGTGTGTGTCGGGTGTGGTGTGGTGTGGGGTGTGTGTGTGTGTGTGGGGGGGGGGGTGTGGGGTGTGTGGGTGGGGGTGTGGGGGTGTTGTGTGTTGTGGGTGTGTGTGTGTGTGTGTGTGTGTGTGTGTGTGTGTGTGGGGGGTGTGTGGGGTGTGTGTGTGGTGGGGGGTGTGTGTGTGTGTGGGGGGGGGTGTGGTGTGTGTGTGTGGGGGGGGGTGTGCGTGTGGGGGGGTGGGGGGTGGGTGTGTGGGGGGGGGTGTGTGTGTGGTGTGGGGGGGGGGGGGTGTGCGTGTGTGGGGGGT
>QVTF01019718.1:600000-837528 GCA_003573665.1 Oxygymnocypris stewartii | reverse complement strand
AAAACTCATACATGGTGGGTATTTTGTATTTAATTGTGTTATTTCACTGTATTCTACTGGGCTTCATCGCGCAGTGAATGCTTTTGGACTCTCAAGACTTGTTTTTTTTTCTCATAGTTGGATAATGTCACCTCTCCTATCTTCTCAGTCCCTCACAGTCACACATAAAATATGTCAGGAGAATGTCTTTATAATCAAGTAAAAATGTGATACCTTCTGCTGTCTTTCTTTTTAAAGAACTTGAAAAGTTGAACTTTAACCATTTTGCGCGAAAAAATGACGAAATTGCTTCCGCTTGTTACAGTACCAAGTTCTGATTGGCCAATCGCCTTTATTTAGTTTGTATATCATAATTAGAGAATTTTAAACTTTCATGTGCATGATAAGTTTTACGTAATACACACAATTAATAATCCAAAGGGGATGGTTGGGGGGGAAATTAGTATTATTATGCATATTAAAGTATATAAAATACTCAATTTAAATATAAATAATTATATATTTGAAACATATAATTAAATTGTTATTTATTTTAATACAATATAATTTATTATTAATATATTTCCTTTTTAATTTGTTTATTTTAATATATTTGTATATGTATTTATTTGTGTTATTATTGCCATTATAATAATAATAATATTATTATTATTAACATCTTCATAAATGTGTAAACATAAAATATAAACGAAATAAATAGAAATAATAATTACATATGAGATATTATTTCGTTTGAATGTTATTGTTATATGTTTGTTTATACGTATTTATTTATATATCTATTTATCTATATACATATATATATATATGTATACCACAATATTAATATATAATAATATATATAAATATATATTATTATCATTAAATAAATATATTACAATTAAATAATATAATAATGATACAATATTGTTGTTGTTTTTTCTTCTTTTTAATTGATTTTATATATTGCTGTATTTATTATTATTATTATATGCTGAAATTAACCAGACATGATCTTGGAAATATATTTAGACATTTTTGTGAGAGTTTCTTGAGAAAAAAAGTATTTGAACACATGAGCTTCACAATTTTTTGTGAAGGTAATACAATTTGCAAACTAATCCTGCTAGAGTTTTCTCAGAATTAACTTCACTTCTCCAAGCCATTTTTGCAATTACTGTAATCAACTGGTCCCAATTAGATTTCAAGGGATGTATAAAGTCCGTTCCCCTCAAGGTCACACTAGTGTAGTTCATCACTTTAGCTATGACGTCATCCAGAGCGTGTTTGTCTTCATTTATTTATATATATATATACTAGTGGTGGGCCGTTATCGGCGTTAACGTGCTGCGTTAACGCGAGACTCTTATCGGCGATAAAAAAAAATATCGCCGTTAATCTATTCTCAAAGTTGGGTTGGGAGCTGGGTCTATACTACGCAAGCTATGATGACTTTCAACCTGATATTTTAGCGCGGATGTATACCTAGCCGAATTGCACTGTAGGGGGCGAGAACGAGTCTTCGAACTAGAGGCTCGCAGTCCGTGATGGACAGATTGTTAACGGCTGGTCTATGTGGTAATACAATCGGGCAGGACATCCAAACGCTCACCTATCATTCATCAACCTCAAATATGGCTTTTCATCTGAAAGATGTATGTAGTAGCAACTTTACATGGCCGCTCAATATGATGTTAACCTAGAGAAACGTGCGCTATTGAAGTGTTTGTGTGGAGAGTGGAAGCGCGTTTGCTGCAGGACAGGCTCCGGTGCGCTCACTTGCTCTTACACCTCCGTCATTCTTGGTCATACAGATAAAAGTAGCCTAATACATCTTTCGAATCTGTAAAGACTCTACGTTTATTTGTGTGCACTCAGAATAACAACGAAACGTTGCGCTTTTAAGCAAACAGGATGCGCTTTAGGTCTCATGTGAACTTGAGCGAGAAACTTCGAAACTCCGTCTTTGAAAAATATATCTATAGAGAGTGAAATGTCTAAAAAAATTAAAATAGAAGACGTGTGTGTTAGCATGGATGATTTACATGAAATTTAATCTGTGCAACACTGTGCATAAGATGGCTTTCAGTTCAATATAATAACAAAAAACGACATTTTGGGTTTTTATTCAACTAATAAGGTGGGCACGCTGTGATCTGTACTATATTTTTACTGTAATTGACAGTTATCGGCAAAAAAAACAACAACACGGGAGTGGGAGGGAATGGGAGTCATTCTTCTGGGAGTGGAACGGGATTTTCCCCCAGTTTTTTCGTGGGATTGGGACGGGAAGAGATTAAAGTTTGTGATGCATTTTGGAAACAGGAGATGAGCCCCTGGTCTAATGCGCCACCTGGCTTGAGAAACCCGTTCTCAAAGACTTACTTTTAGTCATTATTTGGGTAGCACACATATTCTGAATGCCTTCGGCAGAATTCAAATGAGCCATTTTAATCTAGATTAATCTAGATTAATTCCAAAATTAATCTAGATTAAAAAAAATAATCTATGCCCACCTCTAATATATACATATATACATACATATATATATATACATATACATACATATATATATATATATACATATATATATATATATACATACATATACATATATATATATACATACATACATATACATATATATATACATACATATACATATATATATATACATACATATACATATATATATATATATATATATATACATATACATATATATATATATATATATATATTTTTTATAATCATAAGCAAACGATACACAAATGTTTTACTTGAAATGTACATTTGTACAGTCTTTAAAAAAAATGTCATTTGTTTTGATATTTTATGTCACGCTATATCATTCAGATATTTTAGGTGTGGTTTAAGTGTGCAAACACTTATAGGCCTATAACAATAGTAACAGTAACTACACAAAATAACTATGGATAAACGCATATCAAAAGCAATAAATCATGGCTGTTTTATGTGATTACAGTAAATGGCCACTAATTATATTAGTAATACCCCACTAAATGTTTTATTTTGTTTGGATTTTGTAAATTTATAATACACACTTTCTTCACTAATGCTAGTTTAAAATGTTTTTGAAGAAATCTGCAATAAATGTAATTGAAATAATAACAACAACTTTATAGACCGAACAACGCTGCAAGTGTACCAATGTGCAGCCGAGTAATGCTGCTTTTCTCCAGTCCACCTTAAGAACGCTCCTGTGTTCATGATTTCCTGAAAACGTTTCCAACCTATCACAAAGCCTCTGACGTACCTACCTAGCGCTCTTGCGCTTCTGATTGGTCGACACTCAGAACTCTCAGCCAGTCCACTGCCTGCAAGCGCTGTTTGGAGCCACTAGAGAATGACAGGTCGAAAAAAACAAAAAAGCAAGAAGGAAAATTTGCTCAGCTCACGCCATTGCCATTCGCCGTGGAGGATGAAAACTTTCGGAAACTTTTCGTCTTCATTTTAAGTTGCTTCGGTCTAAAGAACCGACGCCGACAGGAATTACACCTGAACTGGACATATTATCCTCTTGTTTGTGTATATGTGAGAGGATTTACCTGAATAACGCACCCTTTCATCGACATATAAAGGAAACTGAGGGGATTTTACATGCTAGTCATATTTTAAACCCTTCTCAGAGACATCAGACAACCATGTCGGGGGGTATCGGTATATATGCGGTCAAGAAACGAAAGAAGCCCGTTCAGAAAATGTAAGTTTTTGTGGGAACTCTCCTTCAAGTTTAAACCGCGCTCGCGTCTCGCGCAGCAAGGTTATTTATGCAATGCAACAAAATTTCGAACGTGTATGTAATGTTTCACTGTAACATTCTGACGACAGAATGGAGCGCGTTCCATTCAGCAAACGGTACAGTGTGTCATTTGCTGTACAGAACGTTCCAAACTGTGTTTGAAGGCAACTAAACATTATTCAAACACAGTTATATAAAATATATATATATATATATATGTGTGTGTGTGTGTGAAATTGGAATTGCCTACGTTTTCATATAGAAAAGGCGATATGAAACGATGCACATAATACATAAGTTAATTAAGCTTATGAATTAATGTGTTGGTCTGCAAAATGACTCCCTGAGGTGATTTTGACTTTCTTATGAATCTCGCGAAAGTTTCATTTACTGTAATAACAAACTAAAACGTAATATTTAAGTGTAATTTCTGCCATGTAAAATCAAAGTGGTGTGTCAAAGTCACGTCCAGTTTGTTTTCTGCCACTTTTATTTCAACTGAAGACATTTGAGTCACAGAACTGAGCAAAAGTGACAATTATTGCAAACAGTTTGACAACGACGTTGTTGTATAATGATGACAACATTGTGTTTGTTGCATCACAAACAAAAGAAAGTCTGGATTTGACCCAGATATGTATCCGTCGGGACACCGTAAGATTCAGGCTTGCTGTGTATAGTTCTGGGTCTGGCATGGAAATAGTACTCTTGTATTAATCATAATCAAGTTGAGAGTTGGCGGCGCTCTCACGCGATGCTTACACGAGGGAGGGGTGAGCCGGGGAGAGTATGTTATTGTAATCTGATATAGTCTTTCTTCACATCATGAGAGCAGTTTTTTTTTACTTGTTGTTTTTTTTTCGCTCGCTCCCCCCTCCTCAAATTAACATATTTTTAAGTCACGCAAACTCTTTCGCAACTGTGGTAGAACTGGCTGAAAAGCCAAAGCACGCCTCTGAGTTGTTGTAGGAGCTTGCTGACGCTCTACTTTCGTGATTTTGCAGATAGTTTGGTTGGGAAAATGCAGATGTCTTGAAGAGAATGACTTTATGGGAGCAGGATGTGCTTAATGCATCTGATTTAGTGCATAACTTCTGTTGCACTGAAACATGGATTTGTGTAACTTCTTGTACAATAACTGTGCTTCTCTTTATCTAGAGCTTTCTCACTTTACATTTACAGTGTTCATGTTACACAAATTGCATGCAGATATAATGGATCATTATAGTAGGGATGCTAACAAAGCAAATCGACAATAGTTTATTTTTAAGTACACTGTAAATATAACAAACAAACATACTGACAAAAAATGTAGAACCTGAATACACTGTAAGTCGCTTTGGATAAAAGCGTCTGCTAAATGCATAAATGTAAATGTAAAAGCAGTTTGTCAGGTGACCTAAATATTATCAAATGGTCAAATCAAGCATATTATAAAATATTGGTAGCTATCAAAGTGTTTTTTTCTCAGTGGCACTTTTTAGGCAGAAAGGTGGCAACTGGTTGATATAATGGCAATATACAGTTAGATGTAGATAATTCATAAATTCAATTTTTTTAGCTTAATTCGTTCTTCAGTATCAGGTTACCAATACGTATATGCTGTTATTTTAATAGTTGCAGTTGCACATGTAAAAGCAAAACATAAAAATATAGTTGCGTTTCCATTTCTATTGCACAACTGATATGTTTGTTGTTATTTTTATTATTAAAGTATCCATACTGCTACATTTAATGATTAATAACATTGTTATTATTGTCAAAATATTACACAAATATTTACGTATACATTTACATTTTCAGATGAAAACATACAACTATGTTATATATTTAGCCTTGTACTTATTTGAACAATGCCTGAGACTTGGTGTTATGGGCACTTCCTCTGTCTGTTTGCCTCTTCAAGATGAATCGCTTTATGTGTTCCCCAATTGTAAGTCGCTTTGGATAAAAGCATCTGCAGAATGACTAAATGTCCCCCCCCCCCCCCCCCCTTTTTTATTGGTCACATCTTAATGACAAATTAAATAACACAAAGTTATAGTTTCAAAAGCTGTAGATTTATTTCCTATTAATGACAATCATAATAATAATATAGATAATATACAGTTGATATACAGGGTTTCAGGGCTTCTTTAAACCTAATTACAACAGCAATCTTCTGTGAGCCATGTGCTTAAAGATGTTTATGACTTCACTGTGATGTTTCTCTCTACACATAAAGTTCAATACAAATATATTTGAAGAAAAAAGTTTATTTACATTTTTTAAGCTATTCTGTTTGGTTTTATAAGCTAATTTGTATTATTTGGTTAACATGTTTATGCATGTGATTGAGAAGAGGGGAAGGTAAAGAAATGAGTCAAGTATTTTTGCTTTATTTTTAATATAATTTGAATAATTATGTCCAACACAATTCCAGTCAAAATGGGAGATTATAAGAAACTATAGCATATCCAACATGTAACCACATACCTTGCCATAACTTGATACTGTGGAGGACCAGGGATGTTGGTCTCTTGAAGGTTTCTTATTCACTAAAATAAGCCAGCAGTGAAAAAAAATTATTAAATATTGTGAAAAGTACAGTTGCAGTGAAAAGTTATATAATTTTTCCCAGAGCTCTCCCCTCCTAATCTTATATATCTGCATGGTAAAATATAAGGATTTCACAGTGATCTGATTCTGTAATTTATAAAAAAAAAATTAGTTACTACAACATTACTGTAGTAAACTCATGTTTTACTGCATTTATACATGTGAAGACGATGAGCTAGATAAAAAAATTAGCTAGCTAGGGAATACGAAATGTTTTGTACGAAAAATACTTATTTAAGTGTAGGCTATTGGCTATGACTAAGATGGCAAATGTTAGCCCTCTCTCTCGTGTTCCACCTGTCTCAAGACCTCAACTACAAAAATATGAGCCTTTATAGACATAGTGTTTCTTGCATAAAGAAAACATTGTACTTATTCTAACAACAAGATATTTACCATTGCAAGACTTCGTTCAGCTGCTGTGCAGGGTTGCCAGGTTTTCACAACAAAAGCCACACAATTGGTACTCAAACTAGCCCAATCGTGTTTCAAGGGGATCCCCCCATTAAAAATTGGGGGGTCAAAATATATGTTTTTTTTGGCAGGGTTCACCTTGTAAATTCGCATTCCAAGGGTTAAATATTACGTTATTGAGGTTGCTTCAACCCGCAGACATGAAAAACATCTCGCGGACTTGGCAACGCTGCTGCTGTGGAACTTCAGTTCATGCAGTCCATATAGAGGGGGTGGAGTTTTACTGACAGTTTGAGCGGATCCAACAAGACTTTAGTCACAAGCAGTGGAGTTCCGAGGGGGGGCTTAAGCCCCTGATGTTTTGCCAAAAGCCGCTGATCTTTTTTAAGATGTACCATTTGTGATGTACCACTTCACAAATAAAATGTTTTATTAATTTTAATTTGTACTCCAGGTACTAGAAATCCTTCTGTCCGTGATGAAAAGCAATCTGCACTTCTGACTGTGGTAGATTATTGCTTACCTTACATGTTCATTCCACTAAACACAGCTTTAAAGTGCTCAGATATTTAAAGAGCCAGATCGCGAACAGATTCTGTCATGCATGCAACCTTGTTCCCTATCAGTCAAGACATATTCGATGTTACGTCAGAGCGACTGACGTAGTGGGATCTCGATTGAGAGCCCAAACACCTTTGAGTGTTAACAAAACAAGCCAATGACAATTGGCATGCGTGTTTTGCCACGCGCACCCCGCCCTGCAGCGCGTGTATAAAAAGAGTGTGGCGTGTGCAAACACACATCAGCTTTTCACTTTCGGAGCCGAGCCTTCTAGGAAGACTGAATCTTCGCGAGTGTCTACGAGACAGCCTTGATTGATGGTGTTACGGCGTGTCAGCGGAGGTTGCTGTCCAGTGCTGCTTCTCTTCGGCGTGCTGCAACTTTTCATCCTGCGGTCTCGCCATAACCTCCCCTGGGCGCTTCAGCACTATCTAAAAGAGTGTTTTTCCTCTAAAAGAGCAAATCTAAAAGAGCTCCACGAGTGACAGGCATCTTTTTTAAAGATGGCTCGTGTGTTTCTGGATGTGGCCGTTTACTGGCTTCATCTGACGGTCGTGATCGCTGTCTCTCGTTCTTGGGCTATCAGCATGCTGAAGCACAGCTCGTTGATTAGTCATGTTCTCATTGCGGGAACATGACCATCGCAATGTTGCGCTCTAGATACCTCCTCAGCAAACGGGGGGTATCCCCCTTGCCATGCCCCAATCTAGTTCCTCAGTTGGTCAGAACAAACGTGGCAGACTTGTTACTTACTTGTTCAGATAAAAATATATAGTGAAAATTCTTATTTGGGTCATATATTCCAAGACAATGGCTAGAATCTGTGATTGCAAAGTACAGTAAACACACGTTCACCTCAAAACATTACATTTATCTACGCAGGTGGCATACCAGAGCACAACCCCACTCGCAGAAGATAATTTCGCAATAACTGCAATTCCAGGTTTTCAAACAGAGATGGTGACACAGAGGCAACACTTATGGACTGCAGCTTTAAGTTGGTGAGGGATTTGTATGATAATTTGATGTGCACTCAGTATATTTGGCCTGCAAACTGTCCCATAATAGTGCAGTGGCGCAGAACCCCATACATGTTGATAGCCCCATCAGGCCCACCCACTGGGTTATGTGTATATTACGGTCATCATTTGCACAGGAGACCTTTGCATGGTATGTCCACACTTCAGAATAGCTACTTACTGGAGCTTGAACTGCAGTGGATGTTTTAGCATGCTGATAGACGTTCAAACGAGCCAGTAGGGTGTTGAGGCGCTGGAGCAGCCAAAGACTGCGACTGACACAAAGAGTGTATTGAGAGGGAGTGTAACCAGACTCCTGGCTTCACACCGCTGTAGCTGGAAGTTGGAATGCTGTAGAACAGTAGAACCTCTCTCTCTATTTTTCTCTCTCTTAAGAACCTTGTCAAGATTTCCTCACTTCTAATCTTTGCAAAAACAAAAAACATAGGCGCAAGTAATGAACCAAGTAATTGTAAATATTCCAGTGTTTATGGCAGTATATGCCAATATGTACGTTTTCTGGACCAACCTGAATCTACACTCTTATTAATAAAGGTTATTTACTGGCATTGATGGTTCCATTAAGAACCTTTCACATCCATGGAACCTTTCCATTCCACAAAATGTTTTTCATAGTGGAAAAAGTTCTTTAGATTATTAGAATGTTCTTTGTTCTTTTAAGAACTGCTTATTGAAAGGTTATTTGGGGAACCCAACAGTTATTCTATAGCACTGCTGTTAACCCTCTTCTGTTTTTAAGTCTTGTTGAGACTATTTAAAACAACAGTTGATCCAGAATGAAAATTGTATGATGTCTTCTGTGGAACCCAGAAAGAAGATATTTTGAACAATGTTTCACCTTTTTTGGCCATACAATGAAATCCATTGGCGTCTTAGTATGTTATTGAACCCCATTTACTTTCATTGTATTGATAATAAAATATATTATTTTTGACTTCCACTTCCAAGAAACTGTTTTAAAAACATAGTTTGCATTTGACAGAAGAAAGCTATTCATACAGGTGAGTAGACTGTAACGGATTACATTTTCAGATGAATAATCCCGTTTAAGGTACATTTGAATTGGGCAAAATGATGCCTTTAAGTACATCCAAATTGGAAAATGGACCTGAACTCTGAAGTCAGTAGGGGTTATTAGCTGTAATTTAAACTGTCTACTGACTACATCATTATTTAAATACAGATTTGCGTGAATAAAGATAAGCTGTTTTTTTTTATTGCTCACATGACAGTCCTGCCTCCATTTGTGACGTAAGGCAGTTTGCAGTTTTGCCTTTGAAATGGGTATTGCTGGTGCAGGAGCTCGGGTACACTGATACTAGACTTTGATGTGTGCTGAAATAAATTTGGGTCAGCACCAGTGCAGAGCGTCCCTCCCTCACAGACTAGAATTTCAGCCTGTCCGTCACTTCAAATATTCACAAATCTTGTCTCTAGGAAGATATGAGGAAAGCAGACACTCGATAATGATGCTGATGTGTCTCCGCTTGATCAGATAAAGTTTGCCGCAGTGACTCGTACCCGCTGACCTTAGAACCTGGTAGTATAGCTAGAACAAGTTTTTACTTTTTAAAGAAACTATTTCAATGTGCATTTTAAAATAAATTTACTATTTGAATACATTTAAATATCTGTTAACGTTTAAATTATAGACGCTATTAAAATATTAGCTTATTTTGAAACACAGTATGGTAAAATAGCATGATCTTTAAGAAATGTACTGTAGTTGCCAAATATTATGAATAATTAGTATACGTTGCATCCCTAACTGACCTTCTGAGTCGCAGTGGCTGGTGCAGTGTAATGCTTTGAATGCATGCCATTGGAGTCAATTTTAGATCTGTACTTTTTTCTGCAACTCGGGTTTTTGATTCAAACCAGATGCGTCTAAGCTTCAGCTGAGGTTATCGGGTGGAAAACAACCACTATTGGCTGAATTTGCCCTTTTTTCTGATCTTAGAACTGTTTTCATGTTTCCATTTAAAAGGAGTTTGCCAACTGGATAGGCACCAGATTGAGTTAAAAACACTACACTACAAAAGTTTGGACATGCTTGGCTGACTTTTTCATGATCTTCATAATCAAATAATTTATTTGTGTTCTAATTATTTATGCATGCATACTGCTACATAATTCTTATGCTAAATGTCTGGTATTTTATAAAGACTATTATTATTCTGATATATGTACAATACAGTAATAGCCATAATAAAGAATGAAAAGTTGGTCCAAACTTTTGACTGGTGTATCGACTCCCAACTTTCCCTACTGTAACAAGGATGTGGAAAACAAAGAAAGAGATTTACAGGAATGTACCATGGGATTTGTAGTAGAAAACTAATTCTCAAGCTGCCAAGTGCTTTAAGATTGTTCTTTCTCAGTGTCCTCTTTAAACCTTTCAAGCACCGCAACACATGCAGACAAAAGAATGATGTTGGGTAACAGTGTGTAAACATTTTGAAACCGTCTTTCCAGTGGTAGAGTTTTCAGAACGAGTGCCACATTTTAAAAGGAAAGAGAGGGAAAAGAAGGAATCTGTTGTATGTATAGAAAAGAAGCAAAGGGGGATCGAAGAAGAACAAAGAGATAAGTCTTCAGATGGTCCTCTGTGTATTCCAGGCAGCATGAGAAAACCTGTTGCATTTTGGGACCTGCAAGAGGAAAACAGTCATGATGTCATACCTCATGTGATTGGCCCGAAACTCTTGTACACTAGAGAATAGATGAAAGAATGAGATATTTCAGATATTCCCTCTGTAGAGATGTCTTCAATACAAAAAAAATCCTTTGCCAACCTCAGTGACCACAGTAAATGTTGGGAGGTCCACACGATCAGAGCTCTGATCACTGAAACAGATGTAATTCAGAAGGAATGTCGAAGTTCTATTTTCCGCTACAGGACTTTCCAAACAAATAATCATGGACAATAGAACAAAGCCACCATATTGGTACTTGCAAACATGAACATCCATTAACACGATGCTGAAAACCATTACGACTTTCAGTAGGAAGTTATGGTTAGTGCTGCTCTGTAGTTACACACAAGAGACTTCATTGTAAGGCTGGACTTTAAAAGATTATTTGACAATCATGACGGACCCACAAAGACCTCTATGACCTTGCCATGTGTTTTTAATTTTGTTAAATTGTTTAAAAGAGGACTCAAGAATATATTTAATTGCTCTTTAATGTCACTGTAATGACGGCAACATTTAATTACATTTTTGCTTTGTTTTTAGTAGAAATAAATTTAGTATGTTTTAGTAGATGTTTTTAAACAGGAAAATTGCTATTTATGTACAAGGCAAATGTACGAAATGTTGTTATTGCTATTATTATTATGTTTTATTTTGTCTTGTATTTTCCTACCAATGTTTCTAAAAATATTTTGCAGATTTTGTTTTCTTTTTTATTATATTTGTATTCTTAGAAAACGTTTAATAACTTTTACATGAGCCTTTCAGGTCAAATGTACAAATTGTATTTATTTATTTTGTACCTAAATGTCAATATTTAACAAAGATATTTAAGTATTTTTCTATTGAATATATTTTTTGTTATTTCAAAACTTAAATATTTTATATGGGCTTTTAATTTGCAATAATATGTGTGAATTGCACTGCCGCTCAAAGGTTTAGGATCAGTACGATTTTTAAAGAAGTTTCTTCTGCTCATCAAAAAAAAGTTTATTTTGTGAAATATTACTGCAATTTAAAATATGTTTTCTATTTTAATATACTTTAAAATATAATTTATTTCTGTGATCAAAGCTGAATTTGCAGCATCATTACTCCAGTCTTCAGTGTCACATGATTATTCAGAAATTGTTCTAATATTCTGATTTATAATCAATGGTTTAAACTGTTGTGCTGCTTCATATTTTTGGGGGACCTGTGATTTTTTTTTTTGATTCTCTAATTAATAAAAAGTTCAAAAGAAATAACTGCATTATTTATAAAAGAAAGTTTGTGTACACAATATACAATGCTATTCAAAAGTTTGGGGTCAGTAAATTTTTTTAAATCTTTTTTTTATTTATTTTTTTATTCAGGAGGTATAAAAAGTCATAGTAAAGACTTATATTGTTAGACGAGATTTCTATTTTGAACAAATGCTGCTCTTTTTATTTAATTTGTATTCATCAAAGAAATGAGTATCACATGTTCCAAAAAATAAGAAGCAGCGCTGCAGTTTCAACACTCATAATAAATCAGCATATTAGATTGATTTCTGAAGGATTATGTGACACTGAAGACTGGCGTAATGATGCTGAAAATACAGTGCTGTGTCACAGAAAAAATTATGTTTTAAAGTATATTAAAATAGGAAACCAATATTGGAAATTGATATAAAATTTCACAATATTATAGTATTTTTGATCTAATAAATACAGCCTTGATGAGCAGAAGAGACTCCCTTAAAAACTTTTAAAAAATCTTACTGATCCCAAACTTTTGAGCGGCAGTGTATATAGATAAAATGTAACTCCTTACAGCAGAATTGACAGCCAAATTAAAACCAAAACATTCCAAATAATTGATTGTCAATTTATATTAAAAAGATGCATTTAAACATACTTTGTAATGTATTGTCCATGGACAGTTAGCTCTGAAAAATAACCATTTGGAGATACAAAAAATAAAATAAAATAGCAAGGCACACCTAAAAGAATGGAGGATGAAGTTTCATTCTGAAAGCATTTGAGTCAGTTTTGACTAAATTGAGTGACATCTAGCTCAGAGATCACCATCGAAGGCCGTTCAAATGAACGGAATCTCCTGAGAAATTAAATAGTAAGTACATCAATGCAACGGCAACAATGACGAGCTCCTTCATGTCATTCTAGAGATCTGGTGCTCAGGGCCGAAGGGAAAGGAAGGGGCTGAACATGCTGTTTTGTCCCCGCAGGCTCTTTTTTCGGAGTTTTGCTTTCTGGGAAAACATAATTAGGGTCCGGCTCGGATGGCTAGAGTTACCGCTCTTAGTCTTCTGGGCTGGCAATGAAAAGGCAGTTCGAGGTTGAGTTACAGTTTTGATGGCCGTGATTCCAGTAAGAGTCCTCAAGCTTAGATATGGGTTTTATGAGAGCAGGAAGTTGTTTTAATACTTAAAGAGTAAAACACTGTTTTTTTATATTTATGATTTGGCATTTAAAACTCTTGGTGAGCATAAACATCAGCTTCAAAGTTTTTTAAGGTTTTCTTAGCAGATGGCTTTGTTGCAGTGTTATTTTATGAATTAATATGAATCTAGAGAGCAGATTCGTTATGAAAACAGTAACTTGTGCAACTCTATGCAAGGCTATTTTGAGGTTTCAATAATTCAGTTCAGAGCTTATATATCTAAACTCTGTAACTTCCAAGCATCACATACCGTGAAACCTCATTGTTATTTAGTTTGCTTTGGGTTTTTTTCAGCATTCACAATAAATTAAAAAGTAAAACAACAAAATCCTGCAGATAATGCTGTATATCTGGTGAGTTTTTAACAGAAAAAGCCTCAAATCTCAAAATGTTACATTTCACCAACGAGTGAACAACAAGAGCTGATGTGAGCAAGACATTTAGTTACCCAAATGACTGGTGTCATTGTTTTACTTTAGTATCAACTCTGGACCAAAATACTGAGGTTGAGTATTTAAGTTCACATATCACACTGTCTCCAAGCTCTAGAGTAGTGCTTCTCAAAGTCCGGACTCTGGTCCAGATCCAGACCCGGAGGGAATTCAATTCGAACCCACCTCCATTTCGTATTTCAAGAGCACTATTTTCTACTTTGATAAACAGATTTTTAACTTGTAAATCATTAATTTTTTTAATGTCTTTTGAGAGATGGTCCGAAATGAAAGCCAAGGCGAGATATTGAAACTTTTCCTTCATGTCTTCCAGTGAGCATATGACGTTTGATAATCTGGCAACATTTCACTGCTAATATGAGTATTTTTTTAATAATTATTTTTGTTATCACTTAGATTATGGCCATTTGATTTATAGCAGTCTCCAGTGTTTCCCATACATTGATTTATTTGTGGCGCCCGTAACAACATAAAAACTGACCGCCACAAAAATATTTTCCAAAAGGCTTATACTTGGTTGAATAAACTGTGCACTGCACGTTTCAAATTTTGAAAAGCAGCGTGGGTGTTTTTACATGAATGTATTTTTGAAAAGAACCTCCCATCTTCAGAAAAGCTTCAATGGCGTTTTCATTTCATCTTTCCTGTAATGCCTGATAAAGTAGCGTTTGAGCGCATTATTTTTATTACAGCCGTTACCAGGGAAACCGCTATATTTCCCGGTCCAACAGCGCCTCCTGCTTTTAGAGAATTAATTTGCATTTGTAAGTCTGTGGGAAACACTGGTGTCAATTAGGCTACTACTACTATCTTGTGCCCTCCAATAATCATCTACTCAAACTCTCTTTTATGAGATAAAGAGAAGAAAAAAAATTGGATCCAAGAAATCAGTATCTAATATCGGTCACCGGGTTTCCTGATTTCTAAATATCGGCATCGGCCAGAGATAAACCCTTTTTGGTCGCCCTCTATTGCAGACACTTAAATTAATTGTTTTGCAACTTTTGCATTAGTTATTAATGTATTTTGAATGCAAAGGGCACTTTATAAAAAAAAGTGTTTATTTGTTATGCATGTTATTACTACTGTATGTTTATAAAAAAAAAGTTTTGTAATAAGCCAATTGTTCCGGTCAGGACCTTTGACTCTGATGAAAATTCAGATTTGGACCTTTGAATGTAGACTTTGAGCACCCCTGCTCTAGAGAATGCATGAACCTCAATTTATGCATATTTATAGATTGCTTTTTTCCAAAACAATCATAAGCTAGTTCTCAATGGTTTTTATTATTTGTGTATTATACGCAGACAATTATTCTTTGCAGTATCTCTTCTTAAATTCTTCCTTGTGGACATTTTCCATTTAGGCCACCTGCATTCCATAAGATATTTAGGCCCTATCCCATTTCTACCCCTTAGCCCTTCCCCTTTGTGTCTCGATTTTCTTTTGGTTGGAGGGTAAGGGGAAGGGCCAGATAGCCATTCAAATTAAGATTTTTCAGGACCACACTACAAACGAAGGGGTATAAATCATCTCCGCGTAAACCGGCTGCAGCGGCAACATAGCTGCCCGAGCGGGCAAATTTTGGAAAATTTGCACAAGATCCAATTTTTTCATATCCGATCTGAGCCAATACCAAATGTGGTTTTAAATCAGATACATATCCAATATCTGGACATCCGACCTAAGTCTAAACACACATATCCGATTCCACACAGAACTCCCATACGAGTGCGACATGTTTGCTCATAAAGATTTTTAATGCCGGCATGCTGTATGCGCTCGCATTTTATTGAGATGTAAACTTCCTAAAGGTAAGAAATTGCACATTCAGGAGCTGGTTTTCAACCCCTGCCCCGTGAATTTTGAAAATACAACAGCTAAAAGCTGCATTATATTTCTCAGCAATGAGGTGATAACAGTTTTTGTAATTAAACTGACAAGCTTGCTCCGCAATTAATTTCAAATTAATTTAAATAAATATAATATTTATCTAAAGAATTCTACCTCAGCTCTAGATAAAATAGTAAAAGAAAATCTACATTTACGTTATTTTCCAGTCTTTATATTTTCAGTCAGATTTTGAGCAGCAAAACATCCTCGACAGCCATTGCTGGCAAATTATAATGGCCATTCGACGTGAATTATTTAAATAATTTTAATAGCACGGCCATTTAAAACCCGAGGGTCTACCATGTGCTTAGTAAAGCGATCACTGCAGACAATCCTTTTGGGCGGGAATTGATGTTAAACACCGGATACCAGTCGTGTATAAAGTTAATGTAAACAGACGGGCCAAAAAATCACATATGGTCAAAAGATCGGATCTGTGCATTAAGACTTGCAGTGTAAACGCAGCCAAACTCAGCCGAATGAACCTGCAACTGCTGAGCGGTGTTTGGATGAATATGTAAATATAAATTGTGCGCTTTCCTCTCAGTAACGAAATAAACACAACAAAAACTGACAGCAGTGTGAAAGCAGCAGTTTACATAATTTTTAAATGCATCTGATTACAACGATGTGGATGTTTGCATGAGCTCCGCAGTTCAGTAACGCACCCCCAGTAAAGTACGATCATATCATGTTTATTTATATATGTTAGTACTTTATGCAATATATAGCCTTAATTCAAGCAGCTTTATGGTATTAAACATGAAAAACCAGAGTCAGTGTCACTTTCAGTAAGAATTACAACTCGATATTCTGTTATAAAGTAGTTTTCCAGTGTGGAGCTAGCTAGTGATAAAATATTTGTATTAGTGGGAAAAAAAAATATTTCATTAAAGTTATAGTTTGGTTTACAGAGATCAAAGCTTGATCTTGCTCATGACTGTTTTGGTTATCATAACCATATAAAGGTATGTTAAGACATTATGTTGTGAATAAAATTGTTTATCCAAATTCTCTTATCGCTTACCTATATTTGGTTTCTTATCTATATGACTTACAAAAGGAGATGTTTGGCAGAATTGTCACTCAGTTACTTTTTCATCTAACTAATTAAATAGTGAGGGAGTGTCTCTGTCTGTCATCTCATTTTGTGTGCCAAATACATCTATTTGTATAACGAATTGGTAACACTTTACAGTAATGTATATTTTTAACATTAGTTAATGTATTAATTAACATCAATGAACAATTTACAATGCATGTATTGCATTTATGTATTAATATTTGTTAATGTTGGTTAATAAAAATACAGTTGTTCATTGTTTGTTCACAGTGCATTTACCAATGTACTTGTGATTTTTATAAATGCTTTAGTAAATGCTGAAATTAACATTAACTAAGATTAATAAATGCTGTAGAATAGGGGTGGGCGATATGACCAAAATCTTATATCACGATATGACAAATTTTACATCACGATAAAAATATATATCACGATATAGTGATTTTTTTTCTTCTTTTAATAAATTTTTTTATTATATTAAAATCTTTGATACCATAGAATTTACATAATGCTTGTCACCAATATTACTATCAAACTAATACAAGCCTAAAGAGAGAGAGAGAGAGAAAAAAACAGATAAAACCTGATAAATAAACAGTCAGTGATGAAATAAGGATCAGAAACTAATTGCAAGCAATAGGACAAAAAATTACAATAAAAAGGAAACGCTACATACATTGTTTAAATTAATTAGTCTTCACTGTGTTAATTATATCTATCTATCTATGCTAGATATAATTAGCACGTGTATTATGTATAGATTCTATACATATTATAAATATATCATTATTATTTTTTATTTATTCAGTATATTTTAGGTATACATCTAGTACCGGAAACCAACAATACTTTTTTTTTCTACCTATTAGATTGTGTTTTATTAACGTCTAGATCAACCCCAACCCTAAACCTACCCTTACAATAGATTTAATGCAGATACATTAAATATTGTTATTCAGCATGAGAAAAGGGATGCAATATTGATGCGCACATGCGCAGTAAGCCAAGGTAGGAAAATCTGATGGGTAGGATAAAATGTCAGGACAACGGCGCACGCATATAGGTCTGTTATTTGAGTTTCAATGGCTTAAAATTGGTTATTTTAAAACTGCAGTGCTTAAAAATGTGTGACCATGCTACAGATGTAGTCCCTCGTTTAGGAACGAGTTCCTCGTTGTGTCTTGCTGGTCGTTCTCCACCTGCTTCTGTCTCCCCTTCACGCCCCGTGGTGTGCGGCGTATAAAGATTGCAGTCACTCAAATGATAAAAAGTTATTACCGTAAACAATGTATTTTGCGACACCGCAAAATAAACGATAGAACATAATATGAAACGATAGACTTTTTATTTCGTCCATCCGATATATATCGTCATATCGCACAGCCCTACTGTAGAAGTATTGTTCATTCTTAGTTCATGTTAACTAATGGTAACTAATGAACCTTATTGTAAAGTGTTACCAATTAAATGTATAATAATTGTAATTACATAACATGCTTTTCTAAAGCTGAAGTGACCTTTATTCATGTTAAAATATGAGAAGAGTTCAGATGCAAAAACCTCTAAGTGCCTTCTGAATTTTTCTTCTAAAATGTGAATTTTTCTCACGCTCCTATATTTATGTTCAGTTATTTCACTTGAATTGCTTAGAAAAGGACCTATACATTGCCGTTGAACTGAAATTACTGGAGAGATTTAAAGTCATTTTATAAATAATACAGAAATAAACATTAGCAAAACAACATTTACATATAGGCATTTATTCAAATTCAAATAAAAAAAATACTTTTGCATCTGAACTCTTCGTGTATAACTTAATATTTTAACTAAATGCAAAAGCTGAATAATCAAAGTCAACTGATTAATCAGTGAAATAATCAACGATTAGTTGATTCATCGTTCCAATAATAGTTAGATGAATCAATTATCAAAATAATAATTTGTTGCAGCCCTATCGGCCTTAAATAACTTGACGCCACAAGACTTACAAGCATTATGGGCTTATCACAGTCTTTCTGTGATAAGAAAAAATCACATTTTTTTTCATCGATTTCTTCTTCCAGACCCAAACAACCACCACCTGATGGCGTGAAATCCAACCCCTCCAAGAGACACAGAGACCGGCTGAACGGCGAATTGGACAAGCTGACCAACCTTCTACCCTTCTCAGAAGATGTCCGTGCACGGCTGGACAAACTGTCTGTACTTCGACTCAGTGTTGGATACCTGAAGGTCAAGAGCTTCTTCAATGGTGAGATCACAACTTATTTTTAGAGTTTCGGTTTTCATCTCGGTGATAACTTTTGCTGTTTTGTGCATTTAGAACATGGTCACTTTTCCTTTTTCAGCCTTTTGTCAAGTTCATATTTTTACATAATGTTGGGTCAGTGTTTTTAATAGTATTTCTGCATTAACTAACTGTAACTAAGGAAGAGAGGACAGTAAATGATGTGAAGAGGGGGAAACGGGATCAGGAGATGTCACAAGTGGGATTGAAACTCATGTTGCCACGTGCATATCACAGCTGAGTCAGAGTAACTACTAAACTCCCACTCAGAGTGCTCAACGGTCACTGATTCATAATTGATTCCCAGTAAATTTGAGTTAAATTGTTTAAATTGCTCAAGTTCACTGTCGCAATCGTTGAAGTCTATTCTACCAGAATTAATGAACAGGGGAAGTGGTTTCTTTTACACATCACATATCACCCTCGATTAAATGACTGATGGTTTTGAAACTGCTTCTCGGAATTATGATTCAATCTCAGTGCTAATGGTGTTTTCTCTTTATTAATTTGTAGCATCTCAAGTAAAGTTCTACTGAATTTGTTTGCACAGTTTACATAAGGTCCATGTCACATGAATAAATATGCTAGAAACTTGTGACCTCAGCTGACATGTTTATTATCTCTAGAAAGTTGCAAGGGAGCTGAAAGAGCACATGCTAGTCTGGTTTGGGCTCCTTAACTTATTTACATTTCTTGACATCATAAATTAGGCTTGTTTTTTATTTCATTTTACTTTCTGCTGGTTAAATGTTTTCTTAAATAACCCACATAGACATTTGTGAGTTCAGAATCAGTTTATCTGAGAGTTTGAGATATTTAGCCAATACATGCTTGTTTGTTTGTGTGTCTTTAGAAAAGTCTCAGAAAAAAACATGCCAACATGACCTTGCAAGGAGTGACGTAGAATCCTTCTCATGGAATTAATCAAGTTTCTAAGTAAAATATAGAGGGGAAAACTCTCAACGGAAGGTTAAATTAGTAGTTCCCAGAATTAAAAAAAAATCCATAATGACTGTCTAAGAGATACTGGAGTTTTTATTTTCCATAGAAATGCATATGTAGTATTGTTCAAGGTTCAAGGTTTCTTTATTTGTCACATAATAAATTATACAGGGTATAATCAAAAGTGAAATGTAGGTCAAAAGTGAAATGTAGGTTGTGTTTGTCAGTGATGGATTATGAATTGTAGTCAGGACTGTGAAGTGGTCTTGAAGACAGACAGTGTAAAATGTCTTTACATTGAGTTTTAAATTTGAGTAAAAAAAAAGACTAAGTAGATTGAGAACAAGATATTTTCCAGAGGACAAAAATCTGTTTTGCAGATGTAGTCTGATTTGGTGAGATGTAGCTATTAAGACTTCATTACAATTGACAGACTTAACCACTTGTCTAATATAGATTTTGATTTGACTTCACTTAACACATACACAGGATGAAAATAGCCCAGAGGACAAGGGTTGCTGTACTTTATCATTTCTAAATGATGATATGACAAAACTTAGGCCTTGCCCTCATGTACTTCGCCCACGTGTCTTTACATGACCGTTGTGTTAGTTTTTAACACAATATCTGGATATAGTATTAGTTTTAGCTGCTATAATTACTGAAGGTGGTTTCTTTTCTTGTGTAAATAATTACAGCAAACATCTCCATTGTTTAAAAAGACATTTACACATTGACCTTTTCTTCTCGTACCCAGTCACAGGTCAGATGTTCTTTATCTTTAACTCCGTTATCTCTCCGTTTTATTTGTCAATAAAATTATTATTTATTTTAAATAAAATAATGGTGTTTTTTAATAATTAAAACTAATAAGATTTTTGAGTTTGACAATGAACATATTGCAACCATGCCTGGGACATTCCATATAAACGAGCCAAAATGTTTTCCATGTCTTGAAATAATCATTTCTGAACATTAAACAATGTTTGTCAGTCTTTCTCCGCCTGTTTCTCGTCGTTTCTCATTAACATGTATTAAAGTAAATAGTGTGAATTACATCGCTAATGTCATAGAATAGCACGGCAGGGCAGATTGTACAACAGGGCAGTGTTACAACTAACCCCATCTGCACAACATTAATTTAAAAGCGGTTAGTGTCTTCTGCTAGTTATGAAAGCATTAAAAAACTATCTAAACTGATAAATGACAGATTAGAGATTAAAATAATAGCAGATTTGTCTTATTTTAAATTGGTAATAAAAACCGAGATGAAAATTTTACTTAAGCCAGACATATAATTTTACTATGGTAAAATAAATGTTCAGCGATATCTTCAAAAGACTTTTGAATTTTGGTGCTTTTTTCTCTATATAATGTTGATATGGTAACTAGTAAATACTGTAAATTTGGTTATGCTAGCATGTGTGGAAATATATATAAAAAAACATGTTACAACCAGTGGTGGAAAGAGTACTGAAAAAACATACTCAAGTAAAAATGCCATTAACTTTAAAAAAATTGAGTGTAAAAGTACTTGTCCCCAAAAATACTTGAGTAAGAGTAAAAGAGTAGCCTATTTAAAAGTACTCATGAGTATTGAGTAGTGAGTACTGAGCTGTGGATTCTATATAATCGTCACAATTAACGCTGTACACTGCAATTTTTTTATTTAAAAAACATTTAACATTCTGTAATTCACATTATCTTGTTTGTCATAAATAATGAAGAATATCTATCATCCAGCAGTTTTAATTTTGACTGTCAGCACAGAAACAGTATTCAGTTGAAGAAAAGATGAAAGTTATTCTCCGTACAATCATCCCCATTTAAATTATAAAGTTTAAAAAAATAATTTAAAAGCATGTGTAAGGCCACTGAGACAGCATGCTGTTGTTGCACATAAAATATTAATGTTTAGAACAGTACAAATACAAACACCATTAGAAATTCATAGTTCACTATCACACACCATGATATGGGTTAAAATGAGAGCCCATTTCTCTCCAAAACGGTGCCAGTTTTTGCGTTTTGCAATAAAGAATAAGAGAAATAAACTTGGATAATTTATGTTACAATTTTAACATAAATGCAAATTTTTCTAGAACCACTGTTCTATAAGTATGGCATCATGCCATAACTTTTACACATTTACTTGAATTGTTATGCTGATAAAACTATTTGTTAGGAAAAATGCATTAAATAGCGAAGTATTTCTGGGGAAACTTTTTCAAAAGAAAACATACGTGATTTTGCTGAGACGCGGCAGCCTCTGTGAATCTGCGCGAGGGAGAGACGACGTAGTGCGCATCTCTAAGTGAGTGGGAATTATACCGAACGTGGCACTTGTGGGACTGTACACAATACCCGCAACCTCAAATTTCAGGCCTGGTAGATAGGCAAGCATATATACAAATCATTTAGTGAGCAGAAATCCGAAATTCACCTTAACATTAGAGCTGCAGCTAACATTTATTTTTATTGTAAAGAAAGAAAGAAAATAATAATAAAGAAAGAAAGATAATAACAAGAAAAAAGAAAAATAAATAACAACAATAAATAATTAATAAAAAATAAAAATGAAAGAAAGAAAGAAAATAACAATAAATTAAAAATAAGAAAAGAGAGAAAAAGAATAACAATAAATAAGAAAAAAATTACAATAAATAACTAAGAAAGAAGAAAGAAAGAGAAAGAAAGAAAGGAGAATTACAGGGCAGTGATAGTCAATAGAAATGCACATTATGGCTGCATTCACAGTTCTGTTTGGGACTGACAACAGTTGCTTACAGATGAGAGACCTGAAAGGTTTTATTTATTCTGCAGATTAAAACATCTGCTTGAATACATATCTGTATATGAATGAACAGCTGAAGTCACAACCGATTCAGGACACTAGATCGACAGAAGTTGTATCACAGCTGACAGCCCATTTTTAAATAAATGAGCTCAGTTGAGACTTGTCCTATCCATCACACAGTTAAACAACTAATAATTACTTTAAATGCTTTGTTAGCGAGTGTAGAGAGCGCGTTTGGTGCGCGGGTCTCAGAGCTCGAACGATCGCATCCCGTGATGGCACTGACGGCAGCTCCGGTGGATCTTAAGATGACCGCGAATCATTTCTCTAACGTCATCGATTACTTTAATATAAGCTTTTTTACATTTCTAATTAAAACAACAGAATAGAAACAAGAAGAACAAGTAGATTAAGAATAAGTTACCAATCAAATGAAATCCGTATTTAAGAAATACATTTGTACTACAGAGGTGGCACAGAAGAGCACACAAGTGCCTTGTAGGTGTATTTTCAGATTATTAATGAGGCTCAGAGGTTTACATTTTTTAGTTTATTTTTGAATATAGAAATATCTAATTATTTCAATAAAAGAATAATATACTTTAATAATTGTACTAAAACTGCCAGTAGGCTATAGGTGGCGGCAAGTCACTGATTTGATCACTGAATCATTCATTCAATTGATTCGTTTGAACAGCTGATTCATTCAGGAACAAAGTACGTGACTGTCTTTATGAATGGGTAATTGAATAATTGACTCACTAGATTTGTTTAAAAACGCAGTTCATTCATAAACGAAACACCGCTGTGTTTGAATGGAGATGCGCAGTGGCTCAGCTAAGACTTTGTCTGAAACTATTTTCGTTGACGAAATAGAGCTAAATAAGGCCATGGTGTTGTAGTCAGACAATATTAGTCACTTAAAATGAACTTCTCATTTAATTAACTGTTGTATTAAAACAATATCACATTTGCAAACTCCCTTTAATAATCATTAAAAGCTGTCACTCATCTTAGTTCATCGCGATCCTTACACTGCACAATTAATCTCTTATTTAGGCTACACTCTGTCCACAATTTGTTTGTTATAATGAGAGGATAAATCTGTCTGTGATACATTACTCAATTGCAAAAGCAAGTACGTTAAAATCCTATGAGGCTCCATCAGCACAAATTAGTGATGCGCGGATGACGGTTATATCTGCGGGTGCTGCGTATAATCCGCGGGTCGGGTAATAAAAAAATGCATTCTGATTATGTGCGGGTGGGTCGCTGGTGAATAAGATAAATCATTAATGATTCAATTATTAACTACATTTTCTGTAGTTCTGTAAATGCACACACTGTAGAGCCCTGATGCAGCGTTACAGTAGGTTAAATAATAGCATGGCATGGAAAAAGAGGACATAATCGTCCTCTGCTTTTTTCTGGGGTGCATTTTACCCCAGACGGCCAAAGAGCAAAGAAGTGAATGAATGAAAACGTGAGAACAGATGGAGATATGAAGCTCATGGAAGACGCGCCCAAGAGATGACTCGCCTTGTGATTGGCTGAATGTTAGTTCACTCAAATCTAAGTAACAAATCAGAGAACGCGGGTGGAAATATTGGTGGTGGGTCAAAGAAGAGTAGGGGACAGAATCACCTGTTTCTAAAAGTGCGGGGGACGTGTTGCTACCCCATGTACACCGCATCTATCTCTCTTTATAGCACTCGCTCTCTCTCTCATACGTGAACACTTGATGAATTACACTTTTCTGAGAATAGAATATTGAAGTGGAGATCGCTAAACTGCAAGCTAGCCGTTGTTTTCAGAAAGCAAGCACGTTTACTTGTATAAAAGTGTTCCTGTGGTTCAGTGGTAGAGCATTGCATTAGCAGCGCAAAAGGGTGTGGGTTCAATTCCCAGGGAACACACATACTGACAAAAAATGTATATCCTAAATGCACTGTAAGTCGCTTTGGATAAAAGCGTCTGCTAAATGCATAAATGTAAATGTATCCACTGTGGAGAGAGCGCGTGCACATATGGTTGCCAGGTTGACAAAGATAAGTATCTCACACTTAGCAGATATTTCCATATTGTGCAAGTGCCAAGCTCTGTTTTGGGGATTACATCTCTTTATATTAAGCAACCCAGGAGTGTACCTCTTTTTTACTTGTATAAAATACAATAAAAAAAGTAATATTGTGAAATACAACACCTTAAAAAATATATATTTTAATATATTTATTTATTTATGTGATGGCAAATTAAAAAAATTCCCAGTGTTCCCACCAATTACACATTGGTGTTTGTTAAACATTTTAAACGGTGTTCTTGTATTCAAATTAAGTGCGGTCCACTGCTGCGCACGTGCCACAATATCGATACAGGGCCAGCTGTATTGATACTCGTATCGTCAAATCTCTATGAACACAGCACTACAGCAAGCATGTGTCTTTTCTTGAACTCCCTGCTGAGTAAGTGTAGTAATTATGAAGTGTATGCAGATAATTCCATTGTAAAAAGTAAAAGGGCCTTGTGGAAAATATTTTGGGAGTCATCTTGGCACCATCAGTGGGCAAGGAAGACAAACAGGTAAAGTCTGGCATAAAGAGTGCTGAATCAGATAACATGGAATTCATTCCACCGTCCTGGACTCCCCACCTTGTTCTGTCATGTTAAGCCTGTCCGAACAAACACACAGACAGACAATTGGCAGGGAACTTTTCCAGTCTGGATGGGCTTTTGAGAGACTCCCTAATAACCCAGTTTAGAGATGGGTCAAAATTGTGTTTTTGCTGGACAAAAGGTCTTACCCAGTGTCATCTCAAAGGTCTCTGACCTGTCAGCATTTCACTGCCAGACTCGAACTTCCTTTTCCTCTGAGGAACTGGCCATGCATTGTGTGGAAATTCATAAATTATTTCCCCTATCCTCCACCCTTTTACGTTTTTCATTTGAAATTGGGCCTCCAAACAAACAGAACACCAAAGAATCCACAGAGCCCCAAATGTACCAGCCTGCTGCCCCCAGCTAAGCTTATTTTATTGTTCTACTAAAATAGCAACAATTAGAAAAAGGTATGTGGGGAGAGTAGAAAAGCGAGTGGCAATAAGACCGCACAGGAAACAAGAGCTAAGCATGAAGCAGACAGTCCAAAAGAAGAAAGGTTAATTTTGACCTGCCCACAAGATTCACAGAGCACTTGTAGCTCTTAAAAGACTGGAGACCGAAGAGATCAAATAAAAGGTATCTCTATGCATTTGTTTGTGTGCAGCGTCGCTAGTAACCACATGTGTGAAGCAGAGAAACTAAGGCAACACAAGGCCCTTCAAGCAGACAATGCTTGGTGTTGCTGAAGTGTATGCAGCATAAATAAACTGCATCAGACAGGAAACACAAGGTATTGTGGTAAGACAGAGTCATTTTGCAGGTTCTTTTGATAGAACAAGCAAGGAAAACAAGTGACAGACATGCTGGCAGGAAAAAGTGTCGCATTGGGAGCATCTGGTAGGCGTATCCGAACAGAGGTGCTAGACAAATGCTACTTCCTTCATTGCCCTTGTCTTTTCGGCAGTGCTCTGTTGTTTTCAGCCCCACAGCTGTGTTGCTTCTCTTTCAAAAGAATGTACATTGGACTGGGGACTGAAACATATACTTAATTTTCCATAAATAATTGCTGTAATATAAGGAAATAACATCGTCTTGAATTGGGCTAATCCAAGCTATTTTCAAACCCTCCCCAACAGTATTAATTGGATCAAGGCTATGAGTACAGTAACTCCTTTATTTTCTTGTCTATTTTTGTCACTAGCTATGAAACAGAGAGAAGCGTGCCCAGGGCTACGGATTCCTCTGTGTCTGGCTTCTAGCAGGTCAGACACCGCCTCTGCAGAGAATGGATCCTCTGTTGATGTCCTCCCATCATCCAAGGCTGGAGATGGAAGGACCTAGAAGGTTGCACTGAGAACAACCACAAGATTCGGTCCCACGGTGAGAAGCACAAATGGGACATTGTGTGAACTGCGTTCCCAGCATGCACCGGGGCCAGGGCATCGTTGTGTATTGATGAGGGTCAGGTCTGGAGGAGTTGCTACATAGAGTAGTCCTTGTCTGAAGTGTAATGTGGTGTGTCATTGGTCTTGCTTGGCTTTGACCTTAGGGATGAATTGGTCGGCTTCAAAACTACTTTTGCGGCGCCCAGAGTATGATGGAAAGAGAGACAGGCAGAAAGATTCCAGGAAAGAAAGGTTCATTGTTCCTAACCTTCTTGCTCTTCATCTTTGCCCTTTCAACGTTTAAACAAGTTTTTATGCATCTACCCTGTTCAAAGCTTTTAGCCTCATTTTTGTTTTTCTGAACTGCATTTTCTGCACCTTATCTTAGTAGAGATCCTGACGGTAAATACATGGCAGATTGAGGGTGGTAGGGCTGAGGGAGGAAAGGGTTGGTGCTCAGAGCCCTGAGGCATTCCGGCACGCTATGGGGGCACTGCAGGTGGTGGAGACCCCCAGACCACTTGGGGTCTCTCTCATAAATTATGCTTTAAAAGAAGCAGTAACACACCTTATTATTTTCCCCATACTCGTTTGTCTGACCATTTTGGGTGGAAACTTTGGTGGCTTTGTCAAGGCACTTTGTATCTCATCGTTCCTCAATCCAAACTTGATTGGCCAATTAAGGTTCAAGGTTTCTTTATTTGTCACATAATAAATTATACAGGTTATAATCAAAAGTGAAATGTAGATCAAATCAGGTCCGCTCAGTGGACAGTGCAAGAATAAAAATTATATAAAAGTAACACAACACAAGAGCATATATATAGGTAAAAAAGAGAAATAAAGAGTAAAATGTGCAGTAGAATAAAGAAAAGTGCAAAACAAGTAAGATATATGGGAAATATATATATATATATATATATATATATATATATATGGGATATATGGGGATATATGGGAAATATATATAAAAACAGTATATGGGACTTAATAAATAGTAATATGAACAAGAGGGATGAGAGGGATGTGCAAACGGGTTGTACGGGGTATGTACACATAGCAGCAATAGGATGATGAGAATATGATTTGTTTTTATTTTTATTTTATTTTTATTTTTTTACAGTTAATAATGAGTCTTGGAGATGTTTATGAAACAGAGTTTGTGTTAAGGAGCCTGGGTTTTCTGTGAGACAAGAAGTCATATCCTTTTGGTAATGAGGTAGTTTTGGGTTGATGTTGAACATGAACATCATCTTTTGCAACACCATGCTGGTTAGTCTTTAAACTTTCATGAGGAAAGATTGTTCTTACACTGTTTTATCTGACAAACTTCAAGAATTGTCTTATTTATTAATTGTAAGGTACAGGTTGAGGTCAGATTGTTGTTGGAGTAAAAATAAAGTGTTAACTCTCTTTATTTAACCTTCAACTGCTTGAGTAGGTTTTTTGCATTTTGTTTGAGGGGTTGTCAAAACTTTGGTTTCTGCTTTCCTTCATTCCTTGTTTATAAAAGCCGGAATGGCAGAGCAGCCAAGAAAATAGAACAAAAATGCTTCTACGTGTTTTCTAACCCTCAGTATTCCCAAGTCCTGTCAACTCTAGTTGGATCTGCAGTGTCAAAACCTGATTTCATTTTTTAAGTCCATGAAAGCAACATGCACAATTGTCCTGCTCAAGTTTTTGTTTCCCCTGCCCTTATTTGTGTTTGTTATTTTTTGTTTTTTTTCGGGAGGGGGTTCTGTCTCCTATTGTCCTCGGTCAGAAGAGTTCGCCCTTTGTTTTGTTGATGGGAGACAAGACAGATGAACTAGGAACATCAATATTTGTGTTGGCATGAGTCAGTGGAGACGAACACCAGAGGCTTCGGAAAGTAAGAACAGAGAGAGGAAAGACGAGGGCCTCTCTCACTCCCTCATTTCAGTTGCACTACTTTTTGTTCTTCTTACCACCGGATGACCTGACCTGCCGCGTCTCTGAATGTGAGAGACAGCTTTGGTTGGCCTCTCTTTTTTTGCTCTTTGATGTGAACGTTTAGTCATCAGTCTTGCCAGAGAACAACAATCCCAGCAGGGGTCTAAATTCTGAGCTGATACATGCACAGGTTTACATTATGCCCTGTTACTTTGATGTACTAATTCAAGAGAAAAATGCATTTGTCTTTGTTTTGCAGGACTACAGGCCTGATTAAACTTTGCCAATATATTCATCTTTGAAATTTATCCTACAAACCGTATTGGTCAAGCACAATATATAGTTGCTTTATTTAAAAGTGTAGAATGTATTTTTTGCATTTCTGTATGGGGGTATATACGTCAGGATTCAATACGTAGCATGATACGGTGGACTCATATATGCAAGATAAAGCAACCTAGTACTAAAGTTTTCAAACTAGTGCTTTTCACACACATACACATCTACTTGACAACACTATGTTCCATGAGACACTCATCTGAAATACCATGATAATAATGCACTTTGTATCCATGTAGCCTAAGGTAATTCTCATTCAGGTAATGCTGTCTCTATTTATATCCTGGCACATGTAACCTCTGTTACCCAGTAACACTCGTATGCAAACCAGGTCGCCAACTAATATGAAACCAACTTTTTCATCATTCAAATTTACAGCATCTCTTTTTTGTGGCCCATTGTTTATATACCCATCTTTCTAAAGCATGACTTGCAAGCATGGCAACTTTTCTTCACTTTTTGTCTGCGTAGCAAGTCACAACCACATGTTGTTAAAACATGCTGTTTTACACCCACTAAAAAGGAGAAATAGTAAAGCTGCAGTGCTAATCCAAATGGGGCTCTCGTAGGCTCATAACACGAAAACAACAAATGCTGCAGTGTTCCCCCATACTTGAGGGTGCGATAGCATCAACAAGCATGCCTATCAGCAACACAAGACGGAGCTTTTAAGATCATCACAGTCAAAACACAGAGCTTGCCTACTCAAGTGGAGACAGGCCCAAGAATGATAAAGAGCAGGCATAACCTTCCTTTTGAGAGAGAAGGTTGGAAAGAAAGGTACCATAATGCCTTGGTAGTCATTGGAAATAAAGAATGTGTCAGTGATCAAGAACAAACCAAGGGAGGAAGAAAATAGTCTTCTGCTATTAGGTTTTCTTTATATACAAATTTCAGTTGCAGATACCAAAACCATGAATTTAGATACCAAAAAGTATAATATGGGTTTGAATATATAAATGTAATTTATTTTGGAATGTATTTAATCATTTAAAAATGTGTTTACATTTGTATTTATATAAAATATTAATATTTTAATTAATTTAATTTATTTTTTATGTATCCAATAATTGTAACATTTATTTAAATATTAGTTGAATGTGTAAAATTATTTTAATAATATTTAAAAACAGATTTTGTGTATAGAAAAACATATTATAACATATATAATATATATAACATTATATATTTACTAGGACTAGATGTTAGAATCCCTTGATAATCAGAAAGCGCTGTTTTTGGAGATGTCCTCTTGGGTGGGGTTGGATTGGGGGATGACCGCCTGGTGCTTTCAATACGACACATCATCAGTTGTGCAGCCCGGCCTCATTGGGTGTTTCGGCCTTTTATCACAATACACCCTCACCCGAGGCTGGCCCACCACAGGCTGATCAGACCTGGGTGTGTGTCGCACCGAAGGCTCCATGAGGTCACTTGGGAGCCCATACAGTCTCCTTCCGCTTCAGCCACAACCAGTGACTGCTACTTTCAGCAGCAGTTGCAAGGTCTTTGATGGTCTTCTGCTGGGCCTGTCCTCTGATTCCAATCTCCTTTAATAGCCTTGTGGTGGAACTAACTACAAAGCCCCTGCAGCCCACTTCCACTGGACGCACATTTACCTTCCATCCCCGGTCCTCTGCTTTGGCAGCCAAATCTGCATATCGCAACCTTTTCCTTTCGAACGCCTCATCGATGGCTTCCTCCCACGGGACTGTCAGTTCCACTATAAAGACATGTCGACAGGATTTGGACCAAAGGACCAGGTCTGGGCACAGGTTGGTCCCTGCAATTTCGGGTGGGAAGGTGAGCCTCTGACTTAAGTCTACCCGCATTTCCCAGTTCTGGGCTGCGTTCAGTGGGCATAAGTCTGGAGACAACCGATTGGTCGAACATTTCTCCCCTTCCCGGATGAAGGATGTTGGTTGGTGGAAGGTAGTCTGGGCTTCCAGGGACATGGCATTGATGGTTACCCTCTTACTCTCCAATGTAGCAGCCAGGCACTTCAGCACTTGGTTGTGGTGCCAGGTGTATCTGCCTTGCGTAAGCCTGGTCTTGCAGCCCACCAGGATGTGTTTCAGTGTTCTTGGGGCAAGACACTGGAGACAGGCTGGATTCTCTCCAAACCAGAGATGTAGGTTGGTTGGAGAGGGTAGGACATCATATGTGGCTCTGATGGTAAAGCTCAACATATTGGACTCCGTGTTCCACAGCTCGCTCCAAGTGATATTCCTCCTCTCCACACCTTCCCACCTCATCCAGCAGCCTTGCTTGGCTTGGGACACGCTCTGGCACATCTGTCCGCTTCCTCCTGGTGGCGCACCTCCTCAACCACCAGGCGCCGGCGTTCAGCTTGAGTAGCCTTCTGCCATGTGGGTGTTGTTGCTCCCAGCCCTAGGCCCCCTCTGCCTTGTTGGACTTGGCCCACTATGTCCCGGTGTCTCAGAGCGGACTTTGCCTGTGCCACCGTTACACCTGGCCTCCACCTCCTCCCTGTAGCTAAGGCGGGAGCAGCCCCTCTGACGAAGGGATCCCGGGATTCTGTGAGGGTCATTTCAAGCCTTGCTTTAGAGCACTTGTACTCCTCCACCAAGCTTGAGATTGGTAGAGAGAGGGCTCCATTGCCTTACAGTCCTATGCTGCTGAGACATCTGGGTAGTCCAAGCCACTTTCTCACCTGCACATTCATACACCAGTATACACCATACTGCTACATGTACCATATTGGCATATTTAAAAGTAACTTGGAATGCCATATAAATAAAAATGATACCATTCATATGGTTATTATAAGTTACTTCATAATATTTCCAAGAATACAACAGATCTACCATGGCATATGCCCAAAATACAATGGTATTACCACAGTAATTTCTTATAAAGCATCCTTAACATGCTAACAAAATGGTACCACTATGGTACCACCATGATTGTACTGGACATGGTACGATATTATGATGTTTTCGGACATGTACTATCAAAGTATAGTTTAATTTAATTATTTAAAGAAACTTGGAATGCCATATAAATGAATATGATACCCATGAATTTGGTCTTCACAGGGTATTCCATTGTTTTAAGGCCCGTACACACCGGGACAAATTTTGCGCGCGATATTCGTCGACATTTAACACCTTTTGACTTTTGCTCACGTGTCTGGAGCTGCTGAAGTTACAGTAAAACACAACTTGGGGGCGCTCAAACACAAAACAGTCTTGCCGAGCACACATACGTAATGACGAAGAAGATATACGCCAAGTAGCGTCTACACTGCCGGCGTCTGCGTTTTTTCCGGCGTCTTTCCTCATTCAACAGAACAATCATTTCTTCATCGCTGGAGCTGCTGGAGCTGGAGCTACTGGTGCTTGAAATATCCATGTTTTCTTTGTATGATTTTGACAAGCTCGTAAATGCTTGCTCTCTTCTTCTGAGTGACAAGCGAGTGTCAGAAGCGTAAAGTTGCGCAGTGCCACCTTGTGTACCGGGGTATTTCTGTTTTACATTAAGCGCCATCTAATGTCAGGGAATGAATTTGCATGTTCACTCGGCTCATCATCAGCAAAAATCACTTGGTGTGAACACAAAAAAACGCATTGAAAAACGCTGGCGAATAACGCACGCCGATATTCGTCCCGGTGTGTACGGGCCTTTAGGATACTACTGTACATGACTTACATGGTACATGCCAAAAATAACTATGTTGCCACTGATAGCCTCATGGGTAGTGCGTCGGTATACAGCGATTGTTGCGCTTCGGGCGTTCCGAGTTCGAATCCTAGCTTGGGGACCTTTCCCGATCCCATATCCCTATCTCTCTCCCACTTCGTTTCCTGTCCTCTCTACACTGTCCTACCAAATTAAAGGCAAAAACAATAACAACTTTTTATTTTTTAAGCAATTTTGGTTGTTTTGGCAACTTGGTAATGCCATGGTATTTTGTACATGTATTATGGTATACTTGGAAGTATCATGGAGTACCATATAAAATACAATATAGTAATCCCAGTAATCAAAGTACCATAGTTTTGCTGTCACTGTACCATGGTACCACCACATTACTTTTTTGTAAGGGCTGTAGAATCTGTTTAGTATTATTCCCAAAGATACCATATTCTAGTCAGTGTTACTATAGTACATTTCTACAGTTAGTGTGACAGTGGTAAAACAATAGTGTAGTTGCATAAGGCTGATGTATTCAACCTCAAAAGTTTGTCAGTATGTCACATAATCATGTGGTGAATTTCCTAAAAGGAGGGGGGGGTTATGATGTGCCTTAATGGCCTGTGTTGGTTAGCCTGACAGCTTCGCGATTCTTAATCCTGAGCTTTGATGTGCTTACACATGTGTTGGAACGTGCACGGTTTGATCACTTGGCATCCTAACCAGGGGAAACCTGATAAACGTGTTGCTTAATTTCCTCTGTGTACACAGGAAGTACTCTTTGTTCAGAAAGAGAAGGAGAGAGAGCAAAATAAATATTTTCATTTGCTTAGCTAACTAGCGCTGAACTGTACAGTACTAGCTCTGAGGTATACAGCAGGATTGTTGCAACACAGTGGTTGGTTGAGTATCTGTTCTCCTCGTACTGCCTGAAGGGAAATGTTTGTCAGACAGCCATGCATCTGCAGTCATCAATCCACAACTTTTCTTCCTCTTCTCACCTGCATGCTACCTTTCCACTCATCTGTCTTGATCCCTCCATCACAAAGATATCGTCTTTTCCTTGTTCCTTTTATCAAATATGCACACAAAACTAGGGCTGTGCGATTAATCGAAATCGAAATAAAATCGTGATTTGAGCTTGCACGATTTCTAAATCGCTTTATAGCACGATTTCTTTCGTGCCTACCGGCTCCAATCTCCCGCAGTATGCTATCCGAACCAATCAGAATGCAGCGCGCCTAAATTGAGTGCGAGAACAGAACAGACCGGGCATATAGACAGATAGTGTGCTAAAGAAACAGGGAAGATGAGTTCAGAACAGGATAAGGACTTGGTGGCCAAAAAAATGCATGTTGCATGTTGTTTTGTTGGATTTGAGTACTGACATATATACATATAATATATATATATATATATATATATACATATAATATATATATATATATATACACATACATATAATATATATATATATATATATATTAGGGCTGTGACGGTATTGGATTTGTTATCACCGCGGTGAAGCAGCAACAAATATCGCGGTTTGGCGGTTAATCGCACGACCCCCCCCCCCCCCAGTAAAAAAATTTATTGACGTGGTCGCACTTGTGCAAATGCATGGTCTGCTGCACCAGCGTGCTGCAGAGCCACAGCACATTGTAGCAGGAGTCAGATTTCACTGATCACGTGAAGAGAAGCACTTTCAGCGCGAGCGCTTCATGGGTAGAGCTACACTCACTTCATCAGCAGGAGCGCGAAGGTGCACGCAGCCGACTGAGCAACGGAGGATTTGGTTTTCAAACTAAAGTAAAAGACTGCTTCTTAAACCAGAGAAGGCGACACAAATAATATTGATGAAAAAGAACGGGTTGAATGTTGAACACTTTCGTTACCATATAGCTTTAAACTAGATTAATCAATGCATGCTGATGAACTTTTATCATAAATAGGGCCCTGAATGACTTGATCAAGAACGCATGCAGCTTGTAAGTTTGTAAATGAACATGGAAATGAATAATAATAAAGTCGTCTTATTTATTCTTAAAACAGCAAATTAAATGAACAATAATAACAAAATAATATGAATCTCTATAGCTTTGTTTTTTTTTCAATATCTTCTGAGTTTAATAGGAATTATGGAACAGTCTTTGTCATCGTTTGTAACCCATTCTTCGTACAACAAATTATTAAAAGAATAACAACCTGAGCAAGCTGCAGAAACAACAAGCCGAGCTCAACATGCCCCGTGCTTTGTTCTTGTGATTTGTGCTAAACTTCGATTCTTATTTCTTTAGACATTGTTTTTCGGGTAAGAGTTCGTGGATAAACGCACTTGTCCAAACACAACTTGTTGAAACGGATAGGTTGTAACAGCAAATTAGGATGTAATTAATATTATTTGACGATTCGTTAGGCTACATTTATGATAACAATATTTTTAAAGTGCAACATAAAAGAGGCTTTTTCTTCTTCCTGACCCGACCGTTCCCGCGAAATATATCTCGTTTCCAGAATCTCACAATGACATTTCCTCTACTGAAAGAGGGAGAGATAACAAATAAAAATGTAGTCTGCACAAAATGTATTTTATTGTAGGCTATTTATTTTATTCGTCTTGTCCAGAATCAAATTAGTTTTACATTTTATTTTGTCAACATAATGTGTCGCAGAGAGAAAAAAATATAATAATGTTGGCCAGTTTGTAAAAAAAGCATATTTGTTATTTTTATTCGTCTTGTCAAAATACTAAATTTGTTTAACCTTTTGCTGTCAACACGGAAAAGTGTCGCAGAGAAAAATAAGACATCTTTCATTTAAATTTATATGTAAAATATGAACAAAACCGTTGGCTAAGACATTGCAAAATTAAATCTCTTTTTCATGAAACCAAACAATTTAACTTCTCTGAGAAGAATGTCCCGAGTCAGACTTGCCTGACGTGGGTTTCTGACCATTTTGCAGTCGGAGTTGAACATCCTTCAAGGACCACCTTTTTCTCCATCCTTTTTCTGCTCTGTCACTCATCGACGGGGCTCTAGGCAAAACCCTGCCGTGCCGCCCCCACTTCACTCAAATACGATTTTAAAGATGCATGTGAAAGATTGGATCATTTGTTTATTGACACAACTACATTAAAATAAAAGCAAGCACGGGCATGTTTTGATTATTATTTTTTCCCCTATTGCAATGTAAAATAAATAATAAATAACCACTAAAGCTGCAAACGCAGATTAAGTGTACAAGACTGAAGTGACCATGGGTAGATTTGGGAGAAATCCTCGGTGAGCAGCACTAAACAGCTGGTGTGCACAGCTATTAGCAGTCAGGGCTTCATCTGAACAAAGCCGGTCCGGATCGGCATCTCTGAACTCCGATCATCTCATCTGGTGGATCCTCTTCCTCCAGTGAAATACGGTCGTGTCAGGGTTATTGTAGTTTTGCATTTTTAAATTCGTATTTATTTATTTATTTTTTTGCTTTCAATTTTCGCTAAAAATTTAAGTTTCGTTTTTATTTTTGTATAATTTGGTTAATTTTAGTGTAGTTTTTATTTTGTGAAGTTTTCTACCCTATAAGGCTACAGGTTAGTTTCGGTTTTAATTTGAGTTTTAGTAATTCAAGTTTAGCAGAACTAACAGAACTCTTCCAGAGCACAGACCAAAGACATTTTAATTTAAGCTTATTGACGCAAACCACTAGCAACACTAAATTAAAGCATGCTGATTAGAAAATTATTAATTTGATTATTTTATATAGTCGCTGTTGGTTTCGTTTTGTTTGAGCTTGTCATTGTTTATCTATTCTTCTGTCTTTCTTTTTTTCTTGTCTTAATGGCTTTATTTTTCTCAAATACAGTTCTTAACACAACATATTTCACAGTTTAAAAATGTATACAACTTTTCTTATATTTAAATTCGTTTAACAAGCATTTTAGAAGTAAAAATAAAACATTTCATAGTCGCAAAAAAAAACGATGCGGCTGGTTTAGGTGACTTGGTTTGCTTTGCATAAAATCGTTTACTGTTTTATATATTAAATGAAACAAACCTGTATTTGACAAAAAACCCCCGAAATAAGTCAGTTGCACTGGAAACTGCTCTCACCAGAAGAGAAGGCAAAATATCTGCGTGCACTCAATGCAAATGCAAACTCTGGGTTGCTGCGACTGTCCTATGATCTGAGTTACACAAAAACTACCCAAACATTTAAAAAAATGTTAAATAATTTTTGATAAATTATTTTTAGAGTATATGTGCACACTATAAAATGAACTGGAGCAAGCTGGTAATCACTTAAATGCGTCAACCGAGTGACTGCGCGAATGATCGTTACCTCTCCATCCTCTGATGTGAATCCATCACCCCGCTTTATTACACAAATTAAACACTGTATATGATCAAATAATACATACATTAGGCTATAATCTTACCGTTCAGAAGCACATGTCTGGCTTTAAAACTCACCAGACAGCACCAGCAGCAAAAGGAATTCATGTATGGATAGTTTTCGTTTTGATGACATTTATGAATGTATAAATGTCTTATGGCTTAGGCTTATGGCTTAGCTTAGGCTTATGTTTTGCAGCCTATTGATGACGCGCAGTTGTGGGGCGGCGCGGGAGCGGCATTACTATGAAGCAAATTTTATTTAGATGTAGAATAACTAAGCGGTGATAACGAATGCCCAAAATATAAACGACAAATATCTGTCCCTTTGCCCCCCTGACTGTGTTGCTGCCGAGGCGACTGCCTTGTTCTCCTTTATGCTCGCGCCGGCCCTGCCCATCGACAGCCCGCCTGTTCTGTCAGGGTGCCGTAATGCACATGCTGCGCACTGTGCGCAATAAAATACATGACACAGAAGCACTGGTGCGTGCGTGCAGCGCGTGAGCGATAAGAGGGAGTAAAAACACACAGATATGCTGTTCTGAAAGGATGTCGGGAACGGGATATTGTTAGACTGCCCACTCCCGTTCAAATCACACCAGAGTTACCGACCGCTACCGTGTTTTATTCCCGCGTTGCAAGAAATCTGGTCGGGTCCCGCGAAAAACAGTGCGGTGATGACGGTGATGACCTCAACACCGCGGCATCTCATTACCGCGGTGAAGCGGTTATGCGGTTATCGTCACAGCCCTAATATATATATATATATATATGTGTGTGTGTGTGTGTGTATTTTTCCATATGTCTGTTCTAGAGACATGTTACAATTTGGGAAAGGTTTAATTGGTTACCTTTGGAAATATGTTTCAAATTCACACAGAATGCATTTATAACTGTAAAGAATGTCTGTTTGTGTCAAAATCTTAATTAAAATCGAAATCGAAAAATAAATAAAGAAATAGTTAGTGATAGTTTTTTTTGCCCTACACAAAACACCTCATCCACCTCAGATTCTTCTCATTGAAGCCACATGGAATGGACTGAAAGAGCGACCGGGATGGAGGACCAAGAGAAAGTCAGACAGGAAGGGGAGGTCTTTTGTTGGGATGATCAGCATTATCCTGGGTTTTTGTAGAGAAAAATATGTTTCCTGATACTCTTCCACTTTGTCTCAGACCTGAAATATGGTCAAGACATCCAAATTCACCAGTTCCCTTCCATTTTTTTAAAACATATCTCTCAGAAATAAGGATGTGATTCTCGAGTTGCAGAAACAAAACTGTTTCAACACAACAGAGAAGCATATATTATCTTTACCTTGTAAGTGTCCTGCAAGAATTGTGTAGCTGGTAATTTGTTTTGTTACATGCTAACTGGTTTTTAGCTGGTCATTAAAGCATGTACAAGCAACCTTCGACCATTGATAGATGAGCTAAGGACAGTTGTGCTGTTTTTTAACACATGGTGGCTGGTCAAACAAGCACATCACATTGATTTTGGACCAGCTAGCTTGTTCCAAAATAGTTTCCAGTTCAAACTAGATTTTCCAATAGGGACTAGCTGGTGAAAGTGCAATTATTAGCCTACTTGTTTGCTTATCACTTGGCGACATCAGTTGCTTTTATCCTGAGCAACTTACATGTTACTTAATTGCGATGACGGCATATCAGAGGCAGCTATAAATTAGTCTTGTTGAGCTTAGTCCTTTTAAGTGCATGTGGTGAACTTGTTTCATCACTTCAGCTACTTTAATATTAGGCTACGTCCACTTTACTTTTTTCTATGTATATTTGTTCATCAAGAAGTGATTGTTAATTTAACAAGAGCAGAACATTAGTAGGAACAACAAGGCCTAAAAATAACCCTGCTCTGTGTTTGCTTTATATCCATAACCATCATTGATTTTACACACCGTAAAAACTTTTGTCAAACAATATGCCAGACATCAATGGCATCCTTGAAAACAGTTGTACAACTATTGTGTAGCTCTTAACCAATAAGCTGTGTTTGCTACCGATAATCAATTTTGCGCAAACCATAGAAGCTCAATGTTTACGTTCCAAAACATTAGTTAAAGTTAATTAGAGTTATTTACTCTTGTCATAATATATCGGTGTCTTACACCTAGCCTATCTATTTGTTTACAGCCTCTTGTCATTAGCTTATCAGGAAGTAATCCTTCATATCGTGGGAGTGGAAAATTGGCAGACGTGTCAACGCCCCATCCCTGCAGTTCTGAATGAAAGTTTACAGAACACGTTGACAAGGAGATTTTACTGTCTGTGTATCTGAGTTGACAAGCGTATTGGCATATTGTCAAGAAGATTTTACTGTTGTCACATTACCACCCCATACCTACCTGCTTTCTCCAACTTTACATATAGCAGATCAGCAAAACTTTTAGTTTTTAGTTACATAGTTCCAAACAGACAAAAGAGACCCTGGGAGCAAAGCAAAGTGTCGAGACAGAATGTGTAAAAAGCTGGTGAAGATTTGGAAAGTCTTGAAAGTCTTAGACATCCTTATGCCAAGAGCCATGGCCGATATAAATTAATTTAATTCCTCTATGCCATTGGGACAAACAACAATGAAAGACAACAGGGTTGAATGACACTAAAACCTAAACCAAAAAAAGAGACTGCCAGTGTGAGGGGTGTTAACGAGAAGGAAGAAAGGCGAAAAATGCAAGCATGAGAACAGTATCAGCATTGTAAGTCAAGACAGATAAAGAAAGCCCTGTGGGTGAGAGCAGTTTTCTTTGGACCTCGACACCATTTCCTGTCCGCTCGGACCCGAGAGGTCATTGGATGCCCCGGTGCACTATACTCTTCCTCTCAAGCTCTCTTCCGCTCCTTTCTACCACATCATTTTCACCATTTTGCATTTTCGTCTGTACTGCACAGGAAGAGATAGACTGTACTTCCTGTTTACAGAGGTGCATTAAGGATGACGCTTGTATGCATGTGTTTTTCCTTGAAGTGTACGCATAGATAGCGTGTCGCTTTTGTGTTTGTGGTAAAATGTGTGTTTTTAGATTCACATTTATCCCTGCATGTGCATGTCTGTTCCTGAGACTTGTGAGTTGTATATGCGGGCAGGAAATGTTCAAGTTTATGTGTGTGTATGTGAGCGCACTCAGGACGTTCGGTGTGTGTTTTCTGTTGGCAGTGAAGTGTCTCAGGGGAGGCAGGGCTTGCGTGAGAGCACTGTTGCAGATCTGTCAGTGAGAGGGGGCTGCTCAAGGTCTGGTGGAGTGTGTGTGTGTGTGTGGGTGTGTGCTGGGCTTGGATTGTTCCCCCAAAGGGAGGGAGGGAGGGAGAGCGCATTAAGCCAGCCCTGTCTGTCAGCAAGGAGCTGCCGTTCGTATGAGTGTATGCGTCATGTGTTTATCTAGGGGGCCCATGAAAGGAGCGATTGTGGACATTTTGAAAGCAAGAAGCTAGGTGAACCTTCTCGTCAGAGAAAAAGAGACCGAGTGGGTGGGGAAAAGTGTGTGTGTAGGTTTGTGTACACAAGTGCTTGTATGAGCGACTGAACACAAGCTGTGTGTGTGTGTGTGTGTGTGTGTGTGTGTGAGAGTGTGTGTGTGTGTGTGTGTTTGTTATCTTGGCATTGTCCTCTTTCTGTCTTCACTCTCACTGCAGGACTGTCAAAACTTCCCTTTTCTTAGGACTACACACACACATTTAGTTGAACAAAGACACCATTGACTGTTTTTATGTAAAAACAATTATAAATTAATGGTACGTGATATTAGCCTTTATTATTTTTTAAATAAATGTATTTTTGGATTTATTTTTAAATAATCGTATCATCATGTGTCTTTATATTTGATTATATTATAATTACAACCTAACTTGCATAGAAAGATGTTTCTATTTAATCTATAACGGAACAACTCTGTTATAAACTGGCACAACCGTTTAGTGAATTTGACCCTTTACATTTGAGGCTATAGAGTAATGGAAAGTCTTTTGCTCTGTGTGCCACCTACGGGTTTTGACTCGTGGGCAAACAGTGTAGCCTTTATAAAACCATGAGACATGTTACTGACTCAGAGAGCCTCTCTAGGATAAATTTAGCAATCTGATCATTTCCTTTTCTTTGGTGTAACATTGAATTCAAGTTGATTGTAAATAAACAGTGGAAGGGTGTGTATGAGATTTGAGTTCAACATTACATTTTCTTCAACTAACCCTAACCCCAACCCTGCCCTGCTAAATTTGGTTGCCACGATGCTAAGATGTTGTAAATGATTGCTAAAGCATTGCTCAAAAACCTTGAGCAACAGATATGAGTAGAAACTCAAGACTATACCAGGAAAACATCTGACCCAAGTCCAACCCAGCAGTTCATTCTTATTTGTCAATAAAGTCATTGTTAAAACTTAAAATATTCTCACAGATTTGACTGACAGAACAAACTTGCATTTGTAAGCCCCAAAAGGACCTGCTATTCTGATTATGTGTTGAAGTCCTGGTGTCAAGACCGTGACAACAGTTGACACTCAAACGTTCATCTCCCTCATAACCGAAGGCATGATCATAGATGAAACACCTGCCTACCATAGTTCTTCTCTTGCATTCTTTGTGTTGCAACAAGTTTTTCATTTTTTCACAAAGCTGTCTTGACTCAATCAACAACCCTAGACTTGTTGAAGTACCTGTTCCAAGTCAAGACCATCAGAATTAACAGCTTATTTACTTCTGTCATTCTGTACAAATTGATGAGGAATAAGAAACTGAGATTAAACAGCAACCCCAAACCAGAAGTGTTCTCCAAAACCTCATCTTAAAACCTCAGCCAAGCTAGTTAACTTCTAACCCCAAACCAGGCATCTGCATACATGCATGTCCTGTGGTGTACATGTATGCACCAAACGGCACGATGATAATACTGTTTTCTCCAGCCATTTCATTTTTACAAACTCAACTTGAACTCGTTTAAAATGAAAGCAAACCAAGATTGTGTCAGTGGCATGCTGCATTGCAACAGACATGAAGGCTATAGTTTGGAATCGAAAGCTTGTTCATATTTTGTTGATGCAATCTCAAAATAAAAATGTAATTGGATTAACCGGAATTTTCAAGTAAAAATGAAATCAGAACTGTTTAATTTATTCTGATTTTCAGGTTCATACATGCATTAGTTTGGCACTAATGCAGTTTTCATCAAGTAGAATCAATTCATGTTTCTACAGGTGCCCATGTACCTCTACCACATGTAGGAATTACGTTCTGCTCCTTCCATCCCAGTTGCAGGTGTGCAATTCGTCAAGGCATTAAATTCGTCAAGTAGAATCGCAACCATAAGCAATATATTTTTATTTAATTCCCATTCCTATATGTGCCCATGTACCACAACAACATGTAGGAATTGTCTATTCCTTTGTTCCCATTGGCAGGTGTGCCCCATTACTTCAGTTTTTTTCAAGTAGAATCACAACCATAAGCTTAAAAATATTATACGATTCCCATTCCTATCTGCACCTTAACCACAGGAAATTTCCTACTGCCATTCCCAATTAAAGGTGTGCCATACAAATGCAATTTTCAATAAGCAGAAACGCAACCATAAGCATTACATTGCACACAATTCCTAGTTCAACATGCACCAATGCATGTAGGAACCACCTTCCCTACCAATGGCAGGTTTGATGCACTAATGCAGTTTTTGTAAACTAGAATTGCCACCATAAACATTATTCCAGGAAAGGAAGTGGTTTTTAAATGTGCCCATGCTCTTCAGCCACATATAGGAACTGTTCTTCTTCCCTTTTTTATTGCAATGGCTACTGTGCCACACAAATGCAAGTACAATCGAAACCAGATACATTAAATTCCATTCCTACATGCACCCTTATGCCTCAGCTGCATTCCCCTCTTCCCTTCCCAATTGCAGGTGTGCCGCACTAGTACAGTTTTTGTCAAGTAGAATCATATTTAAGTAGAAGCAATACATATTTGTTTTAGTAAAAGTATCTTGATTTAAGGATTTTTTGATATTTTGACTGTAAACAAGACAAAAAATACTATTTAAGATAAGCCATTTTTTGCAGTGTACTAGAGTAGTAATAAGCACCCTTAAGGTACTAATATGTACCTATTAGGGGTAAAAAAAAAAGGTACAAAGATGTCCTTTTAAGAGTACTGCTCCAGGGACAAGCTATTGTACCCCAAAAGGTACAGTTTTGGCCCCTTATTTTTCTAATCATTAAATTGCATGCAATTACCAGTTCAACATGTACCAACATGTCACTGCATGGAACTGTTTTCCCAGTGTCAGGTGTAGGGTGCACTAATGCAGTTTTCACCAACTAGAATTACAATCATAAACATTGAATTCCTTCTCATTGCAAAGAAGTGAAAGGAAATGGTTTCTACATGCGCCCATGCACTTTAGCAACATATGACAATAATTATCCTTCCTTGTTATTGCAATGGCAACTGTACCATGCAAAGTATGCCTATTTTTGCCAAGTATGAACAAAATTGCATGCGAGAGCTGCATCCCCCTCTTCACTTCCCAATGGCTGGTGGCACAAGTATAGTTTTCATCAAGTAGAATCACAGCCATAAGCATTCATTTTTTTTAATGCAAATCCCATTCCAATATGCACCTCAACTGTTGGAACCACATTCCCCTTTGCCCTTCGCAATGACAGGCGTTCCCTAACTAATGGAGTTTTCGCCAAGAATTGCAATAATATGCATTAAATGCCTTTACGGTTCTCATCGCAAAGAAGGGAAAGGAAATGGTTTCCACATGCGCCCATGCACTTCTAACAATAATTTCCCTTCCGTTTTAATGCAATGCCAACTGTACCATGCAAATTATGTTTTTGTCAAGTGCGATCGAAATCAGAAGCGTTGAATTCCATTCAATTTCCATTACTACATTACACCCATGCACCTCATTTTCATGTTAGAACCGCATTCCCCTTTTCCCTTCCCAGTGGCAGGTGTACTGCACTAGTGTAGTTTTTGGCAAATAGATTTGAAACAATAAGTTGGTAAATTCCTTGTTATTCACATTCCTATATGCACCTTAACCACTTGTAGAAACCACATCCCGCCTTTCTGTTCTTTCCACAGCACTAATGCAATTTTGCCCTTGTTTTTTAAAGCAGGTGTGTGTGCCCGTCATTCACCCCCATCCCTACAGTTGGTGGGACCTCGATCCAGTAAGAGGCAAAAAGCACTCACAGCGATTGTGTTGCAATTACAAAACCATGCCATTGTTGTGCTGTTTTTGGTCTGAGGGCATGGCAGGCACATGCGAGCAGTTTTCCAACATGTCTGGTCGGGGGTTGCTGCAGCCACCCGCTTTCATGTGCAGGCCTGAGGTATGTAAACAGGATACCCTGAGCTGTGCACGAAGAAAGGCAAAGAATCATGGTGGACTTAAAAGACTTGAAGCTGGAGAGAGCTGCCTGCAGAAAACCGTACAACTACATACCACTTTTAATTAAGTCTATATTTTTCTCTTTATTCACCCTCTACAGTTCAGGCAACAGCTGAAGCAGCTTGTGAAACAATAAATGGCCAGCTGTTGGACAGATATACACAGCAGGCGAAATATACGGTCACACGTTTTATTTTTGGAAGCTGCAATTATTGTTGCCTAAACGAAAGCAGACAGCCACTCAGGGAAATATGTGTCACGTTCTCTTGGCCAGAAATAAAGTGCAGATCCCTGCCCTGTATCTCAAACAGGCCTTGCTTGTAGTTTACAGACTTTCTGTTGTACGTCAACATCTCTCGGTGCAATGATCGCAACTGACACAACGATATATAAGAAAACTTTCTGTGTTTCCTTCACTGTTGCTTCTAAAGAGACCCTGTTCTTGCAGCGCCCACCTCTGTACGCAAAGCAAAACAAGCACGGCGCAGACACAATGGCGCTGCTTGATAGCGATCAGCTAGGCTAGGGCGGGTAGCAGGGTTTAGGTTGTCTCTTTAAGAGTAATGGCGAAGATCTCTCTCTTTTTTTTTCTTGTTCTCTCATTAAGAGCTTAGGGATGGAGGGAGAGTTAAAAATATGCATACAAATACATTTATGCGAGTCCTCGCAAGCCATTGGCTGTGGTAATTGGAGTGACGGCATGTACACGGCTTCCCAAAGCCCCTGCGTGAGAGGGGAAATCTGCAGGCAACATCTACTGGAACTAAATGTTTTCAGATTAAGATAATATTCCCTCTGCATAGCTGGCATGTTTTAATTTATCTCACTCTTGCTCTCTCTCTCTCTGAATGGCAATGGCTGTGTACTCTGTAGCGTTCAGATGTGCCATTTCATTTTGTTTTGTTTTACAGCATATAAGTGTTTTCCGTTCTCAGCTTGCTATCATGAATGTAAAAAAAAAAACTACCTGAAAAAAATGTGCTAAAACTTATAAATACAGTAAAGTGTTTATTTTTAAATGTATGAGACTAATTCACCTTAGATGTCTATTGTGGGTCACTATGTATGCAATTTAGTACTAAAAACTAAACAAATTTTGGTTTCTGCTTCTTTTCTATGTCCTGTGATGTGGCGTTACCTGAAATGGATACAGGTAAGAAAACTGTTTACTTCAGAGTTACTGTACATTAGTCATAAACGTCCTCCCTCACTATATAGTGCACACTAAACTATATATATCCAAGTAGTGTACACTAAACTGCAATGAGCCGTAGAGCGCATATTGATCATTTTGTAATTTACATGCTTCTTTTCCTTAAAGGGATGGTTCACTCAACAACAAAAAAATGAAAATTAAATTAAATTTGAAATTAAATACAAATTCTGTCAATAATTACTCACCCTCATGTTGTTCCGGATCCGTAAGACAATGTTTCACTTTTTATTAAATCTGAGAGAATTTTAATGAGACAATGTTATAATAGTCCCTGTGACATCAGTGGTTCAACCGTAATGTTATGAAGGTATACAAATACTTTTAGTGAGCAAAGAAAAACAATGACTTTATTAGAAAAGAAGAAATCTGTTATTTGTGTTTTCATATATATTAAAAAAGCATAATGCACTTGAGCTATGAGTACTTTTTTTACGAATTATGAGTACCTCTTTTTATGCTGAACAGGTGCATTGTGATGCTTGTTCTTGTTCTGACTCATTATCTTACCCTTTAAGGACCCCTTTAAATATCCACCCAATAACTTGTAATGGAGGACAGCTGTGCACAGATGCAAGCATAAGAAAGCAAACGAGGCCTAAAATTATTACAGTATACTAGTGAGTTGTAGTAGCACATTAAGATTTATGTCTCTTTTTTTTCTTTCTATTTCTCTCTCACCCTCTCAGACGCACATTTACATGGCCGTGCTTATTTAAAGCAGCAAACATTTGAATGTCTGAGCTGCAGAGTGCAAAACTGCATGAAGCTTTACGAGATCCCACAGACCAAGATAAAAAAGGCATCTTAAAGGGCCAGCATCTCATGGCTGAGTCCGATTGGCTTTGTGGAACATAGAAAACAACCCATATACTAAAGTTTAAAGTTGCCGTTCACTTTGACTAGAATGCTAAACCCTCGTTGTTCCTCACGAATCCTCTCCTTTATGTAAACATTGTTGCACCCACTACATGTAGTGTTTCATAATGATTTGTGGACGTGCACCCACCTTTGCGCAGGCCAGGAATGTGAAGAGTTAAGTCGAAGGAGGGGGTCGGCCATGTTTGGATGACGTATGAGTAGTCCACACGCCATTCTGTAGTTTACCACAGTAGAATGTCATAGAGCTGCATTTTACTTTCAGGTTGGAGTGCTTGTACCCTGTAATTTCAGCGCAACCCCTTGTGCATGTGCGCGCACGTGCACTAGGCCAAGGGGCGCATTAATGCACGGGCTTCACGGGGCAGAAGCCCAGAGGCCTACACTAGAAAGGGGGGCAACTGGCTGCAAAGAAATTTTATTTTTTTAATAATTATTTATATGGGAGTTTGCAGCAGTGACAACAAAATTCTGTAAACAAACTCACACACTAATTTTCAATGACGCGCTGGTTGTAGTTTCCTATATAGTGAATGGTTCAGTTTAGGTTCCCCCCACACAGTTTGTGTAGTTGGTATGTTCCACCGATATACTGTAAGCAGAATGCAGCACAATCAATGCATTCACTACTAGTAAAGTAGCCCAGCACAAGAGTGTCTTTATGTTAACGTGTTGATGAACAAGAGAAATAACACTGCTGTATGAAAGGAACTGGATTGGACAACTGTCTCTAACATCATACAATGTGAGTTCAGTAATTTGTGTGGATGTAATACATTTGTCTGTTAGCTGAATGGTAACGTTAGGTTAAGGTGCTGCTTCAAAGTCTCAATTTTAAATAGGAATCGTCCTATTGCTTAAATGTATTTAATTTATGTATGTAATTTATACGGTTCTGATTTAATTAATTAAACGTGAGCACGGCATGTTTCAAAATAAAAACGCAGCTAGCAAATCACCAAACAGTCCATATTTATGCCAACATGTGTCAACAATGATTTTGTTCAGTCAGAGGACACTACAATTCAAACTGAACGCAGCTGCTCAATGCAGCACACCGAACGGATTTCGCCGCGGGATTAATTTCCCGAATACAACACGGTAGCGGTCGGTAACTCTGGTGCAATTGAACGGGAGCGGGCGGTCTAACAATATCCCCTTCCGGACATCCTTTCAGAACAGCATATCTGCGCTTTATTCTTATCGAGCACCGGTATAGATTAGAGGCCTGCAAGCCCGTCGGGACACGCTGAGTCCATTCGGGCCGTTTTTTTTTTTTTTGACAGATCGGGCTCGGGCCAGAGCATGTGAGCAAAGCGGAGCAGTGTGATGCTCAGCTCAATATTCCACTTTGTGGGCGTGCACTCCTTTCAGTCGCTCACGGCCAAAGCAAACGCTCCGTTAATGTTCCGCTCATGCTCACCGGTAAACCAAATCCCGCTCAGATCAGGCTCTGACATTAAATGTTTCCAGTAGGCCTATTTTTTTTCCTGTTTATAATGAAATTATTGAATTAATGTCTTAATTAAAGTATTAGTCCGAAGTAACGGTTATGTTTCAGCGTGATGTTATTAATTTAAATTTATTAAATTAAAAAAAATAATAATAATTAAACGTGTCTTGTTTTTAAAGCCACTAAGCAAACTTTCGTAAAAAAAATGTAATAACTGAAAAGGTATACTTTTACATTAAAACGCTGCTTCAGTTATTGTGCAAACATTCAAAACACGCACACAAGATGAAATGCAGATATAGAATTTCATAAGATACACCTTGCTTATCAGGCTCATAAAAGCACACACAAGATTAAATGCACTTAATGAATTATTTCGTTGCGTAAATAAAAGAAACACTTTCTAAAATTAAAATAAACCTAAACTGCAGGGAAATGCGGCCTAATAAACTGCCTTTCAATCTTCACAGGATTTTAGAATTTGGTTTTAGAAACACTAGCCTACACAAACTATTGCTTAGCTTATTCCACAGATTCTGGAACTAGCAAATTACCAAAGGGCATTTTGGGTAGGGGTCGACCGATATGTGTTTTTCAGGGCCGATACCGATACCGATTATTACAGATCAAGTAGACCGATAACCGGTATTTTGAACCGATATAGGTGTCTGGTGTAAAAATGAAAATTAATGCCAAAATTAATAATAACAAGAGCTCTGACAAAAAAACGTTCTTTAAATGCTTTTAAACATATCTTTAATTCTGAAAACTGTTAATAACAACAACATTAAATAAACAGTATTATTAATAATATAAATAATAACATAAGTGCAGCGATCACCCAGAAGCATTCTGTAAACATTTTGTAAAACTTAAAGTAAACGTATTTAGCGTATTGTGTGATTATTCTCAACAAAAGTTGTAATAATTGTTGTAGTTGTATTACGTATACAGTAATATATCCAGCTAAACCGAACTTATATTTTGACAGGTTGCCATGAGGACCTTTTAAGTTTCTGTAGCCTATGTATATATGATATGACGATCGTTTTACTCAAATGAAACTGTCAAATGCTCATCAAGTGACTCTCCAAGCAGTTCTGGGGATGTTGTTCATGTATTTATGTCCTCATTTAGTGAGACGGCAGACGCTGAAGTCACTGCGAGCAGCACGCGCTTCAGTATGTATGTGTGCAGTAAATGAAACCGCACGTCTGTGTCATTCATTAACAGAGATGCTGAACATGCAGGATTCATATTTAAAGTGTTTTTGCGGCTTAATATTTATAGATACTAGTCCATAGTGCGAGTCGATTTAAGTGTACTGACCTACTTTTGATTAATTCATCCAAACTTCGACACATTCCATGACATTCCGCGTTATACGGTAAATTCCATTATATGACTGCATTCCGCGATTCCGCCCGCATTTTCCGCATCGCGGACATCATAGGTTATATTGAGGTGTTTTGCAACTTCAGCAACGTCTGCTGCTGCTTTACCTTTGAGAGACAACTGATTCGTGATCACAGACGCAGCTCCAGTTCAAGTGCTTTCGGTGTGAGACTGCCTTCAGTTTTCCGCGTTGATTGGTCGGACTCGTGACTCTCTACATATCAGATGAGCGGTGGGCGGAGATTGCTCTAGATTGGAGTGTTGAGCTCAGACAGGCGGCATCGAGCCAAATAGTGCATTTAAACATTAAATAATTGCATCTGTATTATTTATTCACCAATAAATAATGTCACCTGTAAATAGTATGTTTGTTTGCATAAAAAAAAAAATACAAAAATATTATCGGCAAATCTGTTTTGAAAATGGCCGATATCGATAATCGTAAAAATGCTTAATATCGGCCAGGCCGATAATCGGTCGACCCCTAATTTTGGGTTGAGTGAGCGGCGCTGAGCGTATTGAGCGAGCGGAACACAATCTTCAGAAAGACGCTCTCCGCTCTGAAGGAAATATGATTGCTCCGCAAGCGCTCCATTCTGCTCACATGCTCTGGCTCGGGCTCATTTAGCTTCTCGCCTTTTATTGTGCCCAAATACGAGCACACCACACATGTACTGTATGAAATATTGTTATAATAATTATATTATACATCGCCTATGCAATAGGCAAGTACGCAATGCATATACGCACGCATTAGCATACAGGTGACAGTTGACCATGCAGAGCATCAGGGAGAAGTTGGAGCGTGGAGAGTTACTAAAAGTTCCCAATGCTTCGGGAAAAGCTGCATTTTGGCAGAGTTTTGTCTGTATTGATATTTGTGGGCATGATTGTCGGTGGTGGTGTTTATGTTTGAGGCCTATAATAAAAGTTTACCTCTTAGTAGCGTGAGTTTGTGTATAGCAGAGACAGCACGCGTCAGAGAGCTTAAAGTGATATTGATGTTGGTCTTGGGTCGGCATGAATGTGTTCGGGGGAAATTTTATATTAATATTAATAAATTAGTGTTTTCTAAGTCGGTGTCGCAAGGATGAAGTTGCAGATCCCGACTTGCCATCTCCTCATTAGACCCGCCTTTAATAAATGCATCTACGGATTATGATTATAATGAAAGGGTTTTTGTTTTCTATATATTTTATTTTGTTAAGTACTAATTTAAAGCTTTCTATAGATATATGTATTATGTCTAAATTGATCAAACAGGCTATGATCAGCTGGCCGCTGGTCGTTAGCTACTTTAAAAAACAAAAACATACATTTAACTAATAAAAATATTATCCAAATGTTTTTCTAAATTACCTTAATAAAATAGCGAAACGAAATGAAACGAACTTTGCCATTTCATACAAAACTGAAGTATTCTAATTGCTGAAACAGTATAATATAAGCTGTTTTGGGAGAAGGGAAAAATTAAATACCGGCTCGGGTCAGATTCGGGCTGGTAATTCTGATAAGCTGTCGGACACAGACCGGGCTAGGACCTGAGCGCCTCTGGCCAGGGCCGGGCTAGGGCCTATACTTGAGGCCCGTGCAGGGCTCTAGTACAGACTGCACTTAGGACTGTTATGCACGCATGAACCAGTGCTTTGTTTTATTTGCGGGGTCTGTGCACAGCATGTGCAACGATGTTCAGAGCAGGCTAACCGCTAGCCTACCAGTGGTAAATATACAGCTCTCAGACAGAACAGGCAGGTTGTGATGAGTGACAGAGCAGAATAAGGATGGAGCAAAGTGTGGATGCGCTCTCCTTGAAGGACGTTCAACTCATTTTTTTGTATTATGCTTTGCCTATTATTTGTAAATGACACTGTCGAATTTATATATTATTCTCTGCGACACTTTTCCTACTGTGTTAACAGCAAGATGTTAATTGAATTGAGTATGTTGACAAGACTAATAAAATAGCTATTAGGTTAAACTTACATTTTTCCCCTCTGCAACATTTTTTTTCCATTGTACTGTAGCATATTATTAAAAGGAGCTATTGTTTCAGCTCCAGGGAATTATTTATTAAAAATGAAATATTGCTTTGATTAAAGTAATATTAATCTTTAACTTATGATTTATACTTTATTAAGTGCTCGTCCAGCAATCACTAACATCAGTATATCTTTATTAAATCTCGTTTCTCTTGCCTCGTGGCCACCGAACGATAAACGAGATTAATAATCTCTCAATTTCGAGCTAGGTAACGTTTTCTTTGTGGCAGTAAGGTTCAAATATTTGAAATTCACATCCCCAGAGACAATTCTTTATAAAATGAAACACGGTTTATTTATTCTACTGCTATTCTAACATACATGATCTAAACTATTAAAAACACACATGCACACACACACGCATACATACATATGTTTTGCGGGTAACCTCAGGAGGTTAAAATAGCCCTCTTAACTATTTTAACACTTAAACCAAACGGAAAGATCACGACAAATGACTTTGCTTTGTTACTGCGTTCAGATCAATTTACCAGTTTAGTTTTTTTCTAGATTCTGCATTAAATTTATATTTTGATCTCACTATCAAGAGCCACCACACACAGACGTGTCAAGGAATTTGGCTACAGTTGTCATCAGAGGCGTCCTAGCTGGGCTAAGGTGAAGAAGAACTGGACTGTTGCCCAGTGGTCCAAAGTCCTCTTTTCAGATGAGAGCAAGTTTTGTATTTCATTTGGAAACCAAGGTCCTAGAGTCTGGATGAAGGGTGGAGAAGCTCATAGTCCAAGTTGCTTGAAGTCCAGTGTTAAGTTTCCACAGTCTGTGATGATTTGGGGTGCAATGTCATCTGCTGGTGTTGGCCCATTGTGTTTTTTGAAAACCAACATCGCTGCATTTACCCATTTACCCATTTACCATGAAATGTTGGAGCACTTCATGCTTCCTTCTGCTGACCAGCTTTTTAAAGATGCTGATTTCATTTTACAGTAAGATTTGGCACCTGTCCACACTGCCAAAAGCACCAAAAGTTGGTTAAATGACCATGGTGTTGGTGTGCTTGACTGGCCAGCAAACTCACCAGACCTGAACCCCAGAGAATCTATGGGGTATTGTCAAGCGGAAAATAAGAAACAAGAGACCAAAAAATGCAGATGAGCTGAAGGCCACGGTCAAAGAAACCTGGGCTTCCATACCACCTCAGCAGTGCCACAAACTGATCACCTCCATGCCACGCCGAATTGAGGCAGTAATTAAAGCAAAAGGAGCTCCTACCAAGTATTGAGTACATATACAGTAAATGAACATACTTTCCAGAAGGCCAACAATTCACTAACAATGTTTTTTTTATTGGTCGAATGAAGTATTCTAATTTGTTGAGATAATGAATTGATGGGTTTTTGTTAAATGTGAGCCAAAATCATCACAATTAAAAGAATCAAAGACTTAAACTACTTCAGTCTGTGTGCATTGGATTTATTTTATTTTATTTATTTATATAAAAAGTTTCTCAATTTGAGTTGAACTACTGAAATAAATGAACTTTTCCACAACATTCTAATTTATTGAGATGCACCTGTATATATCATATACATTATTGTACATTATTTTTAGAAAAATAAAGTACTTTTCAAGTACTACTGAATAGTGGGGCAATTTATAGTAGTGTAATGTATTTTATATTTTATAAATAAACTTGGTTTGTTTTATCGTAGACATTTAAATTACCACAGACAAAATATTAAATATTGCATCTATTATAGCACTATTTAATATAATATAGCACTCTGGTGCATTTTAACATTATATATTTAACCATACAAAACTTTAGATGTTGTTGATTAAAGGGTTAATACTCTTTAGAGCCTTGGTGAGTCATGTAACTGGTTTATTCAAATTTGACCCAATATCTAAACGAAACTGTGTTTTAACCTGCTGTAACCTTTGTGCTTTAGGATGAGCAGGTGTGAGTGAGTGTGTATTAGTTGCCCGGAGGTTTTGTTTTAACAGGTAACTGTGTCCTGATGCTAAGAGCAGTTGCCAGGACGATCCTCCTAGCCTTAGTTTCATCACTCTGGGGATTTTGAAGCGGCGGCTGTTATGCATCTGTTGTTAAAAGCGTGTTTTTCTGTGTATGTGTGACCGTATTTGTTATCTCAAGCACACAACGGTTCAGTAAGTGTGACGAGCCACACAAGGGGAAGCCCCTAGCACCCTCTGCGGTCTGGGCCTTTACTTTTAGCACAGTGCGCAATGTGGTGGTGCCCGCACACGTGGCTCCTGCCCCTCTCTGATGGTACTTCCACTTCTGCTAAACGCCACTTCCACTTACAGTGACACAAAACCAGCGCCCAATTTCGACCTCACTCGCGCATTCCTAGTGACATCTGAATGTACACACATCAAACGCAAACCTTTAACCCCAACCCACACCGTGCTCTTGCTTCGAGGAACCGTCTCTTCTGTGCAGCGAAATTCTGACGTCACACCCGAGTTTCCTATCTGACACAGGAAGTGACCCGTATCAGTCTGATTGGGAAACATTTGTAACCATGGCAACAAACCCTCACAGGTTACTTGGCCACCAACGCATCACGATGGGAAAATTTGGGTTAGGATGGGGCTGTGAGTTTTCGATGTCATCAATATTGGTAATTTATTTGTTGTGGGAATGTGTAGGAGTGCACAAATATTTCCTAAAGCAATAAACCGCTCGGGGCTGAACTTTACAGTGATTTACCACTCGAAAGGAGCCTTCGTACAACTTTGATCATTGGAAACCATGCATTACACAACTTCAAGTGGTTTGTTGCTTTTATAAATCACAACAATATCAGTATGATAAAGATTTTTTGTTTAATAAATAGTACGTACAGTATGTATTTATTTATTTGTAAACACTATTATATTAATATTGAATATTTGTTTTTCATAAATAAATAAAATACAGTTTGTTCAATAGTGGTGTAATTAAAAAATGCTTAATAATTTTAATAGAAACATACATTTAAAATAACATTTTTGTATTTATACATGTATTTATATATATATATATATATAAAAACATACATGTATTTATTTATGTTACAATGCAGAAAAAATAAACAAAATAATTGAATATTGGTTATAACTAACTAATGTTCAATAAATAAAAATGATATTCAATAAACATTAATTTATTTACTTATAATGGTTAAACATTATTACAAAAAATGTATTAGCTAATTATTGAATATTATTATTAGATGAATACAATCTATAAAAACCGATTTGTTGAATATTTGTTATTTCATAAATACTATTTTATTGAATATTAATGTACATAAAACTGCTTAATACATTATAAAAAACATACAATTAAAATAACAGATTTTTGCACTAGTATTCAACAAATAGGTCATTTTTTAAAATGTATTTATTTATGTTACTATTCATTCAATAAAAAAATGTAATTCATTTTTTAACTGCTACAACTTTTTACATAGCTCATCCAATCAGAATTTAGAGAAACTTGCTATTATCTTGCTCCCATTTTGACAGGTATTTCATGATTTTTCTCTTTATTAATGCTGATTTGCATGAGATGCAGCATGAAAGACAAGTGGGAGTGAAAGACATTTAATCTTTTGAATATGGCAAGATATCACATGTATTTACCAAGCAATCTGTTTTGCATATCTCCAGTTCATCTATAATAACCCGGGACATTTCAGTATTTGTCACCACTGCTCTCTAGAGACTTCTGGCAAGCATTTCCGCAGAATTATGCATAATTAGGAGGAATTCTGGGTGTGTGGGTGTGTCAGGATCCAGACTACTTTGCAACTTTGCGGTTGACCTACGTCCTGACTATGGTAGCTTTCACTAGTCTGAGGCCCACCAAACCACACCTACCCACACACACACACAAAGACACATGTTCTCAGGAGAAAACATCGACGGCAGTCATTTTGCGGCAGTGTACATGTGTGTATCATAAATTGCCTACAAAGGCCCAAGAAACAAGAGGCCGAGGGCATTTCTATATCTCTCTATCACTGATGAATGACCGCCATTGGCAAACACAGTGTTTGGCAGATTCCCCTGAGAAGTGGCTTCATTGCCAGTAGCATTGTGTGTTAAGAGTTTATTTAGACGGAGAGATCGAGGGAGAAAACGAGAGCAGTTTGAGGGGGTGTTTTCATTCGCTGATATGGATGGATTGATTTTAAGTGTTTTTTATAAAACAAAAACACAGTTTATGCGTTTAGGAGGTTGCCAGTGACTTCTCTCACTCTGACGGATTTCTGAAACAGTTGGTACGGTAAACTGAACATGGAACGTCTGGGTTACGTACGTAACCCCCGTTCCCTGATGGAGGGAACGGAGACGTTATGTCGTGACGACATAGGGGATTTACTTGGAAGCCCCGAACATCTCTGACTAAAAGAAAACGCCAATGAAATTGGCTAGTGGATTTTGCATACCTGAGCCACTCCCCGTGCATACGGGTATAAAAGGGCGACAGGTGCATCCACTCATTAGGTTTTACGCTGAGGAGCCGAGACGAGTCCCTGGCAACCAGCGATGGTTCAAGATTGTGGCATGGGGACATAACGTCTCCGTTCCCTCCATCAGGGAACGGGGGTTACGTACGTAACCCAGACGTTCCCTATCTGTCGGTCACTACGAGTTATGTCGTGACGACATAGGGGTCCTATGGAAAGCGCCACAAGCTGAACCCCGTCACAACCTTGTGGCATGCAGATGTTGACAAGCGAGTGCGTGACAGACAAATGCCATGCAAGAGGTTGCAACCTTCCTACCGCTCCAGTGCAAATTCGCTAACCTTGGTGCCCACCGGGACCACTGAGTACATCGCTGCTGGAGATAGCCAAGCCGCTGTTCCTTTCCCCACGGAATCGGAAGGGATTTCGACCTTCAGTGAAAGACAGCTTCAGGTCTTTCCTATTTGTTGTTTACAGCTTGTCGTAACGGCAGGGAAGCGAGCCTTCCAGAGAAGGGCGCTACGGAGGCCACATCCTGCCCGAAGGGAGGTAACATGTGGAGACACTGATATGGACTGGCCCAGGCTTGGGGCAGTACTACAAACGACTGGACTCTGGGGCAGATCCTACCTAGGAGTAGGGAGGAGGGCTGCCAGCAGAACCTGACAGAAGCTCTGTCACAGGGAAGACACGGGTTTACCGTGAGGGAAACCTTACCGTGGAAGGATACACATATGGGATTACCCGAAGGGGAATCAGGCCATATGGCCACCTAGCCCAGTACAGGGGCTGACCGGAGACCCGGGCGAGCTAACACCAGTACTGGGCCTGGCGTCAGACTGCTCCGCCCAGTCTGACTGCCGGGGGTGCTTGGAGGATTCCACCAGGGTTCACCGTCCGGGGAACTGAACTGGGGGAGAAAAAGGCGCTCGTATCCCCGGGTGAGGGGGAATGGCGCAGCAAGCGTGACACCGGCCAGTTCTTCCCGCCAATTACTTACCCAACACACGGGAAGAAACTGGCTCAACGCGGAGATTGTAGAATCTTGCGAAGGTGTTCGGTGTCGCCCAGCCCGCAGCTCTGCAGATGTCTGCCAAAGAGGCGCCGTGCGCCAACGCATGGGAGGAGGCAACACTCCTGGTGGAGTGAACCCTCACCCCCAGGGGGCACGGCTCGCCTTGCGACTGGTACGCCAAGGCGACGGCCTCCACTATCCAGTGGGCCAACCTCTGTTTGGAGACAGCCTTCCCTTTCTGCTGCCCTCCGTGGCAGACAAAGAGCTGCTCGGAGCTTCTGATGCTCCGGGTGCGGGTCACGTATATGCGCAATGCTCTTACGGGACACAGCAACGCTAAGGCTGGATCTGCCTCCTCCGAGGGCAGTGCTTGCAGGTTCACCACCTGATCGCGGAAGGGCGTGGTGGGAACCTTGGGCACGTATCCAGGCCGGGGTCTCAAGACAACGTGAGAGTAGACCGGCCCGAACACAAGGCACTCTTCGCTTACCGAAAACGCCTGGAGGTCCCCGACCCGTTTGATGGAAGTGAGCGTGGTCAGGAGCGCTGTCTTAAGAGACAGGAACTTCAGCTCGACTGAGTCCAGCGGCTCAAAGGGGCCCCTCTGAAGTCCAGCCAGGACGATAGAGAGGTCCCAAGAGGGCACAAGGGGAGGCCTGGAGGGATTCATCCTCCTGGCCCCCTTCAGGAACCTCACGATGAGATCATGCTTTCCCAGGGACCGGCCGTCCACTGCATCGTGGTGAGCCGCAATAGCGGCTACATACACTTTCAAGGTGGAGGGTGACAGCCTACGCTCCAACCTTTCTTGCAGGAAAGAAAGCACTACTCCGATCGTGCATCTTCGGGGGTCTTCTCGGAGAGAAGAACACCAGGTCGCGAACAGACTCCATTTCAGTGCGTAGGTTTGCCTTGTTGAAGGAGCTCTAGCCTGAATGATGGTCTCTACCACCGCCGGTGGTAGACCAGTCAAGTCTGCCGCGTCCCGTCCAGGAGCCACACATGGAGGTTCCATAGATCTGGACGCGGGTGCCATATGGTGCCGAGCCCCTGAGAAAGGAGGTCCTTCCTCAGAGGAATGCGCCAGGGAGGTGCTGTCGCGAGGGAAATGAGTTCGGGAAACCAGGTCCGGGTGGGCCAATGGGGCGCAACCAGCAGGACCTGCTCCTCGTCCTCCCTGAGCTTGCACAATGTCTGTGCGAGTAGGCTCACTGGGGGAAACGCATACTTGCGTAAGGCCCGAGGCCAGCTGTGTGCCAGTGCGTCTGTGCCGAGGGGGCCCTCGGTCAGGGAGAAGTACAGCTGGCAGTGGGAGGACTCGGGGGAGGCAAACAGGTCTACCTGAGCTTCCCCGAATCGACTCCAGATCAGCCGGATCGTCTCGGGATGGAGTCGCCACTCTCCGGGGAACGTGAGCTGTCGTGAGAGCGCGTCGGCCGCACGATTGAGCTGCCCCGGGATGTGAACAGCACGCAGTGACTTGAACTGCGTGTGACTCCAGAGGAGGAGATGGCGGGCGAGCTGTGACATGCGGTGTGATCGTATACCCCCCAGCCGGTTGATATACGAGACCGCCGCAGTGTTGTCCGTGCGGACTAGCACATGCTTGCCCAACAGCAGTGGCCGGAACTGCCGCAAGGCTAAATGCACTGCCCACAGCTCCAGGCAGTTGATGTGCCAAAGCAGTCGGGGCCCTGTCCAGAGCCCCGAGGCTGCCTGCCCGTTGCATGTAGCGCCCCAGCCCGTGCTGGAGGCATCTGTTGTGACAACAGTATGCCGGGACACTTGTTCTAGGGGCACCCCGGCCCGTAGAAAGGCAAGGTCTGTCCAGGGGCTGAGGGAGCGGCGACACTGCTGGGAGATACCTACTCGCAGTGTACCGCGGCGCCATGCCCACCTCGGGACCCGGGAGTGTAGCCAGTGCTGAAGTGGTCTCATATGAAGCAATCCGAGCGGCGTGACTGCAGCTGCAGATGCCTTATGCCCCAGGAGCCTCTGAAACTGTTTCAGTGGTACCACATTCCTGCCTCTGAAGGAACTCAGGCAGTTCAGCACTGCTTGGGCACGTTCCTCCGTGAGGCGTGCCGTCATACTCACCGAGTCTAACTCCACACCGAGAAAAGAGATTCTCTGCACAGGGGAGAGCTTGCTCTTTTCCCAGTTGACCCGAAGCCCCAACTGGCTGAGGTGCCGGAGCACCAAGTCCCTGTGATCGCCCAACTGCTCTCTGGATTGGGCTAGGATAAGCCAATCGTCGAGGTAGTTGAGGATCCTGACGCCCACTTCCCGTAACGGGGTAAGGGCGCCCTCTACAACCTTCGTGAACACACGGGGAGACAGGGAGAGCCCGAAGGGGAGGACCCTGTACTGCCATGCCCGACCTTCGAACGCAAACCGTAGAAACGGTCTGTGTCGCGGAAGGATCGAAACGTGAAAGTAAGCGTCCTTCAGGTCGATCGCTGCAAACCAATCCTGGGGCTGAATGCATTTGATCATGCGCCTGTGCGTCAGCATCTTGAACAGGAGCTTGTGCAAAGCCCGGTTCAAGACTCGCAGATCCAGGATTGGCCGAAGGCCACCACCTTTCTTGGGTACGATGAAGTAAGGGCTGTAAAACCCCTGCCTCATCTTGGCTGGAGGGACCGGCTCGATTGCATCCTTTGCCAGGAGGACAGCAATCTCCTCGCGCAAGACAGGGGCGTTCCGGACTGCCACCGACGTCTCGAGAACGCCGTTGAACTTGGGAGGTCGCCTGGCGAACTGAATCGCGTAGCCGAGTCGAATTGTGCGCGTGAGCCAGCGAGACAGGCTGGGCAGCGTGAGCCACACCTCCAGTCGCTGTGCAAGCGGCTCCAACGGCACAATCGACGTACCTGTGGTAGTGCAGCGAAAGGGAGTAGGGGTGGATGGCACAGAAGGCGGTGCGTTCTGAGGCATCCTCACCAAACTCCCTGGGTCCCGAACGGGACTGGCCAGAGGTGCGTGGGGAGGAATGTCGTCCCCGAACCGTACTCTCTTGGCTACTGGCAAAATGGGTCGTGGGCGAGAGTGAGGAGGCAGGGCGTCGCACACTGTCGTCCCATGGACCTGAGAACCCGGAGGAAATGGAAATTGCTCTTTCTTTGAGAAGGTGGGTACCGCTGGCCCTTGGACCAGCGGCGGAACAGAAACAAAACGAAACAGAAGATTCTCCTCCCGGCCCTCCACCGGGGGAAGGAGCGGCGCTGTTCTCGCCGTCTCCTGAGAAAGAGCAAACTCCAACATCTCCGGGTTGCCCGCGTCAGGGCCGCTTCGTCGATTTCCTGGACGACTTGGGGCCTGGCTGGGACGCGGGGGGCGCCGCTCTCCTGCGAGAGGCTCGACGCACCGGCCTATGTGTCGATTCGGCCTGGGGCGGAGCAGCTCTGGAGGACGCAGGAGGGCGCCCACGGCGACGGGCAGACTGAGGCCTGGCCCCGGGGGCAGCGGTGGATGGTGCCTCACGCCGGGGCAGGATGTGCTGGATCGCCTCGGTCTGCTGCTGTACCGCCGAGAACTGCTGGGCGAAGCCCTCGACGGTGTCGCCGAACAGCCCTCCCTGGGAGATGGGGGCGTCGAGAAAGCGTGCTTTGTCGACGTCCTTCATCTCTGCCAGGTTGAGCCAGAGATGGCGCTCCTGGACCACCATGGTGGACATCGCCTTCCCGAGGGACCGCGCCGTGACTTTCGTCGCTCGTAGAGCGAGGTCAGTCACCGTGCGCAGCTCCTGCATCAACCCCGGGTCGGTACTACCCTCGTGCACCTGTTTGAGCGCCTTGGCTTGGTGAACCTGCAGGATAGCCATGGCGTGCAGGGCGGAGGCTGCCTGGCCCGCAGCACTGTAAGCTTTGGCCGCGAGAGCGGCTGTCAGCTTACAGGCCTTGGACGGGAGACGCGGACGGTTCCTCCAAGTGGCGGCGTTTCGTGGGCACAAGTGCACCGCGACCGCTCTCTCCACCTGGGGAATGCCCGTGTACCCCCTGGCCACTCCGCCGTCGAGGGTAGTGAGGACGGAGGAGGCGGACGAGCGGCTTCTGGCCGTGAAAGGGGCCATCCACGAACTCGTCAGCTCCTCATGCACCTCCGGGAAGAAAGGCACCGGGGCAGGGCGCGGTTGTGAGCCGCGCCCCGCTCCGAGAAACCAATCGTTCAGCCGTGAGGGCTCGGGACTGGGCGGTCTGTTGACCTCCAGCCCGATGCTCACGGCTGCCCGGGCAAGCATGGCCGTCAGCTCTGGGTCCGGTGCGGCGGTGGCGACAACACCCGAGGGGGGCAGCCCCACCGCACCTTCATCTTCAGAGGACGTGAACCCATCCCCCGATGCTGCGATCGACATCCTATCTACAGATGGCGCACCGAATGAAATGCTGGGCGCCCCGTGGGACAGACCAGCGAAATCACCCGGGAACCGGACGGGATGTTCGCTGCGTGAGGAGTAAGAGGTCCGTGGGGGCGTGCCCGGCGGAGAGGCTCTTACTGTAACCCTCAGATCTCCCAGAGCGTCAGCCGGCGATCCTCTGCTCGAGCCAGAGAGATCAGCACGGGTGGCGGCAGAGGGTGCCAATCCTTTCATAAAGGAAAGGCGAGATCGCAGCGAAATCATGCTCATACGCCCACAACAGACGCATGAGTCATCCACGAACGCAGCTTCAGCGTGTCGGCGGCCCAGACACTGAAGACAACGATCGTGTCCGTCATCCGCAGACAGAAAACGACCGCAACCAGAAGGACACGGACGAAACGGCATCTTGAATAAGACGCGATCGTCCGTGATTTGCTCTTTTAGAATTTGCTCTCTCAGTTGAAGTGCCCAGGGGAATCGCTGATGAGAGGGACTCCGCTGATCGCACCGTTACGCCAACCGGGAACAAAACAAAGATGAACGGCTTTGTGGAGATCAGCACTCTTCTCATCCACTCGGCTCCGAAGCAAAAATCTAATGAGTGGATGCACCTGTCGCCCCTTTTATACCCGTATGCACGGGGAGTGGCTCAGGTATGCAAAATCCACTAGCCAATTTCATTGGCGTTTTCTCTTAGTCAGAGATGTTCGGGGCTTCCAAGTAAATCCCCTATGTCGTCACGACATAACTCGTAGTGACCGACAGATAGGGAACATTCGGTCACTTGCTTAGAGACAGATTTCCCAAAAAGTACCTAAATTATTTGTGGTATGTGTATAAACAAATTGTGTGACAGCAGTTGAGCTTTTGCGTAAACTATTAAGGAAGATGCTCATTTGAAGTCATTCAGAGAGGGTACAATCACAACACAATTATGTTTTCCTTAGTAATCTGATGTAGTGTTTGTTACACTAAGTGGGAGACTCCAAACGACCCTTTGTAACCATACAATGCTGTAATTTACATTTATGCATTTAGCAGACGCTTGTATCCAAAGCGACTTACATTGCATTCAAGTTACAGTTTCTACATTTTTATCAGCTCTTGCTTCCTTTCCCTGGGAATCGAACACATGATCTTGGCGTTGCTAACGCCATGCTCTACCAGTTGAGCTACAGGAAAGCTGTAGTTCTTGAATGCTCTAATGTACAGTCATCATTTTGGGCTCTAATGAAAGGTTACACTTAGTATATCTGTACTATCATGCATGTTTGCATTATGTCAACAAGAAGTGGTCTGATAAAGACACTGATTGTACATGCTGTGTTTAGTGTATCTTAGAAATTTACATAGTTGAAATCACAAGAATCTCAGGTTTCCGTGGATATATGACAGAGTCAACTTTATTTTTTGTATTTTTTTTGTGTCTGACGACTTTACCCTGTCATCACTAGGCGTCCAGGTAAGCTGGATTCTTAAAGGGTTAAACTAACAGAAATGACAATAAAATGAGATTGCTGACCGGAGGCCGGGATAAAAAAATTGTATTGACAGGTGAAAGATAAAATTAAGTTTTTATTACTCTGCTCCTAATTTGCTATATTTTCCCCTTTCCCGCTCTCATTTTCTCCTCTCGCCCAGCATGTCTTTATTAAACAGGTCAAGGCCAGCTTATGTTTTCCTTAGTAATCTGATGTAGTGTTTGTTACACTACATAAGCGTTTAATATCGTTTGGCTTTTTGAAGAAAGCCTTGGTGAATTTGTCTGCCGCAGAAAGCAGTACCAGGAAATAGATCAGCAAAAAAACAGGAATGAGGAGTGAGTGGATGAGGGTATTTTAGTACAAACTTCCAAAAAGAGAATCCTTAAAATCCCCTCTTAAGTGAACTTCACGGAATTCCAGTATTTTGTATTTACATGTATCTGCCATGGTTTTCCCCTTACATTTTGTTGATTTGTGTTAGGGATGAGTCATGATCTTTTTTTCATATATTTACAGTATTTGTTTTTTACATAAACACAACTGTTTATTTTTTTATTTTTTTATAAATACTTTTTTAAGCAAGGATGCATTAAATTGATCAAACGTTACAGTAAATACATGTATAATGCTACAAAATGTTCTTTTGAACATTCTATTTATTAAAGAATCCTGAAAAAATGTGGTTTCCACAAATGTTCTTCAAAATTCCTCTTTTTTGTTCCACAAAAGACATTCAAGTTTTAAGATAACAGAATTATATTTTCTTTCATTGAATTAATTATATTATTATATTATATTATTATTTATTTATAAAATGAAGATTTTTTTTCATAAAATATTTGTAAAATATTCCTATAGCGGTTGATACATAGTTTTCACATCTATCATTTATAGTATAAAATGAAGCCAACAAAAATATGAGAGGACTCATTTCATGAGATGACTATGAGATGTGTGTATGTTTATATAGTTAAACATGTTAAAATACATTTTTCAATAGATAGTTTTATTTACAGTTTTTTTACAATAATTTGTACACTAGTAACAGAACCTTCATGTCATTTTTCAAAATTTTAGACACAAAACTCAAAACAGTCATTGTTTGTAACACAGGCTATCCAATGTTCAAAACTTTGCATATTGCGTTCATATCTTTAAAGAAGTCTTGGTCTATAGAAAAATGTCAGCTGGAGTGTTCCTCACTGCACTTTGTTTTTTATAAACCCTGTTTTGTGGATTTGGCCACAGGTTCTCATCCACATCATAATGGATGTTTTCATTAGTTAAACATCTTGGGGAGAAAAAAATATTCTGGTATGGCAAATACAGGCCTGACATTGGTCATTGCACACATCATCTATGGCCTGGAGAATAGGGACTTGTTTGTGAGGCCTATTGTGAACCTTCCACCTCCATGTGGAGAAAAACTCTTCAATCGGGTTACAGAAAGGAAAGGAGAGTATGGGGGTAAATACAAGGTGATAAACTGTGGCTGGACGGGAAACTATAACTTTCACACTTATAGTTGGTCTTATATTACACTGCACATTTGTCCCAGAAAATTGCCGGAGTATATTCTGTGTGAAAGCAAACATGTCCCGGGATTAATTCCAGGATCGATCCTGGGTTGGGGAACTAGTAACATTTTTGGTTTCAGTCCCAGAATGAGCTCTGTGTGAACAAAAGCCAGAACCAATGCCGTAAAGGCTGATGACGTGTGTTATCATGCGACTCTTTCTGTTTTGAAGGCAGATCAATGTTCACAATGAAAAATTTATAAACTGGAATGAAGCAGAGATCAGGGAGTTCCTCACTATCCACGCTGAAGCTGAAATCGTTCACCAGTTTAGTGAAACGGTACGCGGCGCATTATACATGTCACATGAAATGTCACGTGTCTTTGCAGGATCTTTACGGGTTGTGTGTGAAATCACTGGCAGTGTGAATTAACCAAAATCAGACGATCCCGGGAAAAATCTTACGGGACACATTTTCCATGTATTTTACAGAATGGCTGTGTGAAAGAGGCTTATGATTGCTCTCAGTGCTGTCGCTAGGAATTCTGGGCCCATTGCACTGATTTTGCTATGGGGCCCCTCAAAATCACATTCAGTGGGGGGTGGTTGGGCCCCACAGAGAACATCGTTCTGGGTCCCAACAGGCATCTTGAAACTGATCATACCTGAACATACTCAGTCCTCAGTTGCTTCACTTTTATAATGTCGTTCAACATTTTCCATATAACTATGCTTCAAGAGTAATGCAAACGTTACATAGCATTTTGAGCAGTTGTATCAATTGATAGTTAGATCATTATAATAAAATTAATAGACACTTAATTCAGATGTAATGTGTGAGCTGCATTTTGAAATAGTAATACTTTGATGTTAAGTTGTGTCATTTTGAACCTGTGATTTTAGTTCAATTGAACAAAAGATCTTTGGCTCATGTGTATTGTATCTAAGCATTTGGAAAAAGTGATAAGTGTTTTGAAAAATTTGCATTTTGTTCTTCGGTTGTGAATTTTGAAAAATTGTGAGTTTTGAAAAAATTACATTAAGGTTCTGTTATTAGTGCAAAAATGATTGTAAAAAACTGTAAAAAGTCAGTAAAATTCTTTAAAAAAATTAAATAATTTATAATTTTAATAACGTTCAATAAAATAAAAAGCAATATTCAGTAACTAGTGTAAAGTTAACCCTGTACGATTCCTGTAAAATTAGCCTAAAACGCCTAAAAAAGGCATACCCAAAGTAAATTGCATGCTGTTCTTGGGCCATTTGGATGATATGCATGGTGTTGGTCTCCTTTGAAAGGTGACACTCTGAGGTTTGTTTCACAACAGTCAGAATCACTGTAAGTCTTACAGATATGGAGTAATAGCACTTTGAATACACTAAAAAAAGAATTCCGCCTGCATTTTTTTTGTAAATAGAAGCCTGCAGATGACTATAGCTGGGAGGTATGAACTGGAAAATACATTGGGATCACAGAATGAAGCCTTACCAAGCCAAATTTCGCATTTGATAAACAATATATTAGAAAATTAGTGTTTTACACATGTGTATCTAATTTTATGTCTAGGCGCTTCCAAAAAAAGTACACTTGGGAGACTCCAAACGACCCTTTGTAACCAACGACACATACAATGCTGTAATTATTGAATGCTTTAATGTACAGTCATCATTTTGGGCTCTAATGAAAGGTTACACTTAGTGCTATTCAATTTCTCATCCAGATTCACTGTCAATAATTGCTGACACAGTAACTGAAGCATAAACACATTATAGTGACATTTATACATATAATCCAAAATGTGTACACTTTTAAAATTACATATATATTTATCATTTATAATTTAAATACATGTTTTTCCTATATTTCTATTTCTCTACATAGTACATTATTTAATTTGTGGGTTTTTTTCTTATATTGGTGTAATATTTCATCCCTACTGTGTTATTCCTATGTATGTCTGTACTATCATGCATGTCTGCATTATATCAACAAGAAGTGGTCTGATAAAGACACAGATTGTACATGCTGTGTTTATTGTATCTTAAAAATGTACATAGTTGAAATCACAAGAATCTCAGCTTTCCGTGGATATATGACATGTTCAACTGTTTTTTTTTTCGGTTTTTTTTGTGTCTGACGACTTTACCCTGTCATCACTAGGCGTCCAGGTACGCTGGATTCTTAAAGGGTTAAACTAACAGAAATGACAATAATATGAGATTGCTGACCGGAGGCCGGGATAACATATTTTATTGACAGGTGAAGGATCAAATTAAGTTATCATCACTCTGCTCCTAATTTTCTATTTTTTCCCCTTTCCCGCTCTCATTTTCTCCTCTCACCCAGCATGTCTTTATTAAACAGGTCAAGGCCAGCTCCTGCAACAATGAGCTGCTTTGTGTGTGTATGTGCGTGTGTGTGTGTTTACCTGGCTGGCAGCTGCATGATTGCAGCCGGGCTTTAGAAGAAGTGTGTGTGTGTGTGTGTGTGTGTGTGTGTGTGTGTGTGTGTGTGTGTGTGTGTGTGTGTGTGTGTGTGTGTGTGTGTGTGTGTGTGTGTGTGTCTCTGTGTGTCTCTGTGTGTGTGTGAGAAAGTGCTGAGTGAGAACTAAGCGGAGCCCAAGCATTGCGTGAGGACCGAGCGTGCAAACTTTCAACCCTGGCAGCCGCTGCCAAAGTTTTTGGGACGGAGAACAGCCCAGCGAGGGAGGAGAACAGATAGACGGGGAGGGAAAGGAGGCGGGAGAGGAAAGGGTTCTGGGAGAGAAGGGTTTGGTTACACAAGGATATGGAGTTTGGTAATTAAGAGCAGCAGGAAAGCGAACTGCGAGCGAACCTGCCAAGAAAAAGAGAGCTCGCATTTCAGCCGCATTTTCCATTTCGACGTGTGGTCAAGTGCATTTTTTTGCACTTCTCCTTTATCTCTCCCCGTTTCGTGCCATGAGGTGATTTACAGTAGAAAACGTCCGTCCGGTTAACTGAACTCCTGCCAAAACGGCAACGTTTGCTGCAAAAAATGCAACGGCTTATCTGACGTTCCCGAAAAATTCTGGAGAGATATTAACACGCCAAAAAAAAGAGCAAAAAACTAGACCTGACTCAACACCGTTCGATCGCAGCGTTTCTGTTGGGTTTAGTTGCCAGGACTGATACGCGCTTGGCCGCGTCCCAATCCGATATCTGTCCATCTCTCGCTCACTCTCGGAGGCGCAGGCCGCTGCTTGCCCTTGTTTTGTTCTCTCGCCCATTTGCGTTGGTTTGATGTTGGGTTTGGCTCGCAGCGCTGAGTGTAATGTTGGCCGTTCATTACTGAGTCTGACGCGCATGTAAACTTACCTCCAGCTATGCTCGCCTATAAATTCATACAAAAAGCTGAGATTCTTTCATGTCCACTTTACACACCCATCGGCTGGAAAATTGTCTAGATTATTCCATAAACAGATGGTTTTAGTAGGCGGCGTTAATTTGGAGTTTTCCTTGGACGAACAGTCACTTAGTAAACTCTTTGTCCACATGAAATGGAGATCACTTCTCATTTTACTTCTGTGATATATTTTCAAATGAAATATGACACATATGGTGAAATTTGATTGAATGGTGTGAAATGGACTTACCCGACGCTATGAGCAATTTTGAAACAGATTTTAGTAATATGAATTTAGCTTGGTCACACTTTATTTTAAGGTCCAATTCTTGCTATTAATAATAAACTGTTATTAGTGAGAATTGGTCCCTATACTAAAGTGTTACAATTAGTTTTTTTACATAGTACAACATTTTATAAAATGTTTTTCTTTGCAATAACATGTGGCAATTGATCATTCTCAAGACGAAAATACAAAATCAGTTGTAAACATTAAAAACTAAAACATGAAAAAAATAAAATGTCAAAATATGATGCTTTGAGCATCTCTACATTGGATCAATCAGTGCCCTGAATTTGAAGAGGATATACCTATTTTCTCAACCAGGAAAGACAAAAATATTTTTGACATATTTATGAAATATTTTAATTAATAATTTTATTTTATTTATTAGTAAATTATTTTTATTCATGTTTTTTGTTGCATTTATTTATTGAAAACATGATGGATCTACCTGTAATTATTTTTTAACAAGGAAAGACTTAAGAAAGACTAAAGCATTTAGGAATTATTATATATAAAGTTATATTATTTATTTTATTAACAGTTTAGTTTTTTTTTTAAACCATGGATCTACCTTTTTGTTTGTTTGTTTACATTACATGCAAACATGTTGTTTTGTTTCATTTTGTTTACTTTCAGCAGTTAGTTTTATTTTGGTTTGTTTGTTTGTTTGTTTGTCATCAAAAAATTTGATATATTTTGGTTATTTTATTTTAGTAGCAGGTCCTTTTAAATGTTTGTTTGTTTGTTTTGGTTTTGTTCTTTTTTAAACAAAACCATTTTGATTTGTTATTTAATTTTGTTTACATTTAGCAGTTCATTTTTATTTCTGTTTGTTTGTTTAAAGTCTTTGCAATCGTTTGATGAAATGTCAGGCTATAGAATTGGATCTTTAAAGACTTGTTTTTAATTTTCAGCAGAATTGTCACTTATCTTCCAGAAGTATATATATATATATTTTTTTTTTTTTACTGAAACAAAAACCCTTGTTTGCCCTTTATTTCTGTCCCCACGTCTTGACAGCAGTGATTGTCCAGCTGGCTGTCTCCTTATCAGTGTAATTGCTGCAAACAAATCTCAGGATGTGTTTTTCCCATTCTGAATTTTGAGTCACCCTAAGATCTCTGGATAGAAGAATGTCGCCCTTTTTTATTCTTCACACACAGATTTCCTCCTTAACTCTGTTTTGGCGCCCCTCGATGCACAACACAGAATCTAACTATGTCGACCTCCTGAACGAATCACCCGACCGTATCCCACCTGACCCCAAACAAACACGTTGCAACCTCAGTGAAACCACGTCAGTCGGCGCACATTTTGTTCCCGTGAGCTTCTGCTTTTCAGACGCCAAAGTAAACACCCAATTTCACTTCGCCAGTGAGACTTTGATGATAGATTTTTGACAAGAAAATAAATATCTCACTTACATGGTTTGTGTTATTTACCTGACATGGTTTGTTATTTAACATCAACATGACTCCATTTAATAATCAATAAGATATGCATTATTCTCCACCATCCGTATTGCTGCTATGTATATACCCTGTACAACATATTTACACATTCTTCTTGCACATTCCTGCTTATATATTATTTATTAAGTCTACAGTATACTGTCATGCACAGTTTATTTTATTGTACATTTTATTTTATTTTATTTGTTCTATTTGTTTTGTTTTTTTACTTCATACCTATATTTATGTATATTCTCTTGTGTTTGTGTTACATATAATTGCACTGTCCATGGAGCGGACCTGACTTACTTTTTACTGCTGGTTATATTCTGTATAATTGTGTATGTGATGAATAAATACAATTTTGAATCTTGAACAACAGGTTTATCTGAAACTGTTATTAACTGCATATCGCACTATCAACAGCTTGAGAAATGCCTCAATAAACGCTGTATCCTCTGGAATTCTGACCGCTGGGTAAGTTTACCCCCAGCCTGCCCTTCATTATACTGCAGTTACAGTGAACAGAGTCCCATGCACACAAACATGACAGCCGAATGTAAACTGTGCGATGTCTCCCGATAGTGCCGCTGCACCTCGATCTGTCTCCAGAGGTCAGGGGTCAAGTCTGTTTGAATGGCCATGAGCAGAGTTAACGGAGGATGAAGTGATTGAGTGTTTATTTTTTTTGTCTTTTGTTGATATATTTTTTAATTTTATTCATAGTTAATCTAGTCAATAAAATATGAGATTTATATATTTAATAAATAAATGAATACCAAATAATAATTTACTAATACCCAATTTAAATCAAAATTAAAATATGTTCAGAATGTATATGTATGTGTGTGTGTGTGTATATATATATATATACATAATATTACAAGATTTAATTATTTAATATTAAAATAGTATATATTTAACTATTTTTTTAATAAGAAGAAATATAAATAAATTTATTTATTATACACATATGTATACACCGGTATTCACTGGTCCTAAGTTTTGAGCATTTATTTATTTATTTATTTATTTATGTATTATGCTGACCAAGGCTGCATTTATTTGATCAAAAATACAGTAAAGACCTTAATATTGTGAAATATTATTAAAATTTCAAATAACAATTTTAGATTTCAGTGTACTTAAATAAATGATTTATTCCTGTGCTGCAAAGCTGAGTTTTCAGTAGTCATTACTCCAGCCTCTGTGTCACATGATCATTTGGAAATCATTCTAGTATGCTGATTTGCTGCTTTATTTATTTATTTATTTTTCAATTAGTAATAATGTTGAAACCATTTTTTGCTCCTTAGTGTTTTGTTGGAAACCATAATATTTTTTTTTATTAATATAAAGGCTAGCATTTATTTGAAATATAAATCTTTTGTATAATTATAAATATTTTTACCATCTCTTTTGATCAATTTAATGCTTCCTTGCTGAATAAAAGTATTCATATATATATTTTTATATATATTCTTTTTGTCATCAAAAATGTGTATTGACTACAATGCTTTATAAATGTAATTAATTTCAGTTCTTTAATCACAGAATAAAATGTGCTAAAATTATTAAATACCACATGACGATAGCATAATTTACACTTTGGTTGACAGAAAAATTCCTCACATTCAGGCCATGATCTCACATGGTTTCTCTGACAAAGAGGCCCAATTCAATTTTAATGTCTTTGCCTGACAGAAAACAGGCTATGTAAACAGTCAAGCAGTTGTACAACAAGTCCCATGATCCCCCTCCACCCCGTCTCTTTTACATGGCTCTTCCTGCTCTGCTCTCGACCTCTTTTCATGCTCACTTCTCACTGTCTGCTAATCTCTTCATGCACAGACTGACAGCATACTTTGTTGAAAGAGTCATGAAAGAGCAGTACAAGAACAACAATACAAATCAACAGTAAAATATTAGCGTATATTGCTATAGTGTTACGTTACTGTCGTTAAAGCCATTACTACTACTACTATCACTAGATTTATTGGCCTGTTTTGATAATGTATATGGCAGGGGTTTGACTGGTTGAAAAACCAGGTCCGTTCTGTGTCAAGATGACATTACGGTCAGGCAAACATTTACACGCACAGGTCGTAACCTTTCATAATTCCTTTAGGGAATCAGACGGAATTTATCACAGAGCTTCATGCGCTTCAGTATATGGAGTATAAAACTATTTTACAATTTAACACTAATACATAAATTATATGTGCATATGTGTGTATATATATATATATGCATATATATGCATGTGTACATATATATGTGTGTGTGTATATATATATATATATACATATTTATACACATATATACATATACACACATATATATATATATACACATATATATATATATATATATATATATATACATATACATATATATATATATATATATATTAGTGGTGGGCCGTTATCGGCGTTAACGTGCTGCGTTAACGCGAGACTCTTATCGGGCGATAAAAAAAATATCGCCGTTAATCTATTCTCAAAGTTGGGTTGGGAGCTGGGTCTATACTACGCAAGCTATGATGACTTTCACCCTGATATTTTAGCGCGGATGTATACCTAGCCGAATTGCACTGTAGGGGGCGAGAACGAGTCTTCGAACTAGAGGCTCGCAGTCCGTGATGGACAGATTGTTAACGGCTGGTCTATGTGGTAATACAATCGGGCAGGACATCCAAACGCTCACCTATCATACATCAACCTCAAATATGGCTTTTCATCTGAAAGATGTATGTAGTAGCAACTTTACATGGCCGCTCAATATGATGTTAACCTAGAGAAATGTGTGCTATTGAAGTGTTTGTGTGGAAGCGCGTTTGCTGCAGGACAGGCTCCGGTGCGCTCACTTGCTCTTAAAATCTCCGTCATTTTTGGTCATACAGATAAAAGTAGCCTAATACATCTTTCGAATCTGTAAAGACTCTACGTTTATTTGTGTGCACTCAGAATAACAACGAAACGTTGCGCTTTTAAGCAAACAGGATGCGCTTTAGGTCTCATGTGAACTTGAGCGAGAAACTTCGAAACTCCGTCTTTGAAAAATATATCTATAGAGAGTGAAATGTCTAAAAAATTAAAATAGAAGACGTGTGTGTTAGCATGGATGATTTACATGAAATTTAATCTGTGCAACACTGTGCATAAGATGGCTTTCAGTTCAATATAATAACAAAAAACGACATTTTGGGTTTGTATTCAACTAATAAGGTGGGCACGCTGTGATCTGTACTATATTTTTACTGTAATTGACAGTTATCGGCAAAAAAAAAAAAAAACAACAACACGGGAGTGGGAGGGAATGGGAGTCATTCTTCCGGGAGTGGAACGGGATTTTCCTCCAGTTTTTTCGTGGGATTGGGACGGGAAGAGATTAAAGTTTGTGATGCATTTTGGAAACAGGAGATGAGCCCCTGGTCTAATGCGCTACCTGGCTTGAGAAACCCGTTCTCAAAGACTTACTTTTAGTCATTATTTGGGTAGCACACATATTCTGAATGCCTTCGGCAGAATTCAAATGAGCCATTTTAATCTAGATTAATTCCAAGATTAATCTAGATTAAAAAAATTAATCTATGCCCACCACTAATATATATATATATATATATATATATATATATACAGTATCTCACAGGAGTACACCCCTCACATTTTTGTAAATATTTTATTATATATTTTCATGTGACAACACTGAATAAATGACACTTTGCTACAATGTAAAGTAGTGAGTGCACAGCTTGTATAACTGTACATTTTGCTGTCCCCTCAATATAACTCAAAACACAGCCATTAATGTCTAAACCGCTGGCCACAATAGTGAGTACACCCCTAAGTTAAAATGCCCAAATTGGGTCAAAAGTGTCAATATTTTGTGTGGCCACCATTATTTTCCAGCACTGCCTTAACCCTCTTGGTCATGGAGTTCACCAGAGCTTCACATGTTGCCACTGGAGTCCTCTTCCACTCCCATGACGACATCACGGAGCTAGTGGATGTTAGAGACCTTGCACTCCTCCACCTTCCGTTTGAGGATGTCCCACAGATGCTCAATAGGGTTTAGGTCTGGAAACAGTCCATCACATTTACCCTCAGCTTCTTTAGCTAGGCAGTGGTCGTTGTCATGTTGTAATACTGCCCTGCGGCCCAGTCTCCGAAGGGAGGGGATCATGCTCTGCTTCAGTATGTCACAGTACATGTTGGCATTCATGGTTCCCTCAATGAACTTTAGCTTGAGACCATGACACTCCCACTACCATGCTTGACTGTAGGCAAGACACACTTGTCTTTGTACTCCTCACATGGTTGCCACCACACACGCTTGACACCATCTGAACCAAATGAGTGTATCTTGGTCTCATCAGACCACAGGACATGGTTCCAGTAATCCATGTCCTTAGTCTGCTTGTCTTCGGCAAACTGTTTGCGGGCTTTCTTGCATATTATCTTTAGAAAAGGTTTTCTTCTGGGACGACAGCCATGCAGACCAATTTGATGCCGTGTGCGGCGTATGCTCTGAGCACTGACAGGCTGACCCCCACCACTTCAACCTTTGCAGCAATGCTGGCAGCACTCTTACGTAGGGATGGGTATCGTTAAGGTTTTAACGGCATTACTATTCTTATCGATACTGCTTATCGATCCGGTACATTTACTGTATTTTTATTGGTACTTTTTGTTATATATATATATATATATATATATATATATATATATATATATATATATATGACAGATCAGGATCTGAATTAACATTGCTTTATGTTCTGAAATGTAAAATAAACGTTTCATTAAATAAATATAAAACATCCATTTGTAAATGCACCAGTGTGCAGGCAATTTAGTGTTTTATATACATAAGATAAGATACAGTAAGAACATGAACAAAGAGAAACAAAGTTAAACAAAGTGACAAATATACCATTTGTCATACCATAAAACAAATGTACAAATGAAATGGAAAAAAAACCAGTGCTTTCATTTTTCCATGAAGGTCTATTAACCGTAATGTTCAGGTAAGTAATAGCTACAAAGGAAATCTAAAAGTGATCAAATGTAAATGAGCATGCATAGTTTTCACTGTATGTATTAATAGATTAATGTTTGTTAAAGCTATAACTTTATTCAGATTAAGAGCTATGGGTGATTTTCTCTTTACATTTTGTTCTTTGTTTAACATTGATGAAGCACCAGTCTGTCACTTTAAGAAAAAATATTGACACACAATTTTCTCCCAACTGTTCTCGTTCACTTTAAGACATGAACTGTGTTTAAGTGAATAATCTCCAAGCCGGCCTTTTTTCCATAGTTTGTGAGTATTTGATAGTTTGGACGCTGCCCGAAGCTCAAAGTGTACTTTCCTTGTCAGTTTTAGAGCGCGCCGCGCAGGCACACACACCCACACACACACATTTCAGCCTGGGGAACAGCGTTTCTTGTGCGGATTGTACTTTCAACGTTTTATTATCAAACATGTCCAGCCATTTAGCAACTGTAAAGACGCATTTTACAACAATCGACAGAAGATTGATCTGATTCTGAAGTTAAGTTTTGGTCAGGAAAGAACGAATGCGCACCTCTGTGAAGGGAAGGAAGTTGTGCCAGAAGAAACGCGGCTATAATCCTTAAAAGCCAAAAAAAAAAACATTAAATAAACTTAGTTTAATATAACAGCCACAGGCCTAAAGTGTAAGCATATGTTTTAATGGTTAGTTCACTCTTCTATCATGATTAAACAGGGCTTTCATGTTGCGCGTGCTGAAACTCCTCTGCGTGAGCATGATCTCACTTCTGAATTATGAATAGCAAAAATGCATCATAGAAAATGTTTGAATATTATTGCACATAAAAACAGCTGGCAACTCTGGTGAGATAGAATTTTAAAGATAATGTGTATATATAGTAATAATAAATGTATGTGTGTTTTCTTAATTTCTCTGGTACCGATAGCCAAACTGTTAATGTCAGAGCTTATTGATACTCCGGTCTTTAGCCCCGAGACCAATTAAATACCAGGTTTCGGTACCCATTCCTACCATACGTCTTATTTCCCAAACACAACCTCTGGATATGACGCTGAGCATGTGCACTTAACTTCTTTATTCGACCATGGCGAGGCCTGTTCTGAGTGGAACCTGTCATGTTAAACCACTGGCCACCGTGCTGCAGCTCAGTTTCAGGGTCTTTGCAATCTTCTTATAGCCTACGCCATCTTTATGAAGAGCAGCAATTTTTTTCAGATCCTCAGAGAGTTCTTTGCCATGAGGTGCCATGTTGAACATCCAATGACCAGTATGAGAGAGTGAGAGCGACTACACCAAATTGAACACACCTGCTCCCCAATCACACCTGAGACCTTGTAACACTAACGAGTCACATAACACAGGGAGATAAAATGGCTAATTGGGCCCAATTTGGACATTTTCACTTAGGGGTGTACTCACTTTTGTGGTGAGCGGTTTAGACATTAATGGCTGTGTGTGGAGTTATTTTGAGGAGACAGCACATTTACACTGTTATACAAGCTGTACACTCTGTGTAATTTCTTCATCTTTGTCACATGAAAATATATAATTAAATATTTACAAAAATGTGAGGGGTGTACTCACCTCTGTGAGATACTGTATATATATATATTTATACTGTGTGTGTGTGTGTGTGTGTGTGTGACACACAAACACAATGAACAAGCATTCTTTTTTAAGTATTTAAATACAGCATTTAAATTTAATTTCAAAATGAACTTTAATTTATTTAAATATTTGTCATTTTTTAGAACAAGCATGCATTCTTTCTGTATATATTAGGTTTATTATAGATTGCATATTCACATAACTCGGTGCTAAAATAACATTGTGCTGCAAGTATTTGTATTAAAAACTTTTAAAATGAACACAAAATAATTTCAATGTTAATGGTTCTAATTAAATAATTGATCATTTTTAAGCATTATCTTTGTGCCTTCTTTGTGTGTAAATTAGGCTCATCATAAATTGCCTTTTCACAAATTTCAGTGCCAAAATTACACTGTATTGTATTCAAATGAAATACTTTAAAATTAAACATTTGAAAGAAACATTTGAAACATATTTAATTAAATAAATTTGCATTATTTTACCATTAGCAAGTGTTCTTTAAAAGTATTTAAATACAACTTATTAATTATTTAATAGCATTTACAAAATTAAGTAATTAAAAATATTTAATTTAAATGTATTGCATTAAGAAAAATGTTTAGCGTAAACACACTTTATGTGTAAATGTATTTAATTCATTTTAATTAAATAATGTTTCATTTTTCTTTCTGTGTAAATTGGGTCTTATTACATATTTTTACAAAACTATGTCATGTTCATGTTCAAATCATGTTCAAATTTTTTTACAACTTTTTAAAATAAACTTTTCTTTATTTAGTGTGTTTAATTAAATGAAGTTAAATTATTTGTAATTTTTCTGTCTAAATTAGGCTTATTAAAGATCATTCACAAAACTCAATTAAAGTTTTGCTGTTCCCAGCCAAAGAAATCAGTCACAGAATTGTGTACAATGTTGTCTTCATTTATTTATACATCAAATGATGGTGAAAACATTATGACTAGGCATATATTCAGACATGCTGTCTTCTGCATATTTTAAAACCTAGCAACTTTCCCTCAAGAATTGTACTATGCATTTACATTTACCAGACGCTTTTATCCAAAGCAACTTATATTTTGACTTACATTCAGGTTATACATGTTTTGTAAGCATGTGTGTTCCCTGGGAATCGAACCCACAACCTTTGCAATGCTCTTAACCACTGAGCCACAGGAACACTATGCATTGTCCAATTTGCCTATTTTTTGTGACTTTGCATGTGCACATAAAGAGCGGCATCAATGTTAATGAATGCCCCCTGGTTAAAAAACACATTATGAGAGCGCTCGTTTGGCACTCTGTCAAGAGACAGAAACTGTAGTGATTGCTGATGGTGTGTGTGAGAGTGAGAGGTATCTTAGAAGACACCGATACCACAATCCTCATTCTTTCAAGTCCAAACCTGTCCCCACCACAGAGACAGAGAGCGAATCAAAGTCAGAGTCAAGGTTTTTCTGACAATGAAAAAAGCCACAAAAAAACAATGGCTCAATTCAACACTGGAGTTTCAAAGCCTTTAAATGACTTCACATTTTGGCAGAATATAAGACGAGACATACCTGTCACACAAACTCTTTGAATGCTGCGGGCGGCTATATATTTTTTTAAATCAATCGACTGTTTACTTTGCTCGACAAAGTCATGTTCAAGTGTAGCGCATGCAAATACAATAAAACAACTTGCCAGAAAAACTTGAAATCTACATGAAGTTTTAAAACACAGGTCAAGCAATGTTAATACCTGACAAGAGCATGATAACGTTAAATATGTGTTTATAAATGCAGACAAAGAATGTTTGTTCTCTATAAAACGACGGCTAGAAAATGGCGAACAGAATTTGCCGCCAAACTTTTAGCATAGTTTACCATTTATTGTGTTTTTTTTGCAGCGCATACAAATACAATAAAACAGCTTGGCAGCAAAACTTGAAATCTACATGAAGTGTTAGAACACAGGTCGAGCAATGTTAATACCTGACAAGAGCATGTTAACTTCAACTGTTTATACGTACAGACAAAGACAGTTTGTTCTCTATAAAATGACGGCTAGCAAACAGCAAGCAGTGTTTGCAGCCAAACTTTTTGCTTAGAACACCATTTATTATGTTTTTTCACAGTCCAGTTTTATGCTCTTTCAGGGTTTGCGTATTTATGAATTTTGTTAAATGGGGTGAAGAAAAAATGATATCAAGAAGGAGAGATTATTATTCATATAGCCCAACATTTACAGTGTCAAGTGAGGTGAATAAAAGGATTGGTTAACGTCTGGGAAGTGGTCCAGTTTATTAGCTAATAGGGTTCAGGTGCCGTCAAGAATTTGCTCATTCTCAGCACGCAAGGTTATTAAACCACAGGCCAAACGAGAGCCCAGTGGGTTTCCCTTGCTCGCCCGCTCTCAGTCTTAATTTCTCACTCTCTTGAACCCTCAGATCCCACAGTGTGCCTCCCTTCACATTTTCTGCAGACACAGACAGAGAGTAGAATGTGTTGTTTTGATGATTTGCTAATGCCTTCATAATGCGTATGAAGGCGCAAACAGGAAAGTGAATCCAGGCTTTTAGCAATAGTAATGGTTCTGACATTGTGAGTTACACATATAAAAAAATAACATAGTTAAAAACTGATGATTTTTTTCTTGTTTTATTCATGTTTCTTGTTTTGTTGTGCACAATTTATTGTTGATATTTATTTATTCTAAAATTACCAAATTTTGTTTTAGAATATTTTCTCAAAATGTGCTCAAAATTAATTGTATTCTAGATTTGTTTTATTACATTTACATTTAGCAGACGTTTTATCCAAAGCGACTTACAATTGCATTCAAGTTATACATTTTCATTAGTTTCATTGTGTTCCCTGGGAATTGAACCCACAACCTTTTGCGCTGCTGACGCAATGCTCTACCACTGAGCCACACAGGAACACTGGTTTATGGTTGCCGTTGCGATAATTAGAATCTTGACAATATTTATTGATTAATCCAATGAGGTGGAACCACAAATTTAGCAACCAAAAATTTTTGACTGAAAAAGCAAAAAACTAAATGTTAGTTTTTGACCGAAATAGTTTTGGAGGTCCAAATCATTGACTGCCATTTTTGTCATTTGTAGCGGGTGTTTGGGACACCCCCTAATATAATGGTAGGGGAAACACTGCAATTACTAACCCAATTCAGTGTTTGATTTCCAAAACTGTATTTTCATATATGGTTTTCAGCTAAAAGAAAACAGTTATGGGTAATTTGATTTAAAAAAGCAGTGTCTTTGGATTAAGTCGAGATGTTCTCAAGCAAGAACTTAACCTTTTGGTCAAAAAGCCTCCTCACAATTGGGTACAACTGGTGACTCTGCAAAGATTGTAGCCCTCCACAATCAGCCGCGAGCTTGTATTCAAAACTGGCCCAATTTGAGCACAATTACTGAGATATTTATGTTGAACGAAAGGACAGAACAGAAAAGATCAGAGGCAGATAAAAGTTGAGCTCATCATGTGGGAGGCATCGGGACCTAGAACGGGTCTTTCAGTAGGTTTAATGACCCGTATTAGACAATTTCACCCTGTTTCTGATCACCATCCACACCAGACCTCCCACTTTCTCCAGTTACACTCGGCGAGTGGAGAACTGGTTTAGAGATTGCGGTCGAGAGATGCCCAATACGAAATTGAAGAGTATGAGGAAGACGTACAACAGACGGAGGGAGGGAACACAAGGGAAAGAGCACGTCGTGGTTGCATTGAGTGACCATGTGTGTTGAATTACTGTAATGGCAGATGAACAGACGGCAACTGATTGGTGGTTCTGATTGTCTGTGTTTGTGTGTGTGTGTGTGTGTATGTGTTGAGATTTCTGACCACTCGCCCGCCGGACTTCATTTTCATAATTGTTTTCATTTCTGGAAACAGGTCAGTGGAGGCCAGTGTGATCTGTGAAAAAGATGTTGATCATGATTACATAGATGTTCCACCAACCTCCATTTTTAATAACCGGCTCGATATGCTTATGAAAGACTCAAGTTTTAAATACAGTCAGAAAGGGACCACACGGCCAATAGGCTGCCAATGTTTGACGGACATGCGTGCCAGAAGCGTCCAGACCATCGGAAAGGGTTCCACAGGGGCGATACCAAACACAAACCCATATTTGTTGGCTCACAATTGTGTGTTGGTCTGTCAATTAGTTGTTGTGAGTCAGTAGACTACGAGACTCCTGAGCAGCTGGCTTACTTTGAGTGTGTTAGTGCTCTTTAGCTTCAGAAGCCTAGCGGCGACAGCACTATGGGCCAAGTGGTCTGTTTTCCTCATCAAGAGTTCTTCTCCTTGCTCTCTTCGCTATCCATAGTTATTTCTTTGGTGTGGTGGCAGAGTTTGTATTACACCCCAATTTACTTCACCATCAAGATCTGTGGTGAACGTCTACAGAACGTTGTCGTTGTCTCTGTTTTTCCTCCTTTTTGTTATTTTTTTTTACATCCGTCTGCAATTTAAACTGCCAGACCGATCAGCAGCATCCATGTTTAAAGTGGTTTGCGTTCGCCTCAACTTTTCCCCCCTGCCAATAATCTCTCAACATCTGTGTCCTGTGGGGAGATATTTTGGTCCCTAGCAGAAAAACACTGTTCTTTCTCCTCCTCCACTTCTTCTTCGCCTTTCCCTTCCTTCTCTTTCTTTACTTCAGTCTCTTCAGTTTTTTTCTCCAAGGGTTGCGATAGAGAGTGTTTGATAAGGTCTAGAAATAGCACGGCATCTGCACTGGTCAGGGAGAAAATTTCTTAGCGAGCCGCACCCACTGACTTATGTTAGCTCAGCACTAACCTAGCGCTAGACAGGCTTCAAAAAGTTTTTGAATTTACCACAGAGATTACTTTTGCATAAAGCTATTGGGTTACCAGAGTTTGTCTTTAGTTTACATCAACGTTTACCTCAGTTTGTTTATCACATATTTTACCACATTTAGTCTAAAATTTTACCTCAGAATTATAGCTTATATTGTACCTCAATTTACCACTGATTTCACTTCATTTAATCTGAAACGAATTCACATCTACATATATTTTGCCTCTTATTTTACTTTAGTTCACCACAGATTATTATAGCTCAGTTTTTCCTCAGTTTTTAACCCCAGAGTTGACTGCTTTTTACCCCATGTGTTCTCAAACTTTAGGTCATGTTTACCTCATAAGTTCGTCTGAGATTTTACCTATGGTTTTTCCATTAGTTCTCATTACTTTACTTTAAATACTTGCAGGTTTTCCTTAGAGCTTACCTTATATTTTACTTCAGTTTACCTGAAATGTTACCTCTGACTTTACATATTTTTATTCACGTTTACCTCCAGTCTTTCCTCACTTTTGAAATATGAGTATATATCATATTCTTGTTTAGAATGTAGCCTTCTTCAGTTCATTTTACATTTTACCACAGAGTTTGCCTCACAGTTTACCCTTATGATTCCTGATGTTGTAACATGTTTGCACATTTTGTTGCCCTTGGACGTGATGTTGAAGTCGTAGCTTGTGTAACCTAAGGTGGCAAGACCCAAATGTTCAGTGAAAGGATCTTTAGCTAATAAACAGCTTGTTTCGCTGACTAGCACCTTGTAAACTTGACAATAATGGCCCTTGTTTACAAAATATTTTTTGCTTGGTACATGAAGACAAGCACAAGAGGACAAGTAATAAAAAAAAAAAAATCAGTTATGCTGACACTGAGGGGATGCGTGAAAATGGCTATGAGGGGATGCCCCCTATGCAAGAGATGATGACCAGCTTATCTCTCTGTGGAGAGACATCCTCTCTCAAGGCTCCCTCCTGGCCATCTAAGCCCCTGAATCTCGCTTAAATGGCAGGGCATATGCAGCAGCAGGTCAGACCTGGATAAGGTCCTATAAAGTCCAGGTCTGAGCCCGAACAACCAGGGGTCCTAGCCCATCTCGGTCTGAGGGTGAGAGAGAGGCGCGGGTCAGAGAGAGGCAAGCCCTCTCATTCCTCTCTAATTCCCCTGTACCCACTGTAAACTCCACCTGACCGAGGTTAGGTGGAAATTTCCTGCTAAGCCAGGACAAAAAAAAAAAAAAAGGTGAGTTCCCTCTCATTCTGAGGAATGAGTTCTCCGCTCTCCAGAGCTCGTTGTCGGTAGAGCTAGCAGTGCTCCCCTCACCTAGAGGGTCACCTATGAGCATGCCGCTCCCTTCTGAGCGCTGAAGGATGAGTACTCCGCTCCCCAGAGCTCGTGTTGGTAGAGCTAGCATTGCTCCCCTCACCTAGAGGGTCACCTATGAGCATGCCGCTCCCTTCGGAGCGTTTTGAGTTCCCTCTTATTCTGAGGAATGAGATATCCGCTCTCCAGAGCTCGTTGTCGGTAGAGCTAGCATTGCTCCCCTCACCTGAGGGTCACCTATGAGCATGCCGCTCCCTTCGGAGCGTCTGAATGTCCCCTCATTCTGAGGAATGAGTTTTCCGCTCTCCAGAGCTCGCTGTCGGTAGAGCCAGCATTACTCCCCTCACCTAGAGAGTCACCCATGAGCATGCCGCTCCCTTCTGAGCGTCGGAGTTCCCTCTCATTCTGAGGAATGAGTTCTCCGCTCTCCAGAGCTTGTTATAGGTAGAGCTAGCATTGCTCCCCTCACTAGAGGGTCACCTATGAGCATGCCGCTCCCTGCGGAGCGTCTGAGTTCCCTCTCATTCTGAGGAATGAGTTCTCCGCTCCTCAGAGCTCTGTGATAGGTCGCTCGCCTTGCTGGTCGAGCTAGCATTGCTCCCCTCACTATAGAGGGTCATCTATGAGCATGCCGCTCCCTGCTGAGCGTCTGAGTTCCTCTCCTTCTGAGGGATGAGTTCTCCGCTCTCCAGAGCTCGCTGTCGGTAGAGCTAGCATTGCTCCCCTCACATAGAGGGTCACCTAATGGCTTGCCGCTCCCTTCTGAGCGGCGGAGTTCCCTCTCATTCTGAGGAATGAGTTCCCCGCTCTCCAGAGCTCGTTGTTGGTAGAGCCAGCATTGCTCCCCTCACCTAGAGGGTCACCTATGAGCATGCCGCTCCCTTTGGTGCGTCTGAGTTCCCTCTCATTCTGAAGGATGAGTTCTCCGCTCCCCAGAGCTCGCTGTCGGTAGAGCTAGCGTTGCTCCCCTCACCTAGAGGGTCATGTATGAGCATGCCGCTCCCTTCTGAGCGTCTGAGTTCCCTCTCATTCTGAGGAATGAGTTCTCCGCTCCCCAGAGCTCTGTGATAGGTTGCTCTCCTTGTTGGTCGAGCTAGCATTGCTCCCCTCACCATAGAGGGTCACCTATGAGCATGCCGCTCCCTTCGGGGCGTCTGAGTTCCCTCTCACTCTGAGGAGTGAGTTCTCCGCTCTCCAGAGCTCGCCGTCGGTAGAGCTAGCACTGCTCCCCTCAACCAGAGGGTCACTTATGAGCATGCCACTCCCTTCTGAGCGTCCGAGTTTATCCGCCCCCCAGAGCTCTGTGATAGGTCGCTCGCCTTGTTGGTCGAGCCAGCATTGCTCCCCTAGAGGGTCATCTATGAGCTTGCCGCTCCCTTCTGAGCGTCTGAGTTCCCTCTCACTCTGAGGAATGAGTAGTTCTCCGCTCCAGGGCATAGAACTTTCTTTTAAAATCCATGTTATGGTAAGTGCACACACGAGACTTTGGGCACTTTCTAAAATCCACTCAGTGGTAAGTCCGCACATCGAAAGTTCTGCGTTCTTTCTAAAATCCCGCAAGAGTAGGGTTACGCGCGCAACTTCGGGCCCTTTTTTGAGCTGGTTAAGCCCCGGTTTGTGCCTTGGGCCCCACTCCTTCTGCCCCAATATTTGTAAAAAAAAAAAAAAAAAAAAGGGGGGTGTGCGCTACCAAGAGGTCTGTTGAGACAGTTCCCTCAGTAAGCTTGTGCAGAGCAAGTGGTAGCCCCTGAGTGATCGGCCAGGACCTAGTGACCAGGTGCTTGGCCATATCCCCTTAAAGGAATCTTTCTCTGATTTCAAGACTTTGAGCTCTACCCTGGGTCCGGTAATCCCGGCACCTAGCAGGTAAGTACTAGGGTATGCAGCTCGGGCCTTTGGCCGAAGGGGATAATATCACTGACAGCCATCAACCGTCCCATGGGCAACTCCCTTAGCCGGGTAGAGTTGGCTTAGTGCTCGCCTTTGTCTCGTTCCCCATTCGGGGAACCATGGTTACATATGTAACCTGAGACGTTAGTCCTAGTTCTTTAGAATATGCTGTGAAAGGGAAGTGACTTGCTCCTTGGCCATGTGATGTTCTTGTATTTTGTTTTTCAGCAAAATGGTGCAGCTTACACAGTAAATAATTGGTGCCAATTTTGCTTTTGCATTTCTGTAAAATCTTTGGTACAAATCTGGTAAAGTTATTTAATTATTGTATGCTTTTTGCCTTTCCCATTCCTGGTAATGGACTATTTTAAAGTAATTAATTATTGCACTTTGTTCAAAGCTGTCTAAAACAATTGTTTAAAACAATGGTTTAAATCTTACATCAAGCTGACACAGAATGACCCTCATAACCATGCCCTTTTTCCTCTCTCCTTCCCTTTAGCCACAGTCAAAAAGGCAGGAGGAAATGGATGGATAAATGACCGGTCAGGGACATTTGGAGGAAACGAACAGTCAACGACCAGTCTGGATGGAGTCAGTTTCTCAGAAGGGGAACTGTTGTTGCAGGTAAAATGCATGTAAATGCACCAATTCCTTGATCTTATTCAGGGGCGTCATGCACTCATTATTTTTGAGGGGGCACGAGTTGGGGGGGGGGGGGGGGACGTCATGTGCCACACAGCAGCCGCAACAGAACTTATGTTTAATTTTTTTAATTTATTTTTATTCGTGAGGTGTGGCGACCCATACTCGGAATTTGTGCTCTGCATTTAACCCATCCATGTCCACACATGCAGTAGTGAACACACACACACCCGGAGCAATGGGCAGCCATTTATGCTGCGGCGCCTGGGGAACAGTTGGGGGTTCGATGTCTTGCTCAAGGATCTCACCTCAGTCGTGGTATTGAGGGTGGAGAGAACGCTCGTATTCACTCCCCCCACCGACAATTCCTGCCAGACACGAGATTCAAACCCTCAACTTCGGGTTACAAGTCCAACACTCTATCCATTAGGCCATGTCTGCCTTATTCGAAACATTCCCAAACGCATTGACTATATCATGAAATATCTTGATTTAAAACCTGTTTGTTTACTTCATTAACAGATATGGGTGTCATGCCATAACATATTTTAATACGACTGACTTTATATTTAATGTGAATTTAACATTGAAAGTTAATGTAAATAAAAACATTGTAAGTTAGGCTACTAATTATAACACTTCCATTGTACAAAAAAAAAGCAAAGAACATTTACATTAACAAAAAAACATTTTCGCTGACAGTCTAGAGTTGGATTGCCGGATTAGAAATCCCAGTTAGGGGAAGATTGTGTGTACGTGTATCTCCACCCCGTCTCCTCCCAGAAAACATCATAAATGGAGCTTACAACACCTAGTTGTACTATGCATAACCTCATCTGCATATTATTTCCATGCATATTTCCATCCACGTGACACCATGTTTAACACCGTCAAAGGTCCAAAACATTAAGGAAATATGAGATAAATGCCATAAACATTTTTTTGCTAAAGGTCATCCACTATCCTTGTTATGTTTTAGAATAAACATATCAAAATAATGATTAAATACAAAATTGTTTAAAATAGTTATCAAATATTTATTTTGAATAAAGTTGATCTAATTACTTTACACTGGCTATTTTAGTGGAAACCGATAGGCCTATATTTATTGCAGTGTAAATACAATTATCGGACTCGGCGGGTCACTGATGTATTTCTACTGGTTTTATCCTTCAAATACAGGGATATTTTTCATAATGTTGTGGAGATGCCTTTACATGACATCAACACCTCAGTGTAGCTGCGGTTGTACAGTAAGTTATTATTATTGGACCTATTCAAACCGGACAATGGACCGCTCCACCGAATATCCAGCAATGTCCGCCATAATATTGAAGTAGGTGCGCATCATTAATCATTGTTCTTGCTAAAAATATTTTCTCATAACATAAGATCTGCAGTTTAAAGATGAATTGTTGTGCACCTATAGCACTCCTCGTTGTCATAAAAACATAGCATGCCTCGTGAAAAGTGATCAAGCGCATCCACTACAAATATGTCTAAATTCATATAGCCAAATTTTTGTTTAACTTCTACATAATGATGTTATGTAATTTCAGTGCGTATTTACATTATGTGAATGGAATATTTCATGTAAATGTGTATATCGACATGAAAACAGAGTTTAAAATCGTTGTTTACTTTATTCATTTTCTCACTCCTGGAAAATGCCCTGGTTTCTGTGAACAGAATCATCTGCTGGGAGTTATTTCCATTTTCCCATTTTTCAGTCTAAAGTCAGACCACTTTACTATATGTGGCCAAGCATCTGTCTACTTTTAAATCATCCTTCACTTTTGTACACCTTAATTTGCTCCATCTTGTATTAATTTATGCAAACTGTCATTGTGGGCTGTGCAAAGAAGTTGGTAATTTCCCAATATGTTTGTGTGTGTATGCATAGCAGGTAAAAGTTAAAATGTTTCCTGATTCTCTGGAGAGATGATAAAATAAACAACAGCCATGAAGATCATCCATACAAACAAAACACGTCCATGTCATAAACTCATGAAATAAATTTTGGTTGACATTTTATTTATTGTAGCTGTTGTCATGCTGGTTGAAAAGGAATTAAGTTTGAGCAATCAACATTCTCCGCTGTTGAGCAATGTTATCTTTTCTTTGTAAACTATATCACATGTTACTTTCCATCTACAAATATTTTTAGTTTCTTTTTCAGCCACATCTCTGTCTCGGTCTCTCTTGCTCTCTCTCTCTCTCCATTGTTTGAGGGCTGTTGGTTCCTGTGCGTGACTAGCGGCGATATTCACTCTGTCTGTTGTCATGTTCAACACCTTAACAAAAGCTTGGCTAATTACATGGGATGTTTACTGAAAAAAAAAGATTTAAAGAAGAAAAATGGCCCCATTATCCCCACCCATCCACAGTCTTACATTCACAATCCCAGCCACCGTGTTTAGAATAAAACAAACTAAATAATATTTGTTTTTCTTTATTAAATATTCCAACAATAAAACCTTTGTCTATAAGTTAACAAGTTTTAGTATTGTAAGTCACAAATCTATCTAATTTTATTTTCAGGCCCTCAATGGCTTTGTGGTGGTGGTCACCGCCGAAGGTTACGTGTTTTATGCATCTCCAACTATACAAGACTACTTGGGCTTCCATCAGGTGAGTTTGCTTTAAAACTTTTACGAAGTCCTGCTTTTTTAACATTAGTCATCTTGTCAAAATGTTTTGTAATTTGTATAGTTTACCTAGAAAATCGACGTTCATATATCAGCCTCAGACAATGCTTGTCATTTAATTGACAATTGATAAATCCAGCATAGTTGCATATCTATTGACAAGTCATTCACCTGGAAACATTTGTATAATTTTACAATTATTTGTTGGTTCAACTTTCCTCATCCTGGAGGAAGATGAATGGCTTTTGCGAGAGTTTAACATGCCGTGCCATTTCCTACGGTCATGAATTTCTCTTGTCGTAAGGATAATACTCTGGGCCTCAATAACAGCGAACTGTTCTGTATCCAAAAGTAGGCTGTGGTAAAAGTGCTGAGGGTGTCTGGGTTCGATGACTTATTCGGAAAGGTGTTCATTTACTGTTAAACAACCTTGGTGTTAGTGAGGTTTTTTAAATGGTTAAACTAGTCTATGTTGTTTGAAACATCGCTTTTATTCCTTGTCATGTTTGGAAAGCTGATTAAAATATATGTAAGCTAATATTTGCACATGTCTAGCAATTAAGTGTTTTTTTATTTCACCCTGTCAGCTTGTGATGTGCGTTTCAGACATAGTTTGGTTTTGTTCATAAAAGAGGAGAAGCTCAGAAAAAGAACATCAAAGAGAGGCAAATTCAATGTGGATACTTCATTAAAGAACTTGCAAAACCTGTTTGTCTGTTTGTGAACCACAGCCAGTTCAGGGAGATCTTGTGTGTGTTCCTGTGGTGTATTGTATGTATAGACTGCATGTATAGATCACATTAACAATAGCTATTTCATTCCTATAGCTTGGAATAATAGTAAGTAGGCTATACATTACACAATGTCTACTCAAATATACATTCTTGCTCTAAGCACACAATATTACAATACAGACAGTATGAATGTACTAAAAGAACATTCTTGCGTCCCTGTTTTTCCTCACTAAATCAATTTCCCTGGAGTGTGACGTTCCCTCTCTCGCAAGTCCAGGTCGCCAGGGTTACACAGACAGGCAGGCCTGCACCACCTGCCCACATAAATACATAAATACATACCCACTACCACAGCGGTCTGAACACCTGTTGTGATTAGAGTCACTAATAACTATTCACATAGTACTAATTGTTTTTGTTTTTTTCTGTAATGTAGTCCAGGTCATAAGATTGAATCATGCTGTAATAATGCCTCTATGTTTTGTATTACCTAAACATCCCTGTTTGTGGCTTTGTGCATGAAATGAGCCATTAAATCCATCCGTGTATACTTACTGTATATATGTAGTTTTTACAAAGATATATGTTTAAATATATCAGAGACAAGTATACATATTATTGAGCAATTAATATGTAACTTTTCTTTCTACTCTCTTGTCTGTGTGTCCTCATCAACCTTTAAATGTGTGTTTGTTGGTACAAGTTGTCATGAATGGTTTCTGGACCTTGTCTGGTTTTCATCCCACACTGTCCAGCCTGCAGCAATTAGCACACACAGACGGTGCAAACACTTTGTTTTTATTCGCCTGCTGAGAAGAGAGAGAGAAAGGATGGAAGGAAAAAAACAGGCAGAAAGGAAAAATGCAAGCCAAACTGCAGTTACTATGCCAAGCCTGTAGAGGGAAGCGAATACATTTTGATACACAGTAAATACAGCCTAACATGTAAAGCGATATCTCTATAGGACACAAATGTGATGATTTTAATGCCTTCTTATTAAAATCTGAACCACAGGAAACTAAAGTTTCCATTTGCTTTCCAATCAGTTGCACTCCAAACAAGTAATACTGTGCAGTATGTTAAAGGGATAGTTCACCCAAAAATGAAAATTATGTCCTTAATTACTCACCATCATGTCATTCCAAACCCATAACACCTTCATTTAACTTCTTAACAAAAATTACAATATTTTTGTTGAAATCCAAGTGCTTTCTGCCCCTGTATAGACAGGAATGCAACTACCACATTCAAGACCCAGAAAGGTAGTAAAGACATTGTTAAAATAGTCCATGTGATATCAGTGGTTCAGTCGTCATTTTATGAAGCTACTCAAATATTTTTTGTGCAGATGGAAAACAAAAATAACGAGTTTATTAAAGAATGTCTTCTCTTCCGTGTCGGTCTTCTTCACGCGTTCACAACAGAACGTATCAGCAACACCACACACAAATTGTAAATAAGACAATGCTTTTGAGAATTATGGACAAGTAGATTTTTTCTTTTTTTCTTCTCTAGTCTTGTCAGAAAGACAAAAATAAACCTCTTTGTCCAGTGTGCAATGAGGATTTGGTTGGTATTAACAATTACAACAGAACTTGAAAGTGGCAGCAGAGCCGTTATCATACTTCACGATCAGGTTATAATGGGAATGAATATTAGTGAATGCAGGATGCAGAACACGTCCTGGGATAATTGTTTCTAATTTCCTTTCTTACGGTCTTCACAGTCGGATGTGGTCCACCAGAGTGTATTCGAGCTCATCCATACAGACGATCGGGCAGTGTTTCGAAGGCAACTACACTTTGCTCTCAATCCCACTTCGTGCGATGGAAGCGATGGATCTGATGGTTAGTAGTAACACTATCCTTAATGGTGATGCCCAAGTAGGGTCAGTGAGTTCCTGGAAAGGTGTTGTCAACTTTTACTGCAGTGCCCATCCTTGAATATTTTGTGAATGAGCAGACTTCTGTTGTTATTATTACTGAATCAAGAAAGTATGTTTGTGGAGAACAGGACAGCTGTGGGAGGATCCGTTGGGATTTATAAAATGGAGTCTTGTATAAATGCAGGATGATGAACACTGCTAGTGATTCATAGCCAATTACATCACTGTTTTTTCCCTTTTGTTTGGCACAACCAATCGGACTCCAGCAATTCAAAGCAGCAGTGACATCACCGGAGACATGGTAAACTACAACCCTCAACACATCCCTCCAGAAAACTCTTCCTTCTTGGAACGAAGTTTCTGTTGCAGATTCCGGTGCCTCCTTGACAACTCATCAGGCTTCCTGGTAAACATCCTAGACCTCTCTATTGCGACTTTATGCCTATGTAGAATCAATATTTTAGAATCATTCCAAGATTAACCTTTTAAACTAGGCTCAACAATGTTTGATTTTCTGTGCACACAATGATACAGTTACAGCAACAATTGTATAAATAAATCTGCTGTGAATTGTTTACACTCAGTGTCGGACCCTCATGGGCTAAAATTACTGTATTGTCCTTCCCTTTGCCAACCACCCCAAGGCTCTGAACTTCCAGGGGAGGCTGAAATATATCCATGGGCAAAACAAGTTGGGTGAAGATGGGACTCTGGTCCACCCTCAACTGGCTCTTTTTGTCATAGCCACACCCCTCCAGCCACCATCTATCCTGGAGATCAGGAGCAAGACTCTTCTTTTCCAAACCAAACACAAGCTGGACTTTACACCTTTGGGTGTTGACACAAGGTAGCTTTGATTAAGAAGCAAAAGCAACTTCAGATTGGGCCAACAAATGTTGTGGAAATGGTACAAACCTAGTGCTAACATTTTTCTTATGTGTTTCTCGTTTTTCAGGGGAAAGGTGATTCTTGGCTACACTGAGATTGAGCTGTGCTCGAGAGGCTCTGGCTATCAGTTCATACATGCTGCTGACATGATGTACTGTGCTGACAACCATATCAGAAGTGAGTAATGCCTGATATTGACCAGATATTTAATGTTAAGTCAAAGCCATGTCCATCATTTTTGTTGTTTGTGAACTCCATAAAACTAGCAGTTTGATTTACATAGCATTTCTTTTAAACCTCTGGGGTCTGAGGGTGTTTTGGGGTCCTGGAGAAGTTTTGAAATGCCTGACATTTTTCAGTTGCTTATAAACATATTAACGGCTAAAGTCTAGTAACACTGTAATCAGCACAAACTGGGCTACAATAATATATGAGCAGCATGTATGTGCGTGATTGTGTTTTTGAGAACGCAACGTTTATGCGAGCTTGGTGAAAAACTTTTTTTCGTGTTTTTTTTTTATTTTTTTATTTATGATTAATAGAAATTTCAGAAGAACAGCATCTTTTGTAACATGATAAATGTTTTTATCATCACTTGTGTGCTAAATAAAAGTTGTAATTTCTATATATACTGACTCCAAGATTTTGAATGGCATAGTGTATATTGTTACGCTTGGAGTAAGACTGGAGTAATGATGCTGAAAATTGAGCTTTGGTCACAGGAATAAATTACATTTTTAAATATATTCAAACAGAAAGCAATTATTTTAAATAGTAAAACTATTTCACAATATTACTGCTTTAGAAAATACAACTTTAGGTATTTTGGATCAAATAAATGCAGGCTTGGTGAGCAGAAGGGAATTCTTTACAGAAATATTACAAATCTTACTTTTCCAAATATTTTTACTGGTAGTGTGTCATGTTGAACCTGCGGTTCTAGAAATGGCAGTCTGTTCAATCTGCCAAAAACATGTAGCCTACCACACTTTTACTATAGTAAAATAATGGTTTTAAGGGATATCATAGTATAATACCATATTTATATGTATATAATAGATTATTTATATAGGCATTCCCGCTTATTACAACATTTAAAAAGTAAATTTTTAAATGTGAAGACCACACCGGTGCGGGCTTTGACACCAGAGAGTTAAAATGTTGTTTTTTTCTTTCTTATTCTTTCTCATAGTGTTAAAGACTGGAGAAAGTGGTTTAACTGTCTTAAGACTTCTCACGAAAGGGAACACATGGGTCTGGGTGCAGTCCAATGCTAGGCTTGTTTATAAAGGAGGAAGACCAGACTTCATTATTGTTCGACAAAGAGCACTAACGTAAGTTAAACCTGAAGATTAAGAATGTTGTTGCCCTAATCTCTTTGTGTCTCTCATTTTTATAATATCTGTATTTTATAGTAATGAGGAGGGTGAGGAACACTTCCGTCAAAGGAAGTTGCAGCTACCCTTTAGCAACGCCACTGGTGAGGGTGTCTTGTATGAGACTGGCCCCACACTGGACATCGCTGACATTCAAAATCCAAGCAACGGCCAGATGCAGCACAAACCTCCATCTCTGGACCCAGGTTCTCTTCTCGGCTGCAGGCTGGCACAGGATAATTCTGTCTACAAGAACAATGATCCCAATTCCCAGTTTACCCTTGACAAGGCTTTCAAGGATAGCCACGCCCTGCTCAATGTCCCTGGGTACACCTGGCAGCCATCAGCCCCAAACACTGTGCCTGAGATAAAGGAGGAAAGTGTTGTAAAGGACATGATGGAAAGCTTGCAACAGATTATTGGGGACAGCAGTATTTGTGGCCTTCAGGGGTTTGATGTGGACGAATCGGACCTGAAGGAGTGGGAGAACACTCTGCTCAGGATGAAAAACAACAACGAAATGGAACTTAATGAAATCATCACCAACGACATCCTCTCTTATGTCGAGGATGCACTTTTTAAGGAAAATGGCATTCAATTGCCAGAACAACTCAAGAGCCAGGGTCCATTTGTTGAGGTGCCTGAGTGTCTTCCAGAAATGGAGCTACAGAATAACTTAGCTGTTAACCAGAAATTCAACTGCCAGGCAGATATAGTCGGTGGATCCACAAGTGGAGGTGGGTTCAACGGAATGAACATCCAAGATGAAGTGGATGCCAGTAGCCCTGGAAAAGGGATGGTGAAGCTCACCCATATGGGGCCACAGATGCTACCTGTTGACACTTTTGTCCAATCATTTGGACTAGAACAGACAACCCAGAAGATGCTCAGCAATAATAACATTATGTTTAATCCTTCTCTTGCAATGCAGCAGCCAACCCAAGTCAGGCTTGGTCTGCAAGGTGCCATGCAAGAGAACGGAATGGTGCCATGTGGCCAGAGAAACCTACTGACCGGAAACCAGCCTCATCACAACACAATGACTCTCCCTCTTCAAAGTCCTCTATTGCAGGACACTTCTGCCCAGCCAATGGGCTTCCACAGCCAGAATTCACTTCCTCAACAACCGTCAATCAGTCAAAACCCTCAGTGGGTGTCTGACAGCAACAATATGATGGATAACCTGCTGAACTCTTGCACCCGTAACATTTCAGGTGTACAAAATTCAGGACTACACTCTGCCCCAACTTCCCAACTACAAGGACAGTTTTCTCTTCACACTCAAAACGCTGACAATCCAGGACTGCCTAGCTGGCAGCAATCACAGCCTCAGCAGTTCTCCAAATCATTTTCCAGTGGGCAACCGAATATGACGGGCTTCATCGGCCAAGTCACAGACTTCCAAAGAGACATGCTTGGAGAACTGATGCTGCACACAAACGCACAAGGACTCAGGTCTGGTTTTCTGCCCCAGACAGCTGCAAATAGCATCTATCCTCTGCAAGGAGAGATTATCAACAACAGCCCTCATCAGAACACCAACAGCTGCATGTTCACAGGCACTCCTCAACCATCAGTGAACGGGATGCAGTATAGTTCTGCAAATCCGATATCTTCAGTGCCATCCTGCCAGAAGGCTAAAGGTCTGGTTACCCAGAGTCCTACACAAGCATCCTGCTACTACCAAAGAGGTCCTAGTGAGTCAATCGTGGGCATGACGGTCATCCCACAAGAAGACACCAATATCAGCCCCATGGCCTGTCAAGTGTCACTTGGGTTAACTCCAGATAACATACTTGCTCAGCAGTATCTCTCCTGCAACGACCAGACACAGGTAAACTGTACTAATGTAATCCATGGTATAGTCATAACTTCAAACTAGCATGTTCTAGTTCAGAGATCAAAGCACCAGGTGTGTGCTCACTCCCTATTTTTAGATTGAGTCTTGAAGTTTGTTGAGAATACACTTTTAAAAATAAAGGTGCTTCACGATGCCATAGAAGAACATTTTTGTCTAAATGGTTCCATAAAGAACCTTTAACATCTGAAGCACCTTTCTGTTTCACAAAGGGTTCTTTGTGGTGAAAGAAGGTTCTTCAGATTATAAAAAGGTAAGAAAGATATGGTTCTTAAAAGAGCCTTTGACTGAATGGTTCTTTGTGGAACCAAAAATGGTTCTTCTATTGCTGCGCCAACCCCCCCAACATAAATTTTTGAGGTGGACAGAGACTCTAAAGATTAATTAATTCACAATATGATCAGTTGTTTTCTTTCAACTTGTGGAAGGGAACAATCGAGAGTAGTTCAGAGTTGGACTGTGTGTCATATTTCTTGATATAATTCAATTCCGATATAAAAACTCTTGATTTTGATTAATTTTGGTGTTTTTCAGTAATATTGCTTAGATATGATTACATTTTGCTTAGATATGAAGAAGAAATTATATTTGTTGGTGCTGTAAATTATATAAAGACGTGTCTTTTTAACAGTTAATTAAAAGAACTGGCTTCTTTTTCTAAAAGAGTTTTTGTCAAAACCTTGAATATTAGTATAGAAAGCCATCAAAACAATGCATAAGTAACCACAGTCTTGGCATAAAAGTTCTAAATGGAGAGAGTACTGCTTTAAATACTTTTCCGCATACAACTTAATGAATATCATGACTTTATTGCCACAGAATGGACAAAGCATTCCTTTAATGGTTTCAATTTTGTCCTTCCACAGATCGCAAACCGTCCACTTGAGGAGAATGGTGCGTTCCATTTTCCCTCGCTGGCCAATGGAATCACCTACTTTTCTGAGAACAACCGAAGCAATTTCTGTGACTATTAGATCACACTCAATACAGCAACTGACACATCAACAGTGCTGTACCTTGTTCTAGGAAAAAAACATGCATAAATACAGCAACTTGTTTGTCCCTCGAGAGACAAAGCATCTGCTTCTAAAGACACTCTTGACTGAAAACCTGCAAGATATTACAGATATAACACTTTTTCACCACACTTTTTATTTTTCACACTTATCTACTTATTCACTTGGTCACACCCTCTCTGATGAGAAATAAGCAGTGGCACAAAGAAAATATTTATTTTTTAAGCACATCCTTTCATCCCTTGAAGGAAATTGTTTTGTTTTGCCATTCTGACACGGAAAAAGAGGGAGATGAGTGTAATAGCGAGTGTAATAGAAAAGAGAGGTGTGTGAGCAAGTTTGTGTGTGTGCGAGGTAGCCTAGAGTTCATTTATGAAGTATGCAGAAGCAGTGGTGTAACCTTTTAATTGCAGGGATGAGATTCTGAGGAAATTCAAGGTGCACACCTGATGCTATGTATTGTGGTAAGTTTTGATTCAAAAAGGGAAAGTCTGTCTCAGAGAGCGCGGCGGCCTCAGCCAGACCCTTTTATTTTGCTAACTGTGCGTGAAATTATCTGTAGTCTGTAGACCTTTAACCTAGTGTTATGAATGTACCCCACTTTCTCGAAAGAAATTAATACTCTCCTTATGACCTCTGTGGCACCATTGGACTGTCAGAGCAAATCATTGAATTTGTTGACTTCAAAATGTTCCCAGAACATCCCTGAAACTCCACCCACTGCAAGATGTAAAGATGCCCAAAGAAAAATGTATAGTCCCAGTCCACTTTTTCTTCTCAACAATACATTTAAGAGTAAAAACCATCTCCTCTTGCCTCCTTTTTATGGTTGCGGTAACCATATGTTTCATGTGTATTACAACAGTATCTGAATGTTATCGCTTATCATTTATTGTACAGTCTGTCTGTTTAAAAATGTTCTTTTGTACTTTTTATGCATATAATCGAAATTATGGAAATGCCATTGGGCCATTTTTTTTCATTTTAAATTGCTGCTTTCACTCTTGCTTTCTGTTTGCCTTATCGCTTAAATTGAAGAATTCCTAGAATTCTTCAATCGTGTTGCGTGCCATGAGAATCACAGCAGCCAGCATATCCCACCTCCGGAAGAAAGGTAAAATCAAATGTCTTCTAAAGACAGAACAGACTAGTCATCAAGAAGGATCCCAAACAAAAGCAAATATTTGTTGAAATACTATTTTTTATGGCTAAATTGAAAGTCTTTATTCTTCTGTAGTTTCATTCATGGTCAATCAGGAAATACAGCAGCAGCGAAAAAGAACAAGTTTAGAACAAGTGCATTGTAGTCGAAAATGTGCTAAAAAATGTGATGTCATTCGGAAAATTTGTTTTGCGTAAATTTTATGCATTAAATTGAAAGCAATTTCCATGAAAATTCTGTTTTGTGATTGAGGCATATAGTTCTTAGGCTCCTTCGTGCCTTATTTTGAAAGAATATAAAGTCATTTGATTGGATTGTATCAGCACTTTGAATGTGTATGTATACCAAAACATATTTTTATGCGATGCTGTAGCTATAGAAATATGACTGATTCATTTTATTGTGAAAAATGAACTCTTTGAAAAGGCCTTAATAGCCTTAATTTTGTTCATGTTTTTGACCACTGTTGCTTCTGAGATTTAATATTTCTCCCTGCAGTAAGAACAGAGAGTATGGTGTGATAATAAGAGTGAATATATACAAACCCTCAAACTCATGCACCCAAAGCCTTTTCCTTTCATCATCTGAAATGGGAACACTGTGTGCCTTAATTTCTTTCTGCCCAAAGGATATTCCACTTATTTCACCCTCTGTAGACGAAATTATCGTGGCTTAATTGAAATTGAATTGAAATGGCAGCTATAATGTAATCTGAGAAGCAATGTTTTTAACAACTCGTTGTTTGCATGGACGGAATCGATTATGCTAGTTTGCTAAGTGTTGTACATAGCCTCACTGTTCAAGAGTTGCAGGACATTTTGTGCCTGTCTTCTTAAGTGCTTTCCAACAGCTTTTGTTTTCTGAGATTAGCGAGATTAGATTTTCCCCTTTGATTTCGTTTGAACTGAAAGCTAGAGGAGTTGTAATTTACAGTATCTCACAGAAGTGAGTACACCCCTCACATTTTTTATATTTAATCATATCTTTTCACGCGACAACTGAAGAAATGACACTTTGCTACAATGTAAAGTAGTGAGTGTACAGCTTGTATAACAGTGTAAATTAGCTGTCCCCTCAATATAACTCAACACACAGTCATTAATGTCTAAACCGCTGGCCACAAAAGTGAGTACACCCCTAAGTGAAAATTTCCAAATTGGGCCCAAAGTGTCAATATTTTGTGTGGCCACCATTATTTTCCCGCGCTGCCGTAACCCTCTTGGGCATGGAGTTCACCAGAGCTTCACAGGTTGCCACTGGAGTACTTTTCCACTCCTCCATGACAACATCATGGAGCTGGTGGATGTTGGAGACCTTGCACTCCTCCACCTTCCGTTTGAGGATGCCCCACAGATGCTCAATATGGTTTAGGTCTAGAGACATGCTTGGCCAGTCCATCACCTTTACCCTCAGCTTCTTTAGCATGGCAGTGGTCGCTATCATGTTGGAATACTGCCCTGTGGCCCAGTCTCTGAAGGGAGGGGATCATGCTCTGCTTCAGTATGTCACAGTACATGTTGGCATTCATGATTCCCTCAATGAAATGTAGCTCCCCAGTGCCGGAAGCACTCATGCAGCCCCAGACCATGACACTCCCACCACCATGCTTGACTCTAGGCAAGACACATTTGTATTTATACTCCTCACCTGGTTGCCACCACACACGCTTGACACCATCTGAAGCAAATAAGTGTATCTTGGTGTATTCTTTTTTTTTTCAGATCCTCAGAAAGTTATTTGCCATGAGGTGCCATGTTGAACTTCCAGTATGAGAGAGTGAGAGCGATAGCACCAAATTTAACACACCTGCTCCCCAATCACACCTGAGACATTGTATCACTAACGAGTCGCATGACATCGGAGAGAGAAAATGGCTAATTGGGCCCAATTTGGACATTTTCCCTTAGGGGTGTACTCACTTTTGTCGCCAGCAGTTTAGACACGAATGGCTGTGTTGAGTTATTTTGAGAGGACAGCAAATTTACACGGTTATACAAGCTGTACACTCACTACTTTACATTGTAGCAAAGTGTCATTTCTTCACTGTTGTCACATGAAAAGATATAATAAAATATTTACAAAAATGTGAGGGGTGTACTCACTTCTGTGAGATACTGTAAATAAGAGCGTTCTGTATTTTATTGCCAGATGTCTGCTGGCTAAGAGAGGTTAGTAATCGCTAGAAGATTTGTTTGATTGATGGTTGGTTAATGGATGATCAGTTGGCTGATTGATCCGTTTATCACTTGACAGATTGATTACACACAATTAATAGCGATGGATTTGGTTTGCGCTGATGTTTGTTTTCATGCTTTAAAATCTATTACGCTATGTCCTAACCAGTCTATGAAACCTCTTATTGCACTGGGTAGCTCTGTCCACAGTGCTGTATATTAAATCAGTGGTTCTCAAATGGCTTTGCTTCAGAACTTTATAGTGGCATTTATTGTACAAAACCCATTAGCCATTGATTTACAAAATGGCCCCTTTGTTTTGATAATTTCATAGCTTTCATTTGATGTATCTTATATACTCTGTTAAAATATTTCACACTTTATTGTGAAATAAAAAATTATGCACAATTTCAAATAAAAGTATTTTATTTCCTTTACTTTGCTTACTTAAATGCCCATAATTTAATTAGTGTTAATTTAATATTAAATACAAAATGTAATAACTAAACTAATATTAATTTCTGCAGCCAGTAAGATTGTTTAAAACATTGTGGTGTCTAGGTAATATTTTTTTCCAATCAAAACAGCAACCCAATTTTTGGGCTGCGACCTACCAGTTGAGAACCACTGTATTAAATATCTGATATTTGTAACTGAAATGAAGTTTTCAGTGATAATTAAATTAAATTCTGTATATCTACTTAGGTAGCTGTTTAGGGCAGTTTCATGACTTCATTAAGGTGCCTAAATAGTAGTTATTTGTGACTAGACAAGGTTAAGTGGTCCAGAAAATGGCCTTTCATTTCCTGTGCCTTCAAGTGCCATTGACTAAAACAGGTTAGTAGTGGATTAAGAACCAGTAAATTACAAATTGACCTCACAAACAGCATTGAAATCCCCCAGTGCAAAAAAAATTAATACATGCACTTCTTAGGACGTCCTCCCCTTCACCACTTAACTACGAATCCTTAGGAAGAAATCATAGCACTTAACACTTGAGATGCCTGCTTCTTGCATAACAACGCATTTGTGAGGCCTCTCTAAATGCAGTATCTTTGTTTATTTGTTGTAACATTGTATGTTTGTTTCTTTGCTTATGCACCCAGCATTGTAAATCTTTATACGTGTACCCTATATCTTATTTTGTGCATTTTTCTGCATAACTGTAAAATCTGTATGCGTAAATGGATGTCCCACAAATACATGTTATACACACACGCATCTACATTATATATATATATATATATATCTATATATAAAATATAGCTCTCGTTTTTTTTGTATTTGTATTATCAAATGATAAAAAATGTGTGCCCCTTATTGATATCTTTATCATATTAAAAGGAGGTCAAAGACTCAAAGAAATGGCTTTAACTGGTTATTTTACTTGACATCTGTGTGAATGCGGATGGATGGATGGATGGATGGATGGATGGATGGATGGATGGATGGATGGATGGATGGATGGATGGATGGATGGATGGATGGATGATAGATAGATAGATAGATAGATAGATAGATAGATAGATAGATAGATAGATAGATAGATAGATAGATAGATAACCACATGGGGGCGCTAATGTATATATTTTGAACGTATGCCAGTATGCACTATTTCTATACTATACTACTAGTATAAAGTGAAACTTTTAGGAAGGTAAGTTACGAGTTTTTTCGCCGTGTTCAATTGGCAAAAAAAGATAAATAAACGTTGCATATGGTTTTATTGTAACCCCGCGGTGTGGTCGCCCACAGTTTTATAAGGTGTTCTAGAACCAAATTGGGGAGAAATGCTATCATTTTCGAATCATCTTTTATTTATTACTGCCCTTTAAATGCATAAAACATATGCGTGCAATGTGTATGGAAGAATCAGTACCTTGTATGCATTAAAGGGGATTTTGCTGTGGTTCATAAACAAGCATTATGTAATACAGGCATTAGTCAATAAATGTCGAACAGCCTTATAAAAACAAAAGCTTCCGAATGCGCAGGAAATTATGCGTCGTAACAGAAGCTTGCAAAAAGGAATGTAACCCCGGGATTTCACCCTGTTGCAAGTTCTTTTTTCCTTCTTTGCAAACACGTGAGACACGTAAGATTGCAATAAAATGGTTATTGGTGAATATTTTTTTTCATACCATTAAAAATAGAATTTAAATTTTTTATGGGATCCATTTTATTTTAAAACGTTTAGATTAAAATAAAAATCTTTGTTATTAAGAATTGCGGATTTTTCGCATTATCGAGTAGGCTAGGCTATACTTAAAAAAATATTTGTTGTAATTTATATTGAATTTACAAATGATTCTTATACATTTCTTATGATTCTTATGCAAAACATATTTGTAGCAAAGCCAAAAATACATTGAATGGGTCAAAATGAAAAAGAAAAAAACACGTCATTTGTATATTAGTCTAAGTAAAGATCATGTTCCATAAAGATATTTTGTAAATGTCCTACACCGTAAATAGTCCTATTCAATCTCATCAACTCCAACACTGCTTCAATGGTAGGCTAACTCTGTAATGTAAACACACATGAATACTAGGCAGTGTTAATTTAAAATGGGCATTTTGCTGTGTACTATTACATAAATCTTACCTATTTTATGTATGACTGACAAATGATTCACATTAAAAACTTGAGTTTTGATTTTAGCCTACTATGCATTGCTAAGGACTTCATTTGGACAACTGTATAGTTTATAGTAATATATATTTATTTATTTATTTATTTATTTTGTGTGTGCACCCTCTGATTCCAGATTTTCAAATAGTTCTATATTTCGACCAAATATTGTCATATCCTAACAAACCATACATCAATGGAAAGCTCATTTATTCAGCTTGTCAGATGATGTATACATCTCAGTTTAAACAAATTGACCCTTATGACTGGTCACAATTTTGTCCAAAAAAAATCTCTGATTGGCTAGAAGTGGCTAGAAGTCTAATTAACATTAATCAGATCAGATTCGCCAGTTTTTCCTTGTTACCCTTCGCTTCCATCATATAATCTCATTAAAATGTATAATCCCGATAGTATGATTCGTTCCGGCCGATGTCTGCTTTTCTGCAAATCATCTGCGCGTCACGTTACTTTATTAATATTCATAAGCTAGTAATCGTAATTTTGAAGTGCGTTGACCAATCACAGGAGACGTAAAGCCTTACGTCCTGTATCCTAGGAGATTTTTCCCCTTTGCCTTTAAACCGTGGCCTCTGATGCTCTGCGCGCGCTCCTGCGCAAATCTCTGCCGGTTGCCTGGTCAACCAAATGCGCGTGCCCCGCAAACTGATGTCGGGGGCGCGCAGTTGGGGGACTTAGTGCAGCAGCTCGGACAAAAAAATGAATTAGACACGAAGCTGGAACAAATTATGACTAGATTTGGTTTATTATGTATAAATATAGCTTATAATGTATTGTTTTGTCCAAGCATATGACTTTGGACGGCTGTTTGATACAAGCTCAGCGGCACTGAGGATGACGAATGGTGAAGAAGACCTGCTGTCACTTCTCATATGAATGCTGAAGTATATTTGAAGAGGAATTACACTATTCAACGCTATTTGGGTGTTTTAATTTATTAGACTGGTATTAAATGCAGTTTGTGGCAGTAAGGATTCTGGGTGCCTTTTTTCTCTTTTTGTTTTGCACAGTTTATGCTATATCATATTTATTATAGGCTAATACTGAGGATTTTTTTATTTTAACACACGTGACCTATAAAAGAAAGCAGTTTTTCGTTTTTTTTTTGTAGAAGGATTGGGGGTTTATTTGTTGTAAATCGTGGGTTGAATTCGTTGGAGCTGAAGAGTTGGACGGTCCAGACGCCTTAAACATGTATGCGGGACGAAAAAGAAGAAAACCAGTGCAAAGAACGTAAGTTATACGAATACATGTGTGTTTGTGTGTGTAATGAATGTGTAGATAGACTGTTATTGATTTATAATCGATGATTTGTGTTTGTGTTGGTGCTTCTGACTCAAAACTCATTACAGTGTACAGTAATGTTCTTCTGACCCAAATCGCATGTATAATCTTCTCTCTTAGGCCCATCTGTCTGAAGTAAATATTTATATTTACTGTTATTATTCCATTTAAGATCATTAAAGCTTCACTTTTATTAGTAGAACCCAGTGCTGCAATATTTGTTATTTCACGCATCGTGATATTATATTGCTGCTTTCATTTGGTGATTTGTCCTTTTTGTTTCTGTTTTTGATAAAAGGAAAATGTTCAAACAGAGGACAAATACATAAAATTGCATTATATTATATCATATTATATTATATTAAAACCCCTAAAATTTAGCTGTGAACAACTATCCTGCGAATCAGATAAAAATCTTGGAAAATATTTTATTTTGTGTAATGTACATAGCATGTTATATAATATTTTCAAAAAAAATTATTATATGAATTATATTATTTTATAATTATAAAGCTAATATATTTTATTTTGCATAATATATTTTTTAAATAATTGTTTCTATTTGTGTTTTATGGTACGTAAAATTATGTCACTTTTTATTACAACACAATGATATTTTGATGGGAGTTAGATAAATAAACAGAATAGAAGATTATTTAAATAAAGTATTTGTTGTAATTATAAAACTAATGTAATATACAACATTTTAAAGCTAGTGTTGAATAATAGGTTGAACTTTGAATGCAGTAAACTGATATTTTGCATAAAAATGTTTGCGTACATTTTTATTAGCACACATTTTTTTATGTTAGCTTTCTAGATTAGCCTAGAATTTATATTGCTAATAATTTAATGTATATATTAAATAATTGTAATTATATATATATAATTCTGCCACCATTACGTGTTTTAAGTGTAGACCAAATAGGTATCATAATCCTATATCTTTACATAGACCATTCAGAGCTTATTTTATACTCTTAGATAACAGAATCACTAATAATAATTATTTATGTTTTGTATATTTTTTATATTTTTCATTATTTCATTATCTACAATATTTCAGTCAGCTACATTTGTCTAAAATCACTTTAATGTCTGACTCTGTAATTTTTTGTGTTTTTTGTAGTTTTTCCTTTTTGTATTTATCTTTGAATTGCACTGATATATTTGATATATAATAAAATCTTGCATTCATATTTACAGTAACAGATGAATTGTTTCGTAGCAGCTCTGCGTGTATGGATCTGTGATGTGTGTGTATCAGGGCTCAGATTTGACGTTAGGGTGGTGACCCAAATTTGTATGTTGTACAAAGGTTCACACAAATTTCCTTAAAATCAAACACTGAAATGTATTAGTATGATAAAGAAACGCACAGACACAACAATATGCTAAATTATTAACATGACAGGCAGAAAATAAAAGTTGACAATTGAATACATTTAGTAAAAACAACAGCCTGTGCAAATCAATGTGAGATTTGTGAATGCGGCTTCTGTATTTTCATGCCATGCGTGATTCTGTCCAAACAGACCTTGCATTTGAAAAACGTTGTTAAATGTGATCTTAAGATGTGTTTTTCTGAAATGTGCTCAGGGTGAAGCAGCCCCCAGCTGAAGGGGTGAAGTCTAACCCGTCCAAGCGGCATCGAGAGCGGTTGAACTCTGAGTTGGACCGGTTGGCCAGTCTTCTTCCGTTTCCAGAGGAGGTCACGGGCAGCCTGGACAAACTCTCCATCCTGCGGCTGAGTGTCAGTTATCTGCGTGCTAAAAACTTCTTCTCATGTGAGTTCACTTTCATGTTCACGTCTATGACTTTGTTGGATGCATTATGTCTTTGTCCATGTGGCTGGATTTCTGTGTAGTTGAGACCGACAGTACTGTTTTAGCACCGTGCTGTAATGCAAGGTCAGGCAGAACAGTCTGTTTTTTAGATATATTTTAGACGCAAATATCATACTATACTATAGACAATTAAAAATGCAAACAACTTAAAAATAGACTGCAATGTTGTACACGACAGACAGACAGACAGACAGACAGACAGACAGACAGACAGATAGATAGATAGATAGATAGATAGATAGATAGATAGATAGATAGATAGATAGATAGATAGAGATCTTGTACATAAACAAACTGATATATAGATAAATTGAGCAGATAGATAAAAAGAATAAACATATGGGCAAGGCAAATTTATTTATTTAGTGCATTTCATACACAGTGGTAATTCAAAGTGCTTTACATAAAAGGAAATGAAATATACATTAAACGTGATATTGATAACAAGGAATAAAAAAGAACAAAAAAACAACCACAACACTAAAAACAAAATGATATAAAAATTGATTTTAAATTAATGTAAAACAGTTAAGAATAGAAAATGATTATACATAGTGCAATCAGTTCGGATGTAGCACAGCGCTCATTCAACAAATGCACAGCTAAACATATGAGCTTAAGTCTGGATTTAAATGTGGCTAATGTTTTAGCACATCTGATCTCTTCTGGAATTTCTGGATTCCTGCGGGTGGTAAAATAGCTAAAAGCGGACTCCCCTTGTTTTGTGTGAAGCCTTGGTATTTCTAACTGACTCGATCCTAATGATCTGAGTAGTCTGTTAGGTTTATATTCAGTGAGCATATTGGCAATGTATTTAGGTCCTAGGCCATTGAGCAGTGGCGGCTGGTGACAATTTTTTGAGGTGGGGCTGCACACAATTCCACAAACAATTCTTCACAATAAATCAAACCGTCAGGCTGATCTGGACCCAGCTCCTTTACCTTCAGTTTTTCTGCCAAAGTTCTCCTCTCAAATGGACATTGGAGTAGAGATTGTACAGAGTTAGGTTCGTGTCCGGAATTAATAACACCTGAGTCCGCCATTGTCACGTAATTGAAAATTGAAAAACTACAAAGACCCGCCTCCTGTGGGCAATTTCTCGATCGCCCCTCAGCTGAAAAATTTAGACGTGCTGACAGGCAGAGAGATCATATTGTGATGTTGAAAACATATATTTTTCACAGAAGATTTTCTAATATATCACATCATACAAATATACATTTAAATAATTTATATAATTATTATTTTGTGTGTGTGGTTCAGGGAGGGCGGAGCCCTAGCGCCCTCTATTGGCCAGCCGCCACTGCCATTGAGTGATTTATAAACGAGTAAAAGTACTTTAAAATCAATCCTAAATGTAACTGGAAGCCAGTGTAAGGACCTGAGGACTGGTGTGATATGCTCAGATTTTCTGGTTCTAGTCAGAATCCTGGCAGCAGCGTTCTGGATGAGCTGCAGCTTTAATGGTCTTCTTTGGAAGGCTGGTGAGGAGACCATTACAATAATCCACCCTGCTGGTGATAAAGACATGAACAAGTTTCTCCAAGTCTTGACTGCAAACAAAACGTATAATTCTTGCAAATGTTTTTGAAATGATAGTATGCTGATTTAGTTACTGCTTCGACATGACTACTCAAATGAAGGTCTGTCTCCAGAATCACCCCAAGATTTCTGACTTGATTTTTAGTTGTTTGACCCCTAGAGTCAAGGTATGCATTCACCTTGAGAACTTCATCTTTGTTTCCAAATGCTATAACTTCAGTTTTTTCCTTGTTTAACTGAAGAAAGTTCTGCCACATCCAACTGTTAATTTCATCAATGCATTAGCAGAGGGAGTTAAATTGGCAGTTGGAGTTAAAAAGGTAGTTAAGTCTAGGTAAATCTGGATATCATCAGCATAGCTGTGATAGGCAATTTGGTTCTTTCTCATTATTTGACTTAGTGGGAGCATATACATGTTAAACAGGAGCGGTGCAAGAATTGAGCCTTGTGGGACTCCGCATGTCATGGACGTCCACTGAGACTTATGCTCTCCTATACTCACAAAATAACCTCTCCCTTCTAAGTATGACCTGAACCATTTGAGTGCCATCCCAGAAAGCCCGACCCAGTTTTCCAGTCTCTCTAGAAGTATGTTATGATCGACAGTGTCAAACGCAGCACTAAGATCTAGTAGTACCAGCACTGATATTTTACCAGTATCAGAATTAAGGCGAATATAATTTATAATCTTAATAAGCGCAGTCTCTGTGCTGTGATGCGCTCGGAAACCTGATTTAAAATTGAATTGTATCCATTTGAATTTAAGAATTTGTTCAGCTGATTAAAAACTACCTTTTCAATAATCGTACCTATGAAAGGAAGATTTGATATTGGTCTATAGTTGCTCAACATGGTGTTATCAAGATTGCGCTTTTTCAGAAGCGGCTTAACAACTGCACATTTCAGGAAGTTTGGAAAAGTCCCAGAAAGAAGTGAGGTGTTTACCACTTCTAAGAGATCTGCTTCTAAACAGTTAAGCAAACTTTTGAAAAAAGATGTGGGAAGTGTGTCAAGATAGCAGGTGTGTCAACAATTACCGCCACATCGCTCTGCCTTTATACATTGTCTTTTCATACTCTGAACTGCTGTTGATTAATTTTATCCAACATCATAAACAAACAGATAGACACAAAAGATAGATGCTGTTGATTTTCTCCAATATAAACAAACAGATAGACACAAAAGATATATAAACAAATAGACAGACTGGTGTCGATAGATAAATGAACAAATAGCCAAATAGGCAAATTAATACATAGATAAACCGATATACAGAAAAATAAATGAGCAAATAAACAAACACACAACAAACTGATATAGATAAATTAACAGATACACAAAAACCAACTGATGGACAGAACAAATAAAACAGATAAACAGGTGAGCAGTTATTTTGCTTGTTAGTGCCACATTTGTGCTGCTCCATCTCCTCCAGGAGTTTCGTTTGTTTGTTTTTGTGGTTTGAGTGTAGAAAAGCATCAGCGTGTTCTCTATTCACACACAACGTTTCTGGCCGAAGCTTTTTTTGCCTCTTCCTTGCCTTCCATCTTATGAAGTAAAACTTCATAACAATATTTCCACGAGTTCTTCAACGCATGCTTTGCTCTTTCGTTCCCCTCAGACAACAAATAACAAACTCAGAGCAAATTTGCGTCTGTAACCACAGTGTTATTGGATAAATATGTCATTGTCTCTGTGACTTGGGAATGGAGACGGACGTGCTACGCTGCACTGCGGGAACGGGACTCCTCTGAAGCATGAATAATTAAGCATAACGAGCTTAAAGAATTTATAAAATGGAGGGGTGTGTTTACTTAAGGAAGTGGAGTTTTAAATGGCTGTTCTGGTGAACGACTGATGAATTATGTGCACAAAGCTGAGTATATAAATCTTCTTGTGTTGTCATTTAATAACAATGATGGATTGTACAATTATTGTCATTGCAACATCAATGATAACATTGTTTATGTTACTGCAGGGAACATTATTATGAATTGCTATTCGATTTAATTTTAAACTTTAAAATCATTAGTGCTATCCAACAGCAGTTATTATCTTGAAATAAACTGATTATTTATTTAATATATATTTTATAATTCTAAAATAATTATAAATAATAATTATAAAATAGGTCATATATTTAATTTATGTAGATCATTATTTAAATATAATTTTATTATGCATTTTCCTTTATTTTATTTAGCCAGTGAATGCAGTGGATTAATATTTTGCATACAATCATGTCAAATGATTGAAAACATTTGCATTAGCCTGGAATGTAAATAGCTAATAATTGTATTTATATATTTAATAATAATTGCAATAAAATAACTTTATTATTTATAATTTTTTAACTTTTATTGGTAGATAAACAATTAAGAGCTTATTTTATACTCTCGGATAATAGATTTACCAATTATTTTATTTATGTTTTATAAATAATGTATTATTATTTAATACATTATATAAATTATACATTGAAAACTGCATCGTATCTCTGATAGGCAGTTTCTTAAAAGGGAAATGCAGATTTAAATAAAAAAACAATGTATATACATATATATACATTTTTTTATCTGCATTTAAATTAAAATGATTACAATTAATCTGCATATATATATATATATATATATACCATTTTCCTTTTCTGGTGACATCACCAAGTCCCCCCCTTCCAATTTTCACATTTCATTATCCAATCAGTTCCTGATCAATACAATCTATAATGAAAAAGAATTGTATTTATCAGGAACTGATTGGATAATGAAATGTGAAAGTTGAAAATTGTTTCAGAAGTGGAACAATTGATCAAATATTTATGAAAAATACTGTTTTTTTGTTTTGTTTTTTTAATTTGTTTATCTTTGTTTTATTTTTATTTATTTTTCCTGTGTCCAACTGAGTATGAAAATGATCTCAGATCTCACCTTTCTGTAGCGACTGACTCCCAGGGAGGGAGAGATGTTGTACGACTGAATGTAGGTCAGTGTTTGCAGCGTTTATAATGTCTCAGGAAGCTTTCTGTGTTATCTGAGAGACGGCAACTAAAACAAGACCCCAATTAGACTTGCCCTTCTTCATTGTGCACTTTTTAGTGTTGTCTTTTCCTCCTTCTTTCTGTCTCTATTCATATTCTTCAACTCCGGGTCATGGCACCAGTGGTTACATGCCCCCTCTCTCTTCTATTCTTCAGAGAAACATAACATAATTTGTTATGCGTAAATAAAACATAATTTGTTATGAGTAAACAGAACAAATGCTCTTTGACGGGTGAATATTAGATTCCAGCTTTCTGTAAAATGCTTGTAAGAATTGGGAAATAGAGCTAAATGCTGGAGTCTACTATATATCTTTAATTCTCTGTTTTGCTGTCTTCTTGTGCTGTGAGTTGGCCTCATGCATTAGGAATAGTAATGCTTAGGACAAATGTTTTTGTTTTGTTTGATGCAGGGGAGATTCCAACACCAATTTTTTGTTGGTGTTGTTTTGCTTTGCTTTGCTTTGTTTGATGCCAGGGAGATTCCAACATACAATGTTTTTTATTTTGTTTTGTTTTGTTCTTTGTCAAAAACGAATGAATGTTGCCTAATAATGGATTAAATTTGTTTAATAGATATATACTATAATATTAAATATATTGTTTTATAATTGTGAAGCTAATATGTTTTATTTATATTTTAATTAATTATTATTTAAGTAATTTATTTATTACATGTTTTGGTCATACTTTAATCATATTTTTATTAGAACCTGAGGATGATTGTTGAAAGTATTTTAGTCAAAAATAATTAATGGCTTTAAAATTAATTATTTTAGTATATATATATATATATACTATATATATATGAATTATATATATAGCACATAATACAATTAATATATATATATATATATATATATATATATATTTATTTATATACAATATATTAGTTTATAATATAAAGCTTAATATGTTTTATTTTGCATAGTACATAATTTAAATATTAATATATTTTAATAATAATTTTAAATGTAGTCACATTTTAGTCACATTTCTATTAGAACATGATGATGATCTTTCATTTTGTTTTGTTTTTAAATCATTGTTGCCTACTAATGGGTTATAAATAAATAAAGCAAGCAAGCATTTTTTTAATGATTGAACATAGAATTGAAAGCCTAATTCTAAGGGGCACATTTGGATTTCTGATTTCCGCCTAGAAGATTTTTACTCCATTTTTGTATGATTATTTGTATTGTCAGGTTAATGCAGGGCAATCCTTAATCTTTCTATGCATGCTGGATACCTACGAATTAGGACTAAGAACCAGATGGCTCTTCATTTTGATCAACTTTAGCCACTGAAAAGTGTTTTTTTCCTCTGTTTATTTCTTTATCTCTCCTCTTTAAAATCCGAGGTTCTTAGCGTTTTTAAAATAATCTTATTTAATTCCAAAGGAATTCTGTATGCTGTTAAAAAAATATGAATAATATGCTTTGGGTGTAATTTAGCTCAGATGTTACATATTTCTCCAGTTTTTGTTTGATTTGTGAATTAATTCAGCATGCAAGTCTAGCGAACTGTCACATAACCACATTAAAACCAATGTTTCCATATTGTATGATAGAAAACATTTATCAGTATGATTTTTCCCACATTGAGGAGTATAAAAAGACCCATATTGTTTTTAAAAAGTGCCTGTCTCCGGTTTGTCTCAGAAGGGCTTCACCAAGGCACCATGGGAAGTCTGACTCATATGCAAATGAGATGAAGGAGCGAGGCATTAATTATGCCATGATGGGTAATGGAAATTTCTGTAAATTTATAGAAAGCTTATGGTTATGATATTTATTAAACACACCAATAAAAAGTTGTGGATGTCTTGCCAGCATTCATTAGTCAAGCCCTGATTAGAATGATTCATTGTGTAATGAGATGTTTTCACAGAATCAGATGCCTGTGGTTTGTTTAGTTTGATTCCGCCACAATGTCGTGTTGTTTTCATTTTTGACTGAAAATGCATGTAGACATAAACACTGCTGTGATTGTATGTGCATTAAAGGGATTATCACATTTGCACATATGGTTCTGATTGCAGACCTAGTTAGCTTTTGTTCTTGTCATCTGAGATCAGTATATTGTGTTCGTAAACTCCAACAGCCTATGTTTTCAAGGGAAAACATATCCCAAAATTTGTATTAATTTTGTGGCATTTTCGTTTAAGGCCGGCAAACATGTAGGGACAGTCGGGGCTAGTTTGTTCCACTCGTCGGCTCTCGTCGGTGGCAGTTTGCCCGATTCAACATGTTGAATCTGAGTCGGGGGCGTTGGTGAGAGGGAGAACTCTGATTGGATGTTCAGTTTAGCAAACGAGTCAGTACCCGAGAATTAAAGCGAAAGTAATGAAAACAAGCACGTAAAAGAAGGCTGTTCAAATGTTACGTGATCTTTCCCAATCATTCTAAAATGCAAATGTTTTCATAACAACATGAGCCGCTTAAAATGATTAAGCTTATCAACATTACTGAAATTCAAAATGGTAAGCAAGCACTGATTTGCTTACATTTCGTATATCTGCGTTTATCTCGTATATCTTTGTTTCGGTTTCTCCTTTTGAATGACGAATATATACTATTGATAGCTGCTGATATAGACAATCAATTCCTTTCACGCATGTGCAGAACGCATGTGTTATTCTGTGCAGTGTGTGAGTGCAGCTTTTTGGTCCGTCGCGAGGCAACAACATGGTCGACTTTCGTCGCTGCTAGTTCTTTGAAGTCGGCTTGGTGTATCCCGGCCTTTACACAGAATCCCCTTCTTGGGGCCGCATGAGCAAAATATGATCATCGTCATCATACAGTAGAGTTTGGCAATGACTTGAGTTGAACAATAGCAGGCATTTCTGTGATTTTATATTCTACTTTATATGCCAAGTTCATATTCTCCCAAAAGACACTTTCACAGCATTTAGTGTAAACTTAAGGGCATTTGTTTCCTTTCCATGTCTGAACAGGACCATTCTCAAAATGGCAATTTCACCAACTTTTAGGATATTTGAGTGTGTAAAAGGTTAATAACAATAATATTATTACAATTATTGTATTATTAAAATAACATCTGTATGTATTTTGTGTCTTTTATTTTATTTATTTATTTTATCTCGTATTATTTAATGTTAATTAAAAAGTTTATATAATAATAGTAATAATAATAAGTATTATTAATATTACAACTACTATCATTATTATTTCTTAGTAATTTAAAAATGTAAACCTATATTTATATTTATTCATTATAGTTCTTATTATATATAGGCTCTAACAAATAGTTTCAGCCTTAAACTACTACTACTAATAATTAATATTATTATTGTTGTTGTTGTTTATTATTTAATTTATTTGTTTCAAATGTATATATATTAAATTGTCTTGTCAACCTCATATATATTGAAACAAATTATAAATGCAACACTTTTGTTTTTGCCCCCATTTTTCATGAGCTGAACTCAAAGATCTAAGACTTTTTCTTTGTACACAGAAGGCCTATTTCTCTCAAATATTGTTCACAAATCTGTCTAAATCTGTGTTAGTGAGCACTGCTCCTTTGCTGAGATAATCCATCCACCTCACAGGTGTGTCATATCAAGATGCTGATTAGACAGCATGATTATTGCACAGGTGTGCCTTAGGCTGGACAGTTTTATCACACAGCACAATGCTACAGATGTCGCTTTTTTTGTTTTTGTTTTGAGGGAGTTTTGAGGGAGCGTGCAATTGGCATGCTGACTGCAGGGATGTCCACTAGAGCTGTTGGCCGTGAACTGAATGTTAATTTATCTACCATAAGCCGTCAGAGAGAACAGTAGAAGTGAAATATGGCATTACTTTGCATACAAAATAGATGATAAAGGTGAACGAACTGACCACAGGAGGCAAAACATCCAATCCGGCTAAGCATTTGTCACTTGCTTATCCTGATCTTTTCCGAGAACTAACGTTAGAGATCGACAGGTTAGTAAGCACATCATAAATTCATAATTGTAAGTTTTATTCAATTTTTTTTGCGTGTTTTAAAGGCTTTCTGCTGAAATGTTTCACTCAATGGTGGTCAGACGTGCTCTTTTTCTGAGTTCATACACCTGAAGCGCGCGCACGGAAAAGCCTGCCTAACAGCGCCTGATAACTGAACCAAGTTATCTTTTGAGCCAATACTGTCAAAACACAACAAAGTTATGTTAAGTTATAGACTCAGTTGGTTGTGTCTAAAATGAAAGTAAACAGCCGAGACAAATGGATGCGTGCAGATCTTAAAGGGACAGTACTAAACATGCAGCTGCCTGTAATTAAAGGGATAGTTTACCTTAAAATTGTATTTCTGACATTATATTTACTCACTCAAACGTTGTCCCAAACCTGTATTAATTTATTTATTGTGCTGAACACAAAGTAAGGTATTTTGAAGAAGGTGGAAAACCAAACAGTTTCTGGTCCACATTGACTTTGATAGAAAGAAACAATACTATGTAAGTCACTGAGGACCAGCAACTGTGTGGTTTTCCACTTTCTTTAAAATATAATTTATGTTCAGCAGAAGAAAGAAACTCACTCCGGTTTAAAAATAACTTGAGTGAGTAAATTATGGTATAATATAAAACACTATGACATAATTATTATTATTTAATGCTAACACTACAAAACACAAAGAGAAAAAAATAGCTTGCTACTTTTGACAGAAATAATCATACAGTTGCTTTAATAAGAATCAATCTATACAGTGTATTGTTTTTATATTTGTTCATTCAGTTTCTTGAATGCTCTGCTAAATACACTATTGTACCTGAAAATAAAGCACTGTTTGTTTTATTTGTATATTATGTGTATTTGTAATGTATATCTTTGTTCTTGTTTTTAATAACAAAGATAAAATAATGACAAAGATTTTTATCTTCCCCCACTTTTATCTAAATATCCACCATTCTTTTTTATATTTTGTAACCTTGAAAGGATTTGTCTTTGTAATAGGGAAATTATTTTGGCTGCACTGATCAGACACAAAAGTAAAATCAACATGACAAAGAATCGTGAAATGTAGATATTAAAAAAAAAAATTGTGATATGATATTTTTGCCATATACTTTGACTGTTAGAATAACACTTTAAAGAAACATTTGTTATAATTAATTAACAGCATTGACATTATTATAGCACTCATAAATATAGGTCAATAATTATTTATAAATTATAAATGTAGGCTACTAATATATGTTTAGTATGTTACAATTATGCATTAAACACATACCTAACACTACGAATTCTTCGTGGCGCTGCTGAGTTCAGTCGCCTGTGAATTAGCTCCGCTCAGAATTGTGCTTTTATGTGTGTTTCTCACCTATTTTTTTATTTTTTTTTACTTCTCTTTTGATACGTGTATGTCTGCAATGATTATGTACGACAGAAGAACACTTTTGGACATTGGACATCGCTACACTAACCTGATTAAGGATACTTTATCCACGGACCCAGCGTGGCCATTGGAGATACTTCGGAGCACCGAGTTGAACAATGACCACCTGAACAACCGCAGGAGGCGAAGGAAACACCGTGGGAGACGTGCTGGAATACGCAGCAGACTGAGGAAAAGGGCTCACTGCCCTCCTCTTCCAAGTATTCTGCTCGCTAATGTCCAATCCTTGGAGAATAAGATGGACGATCTTAGAGCCAGGATTAGTTTCCAACGAGACATTAGGGACTGCAACATCTTTTGTTTGACCGAAACATGGCTCACGCCAACGGTCCCGGACACCGCTGTAACGCCGTCTGAGAACTTCTCTGTTTTACGGATGGACAGATCAGCCGAGGCCGGAAAAAACAAAGGTGGTGGAGTGTGTTTCTTTATTAACAAGAAATGGTGTGACCCCAGGAATATCTCCATTCTGTCGCGTTCCTGTTCGCCTCATCTGGAGCATCTCTCCATTATCTGCCGCCCCTTCTATCTGCCCCGGGAATTTACATCGATCCTCGCGTCTGCCGTTTATATTCCTCCACAAGCAGACACTAGCGTGGCTTTGTCAAATCTCCACGATGAAATCAGCGGATATATCAACAAACATCCCGACGCTGCATGCATCATCGCTGGGGACTTTAACAGGGCCAACCTCAAGAAAGTCCTGCCGAACTTTCATCAACACATATCCTGTCCAACCAGAGGACTGAATACACTGGATCACTGCTACACTCCGCTCAATAACGCCTACAAAGCCCACTCACTGCCGGCTTTTGGCAAATCAGATCATGTCGCCATTTTTCTCACGCCGGAATACAAACAAAGGATCGCTCGCGAGCCGCCGGTGGAGAGGGAAGTGACGCGTTGGTCCCCCCACTCTGAAGCTACGCTACAGGCGTCTCTTGATGACGTCGACTGGGACATGTTCCGGGCGAGTTCATCTGACGTCAGCGAATTCACGGATGTAGCAGTAAGCTTCGTAAACACGCTAACCGAGCAAGCCACTGAAACGGTAACAATAAGGACATTTACTAATCAGAAACCGTGGGTGGACAGATCAATCCGTGATGCGGTTAACCATCGCACTGCCGCATACAATGCCGGTCTGTTGTCAGGGAACATGAGCGAGTACAAAACATCATGCTATGCTCTCCGGCGTGCAATACGAGCCGCTAAGCGCCGGTACAGTGAGAAAATTGAGTCACATTTCCAGCTCAATGACTCTCGACGCATGTGGCAGGGACTGAAGACCATCTGTTCCTCTGGGAATAAATCCTCCGCAGAGGTGAGAGCAGATCCGCTGCTGGCCGAAGAGCTAAACACCTTCTACGGTCGCTTTGACTGCAATGGCGGCGCAAATCTGCCGAACAGCTCGTCAGGAAGCAGCAGACAGAGAAGCAATGATCATGTAATCACCTTTTCAGAGGATGACGTTCGGAGGGAACTAAAGAGAGTAAACGTCAGGAAAGCAGCAGGACCTGATAGGATTACTGGCCGCGTTCTGAGGTCCTGTGCTGATCAGCTTGCTGGATTGTTTACTTCCATCTTTAATGAGTCCCTTGCTACCTCTGTTGTTCCCACCTCCTTTAAAAAATCTGTCATAATCCCTGTGCCTAAGAACAGTAAACCCTCTTGCCTGAATGACTATCGCCCAGTTGCCCTCACATCGACAGTCATGAAGGTTTTTGAGAGACTTTTAAAGAAACACATTTGCTCCTCCATCCCTGCTACTTTGGACCCTCCTCAGTTTGCCTATCGGCCAAATAGGTCTACTGACGATGCCATCTCCCAGGTACTGCACTCCTCCCTCACTCACATCGACAGCAAAAATGGCAACTATGTCAGGCTGCTATTCATAGACTACAGCTCGGCTTTCAACACTATAGTCCCCACCAAGCTGACTGTTAAACTCTCAGACCTTGGCCTAAACACTTCACTTTGTGACTGGATTCAAGATTTCCTCACCGCCAGACCACAAGTGGTGAAAGTCGGCCAGTTCACCTCCAACTCCATCACCCTGAATGTAGGAGCCCCACAGGGCTGTGTCCTGAGCCCCCTGCTATACTCTCTATACACCCACGACTGCGTGTCCTCACACAGCTCCACCTCTATTGTCAAATTTGCGGATGATACTGTGGTTCTGGGCCTCATCAACAACGATGACGAGGCCGCATACTTGGATGAGGTGGAGAGACTTACATCATGGTGCCAGGACAACTGTCTCTCTCTGAACGTGAGCAAAACTAAGGAGCTGATCGTGGACTTCAGGAAGAGACAGCAGCGGCCCTACACTCCTCTTATGATCAGTGGGACCCCTGTGGAGAGGGTGAGTAGCTTCAAGTACCTCGGTGTAAACATCTCCGAGGACCTGACTTGGACTACACACATTCAAACTCAGGTGAAGAAAGCCAGGCAAAGGCTGTACCATCTGCGACAGCTGAGGAAATTCAGGGTCTCACCAGCTATCCTGAAAACTTTCTATTCAGGGGCCATAGAAAGTGTTCTGACTCAGTGCATCTCAGTATGGTATAATAATGCCTCAAACCAGGACTGCAAAGCTCTACAGAGAGTCGTGCGCTTAGCTGAGCGCATCTCGGGGTCTGCTCTCCCCTCTCTGCAGCACATCTACCTCAAACGCTGCAGAAGCAGAGCTGCAAAAATCCTCAAAGATTCTACTCACCCCGGTAACCATCTTTTCTGTTTACTGCCATCTGGCAGGCGCTTCAGGAGCATGATGGCAAAGACTGAAAGACTGAGGAAGAGCTTCTTCCCTCAGGCCATCAGGCTCCTAAACACAAACTCTGTTTCATAAACACTCACAAGTCAACTGTAAATATCATCACATTCTCATCATTGCTGCTCCATGTACAATACCATAAACAACCCGTCTGCACATCCCTCTTATTCACATTACTATTTATTAAGTCCCAGTACACTGTTTTTTTTTTCTTTTTTTGTACATCTTATTGTTTTCTTTGCACATCTTGTTGTTTTTTTGCACATCTCATTGTCTTTTGCACATCTCATTGTCTTTGCACATCTTATTGTTTTTTGCACATCTTATTGTTTTGCATTTTTTTATTTCATTGCACATTTTACTCTTATTTCTCATTTTCTTACCATATGTATGCCCTTGTGTTACGTTACTTATACAATTTGTATTCTTATTGTTTTGCACTGTCCACTGAGCGGACCTGATTCGATTGCATTTCACTTTTAGTTATGCCCTGTATAACTATTATGTGACAAATAAAGAAACCTTGAACCTTGAACCTTGAACATTAACCAAGATTAACAAATACTATATATATGATGATGATCAAACACTTTAAATATTTTTTCAGTTCACTTATTTTTTGAGTCTGGTTATTTGTCATCTATGGTATCGATTTAGTATCGATACCGAGGTACTACATTCTGGTATCGTACCGAAGCCAAAATTATGGTATCGAGCCATCCCTACTGCACATCCAGCATCCCAGACCACCACCAGCCACCCAGACATCTGCTGAAACAATCGGTTTGCATAACCAAAGAATTTCTGCACAAACTTTTAAAAACCGTCTCAGGGAAGCTCATCTGCATGCTCATCATCCTCATCGGGGTCTCGACCTGACTGCAGTTTGTCGTCGTAACCGACTTGAGTGGGCAACTGCTCACATTCGATGGCGTCAGGCACTTTGGAGAGGTGTTATCTTCACGGATGAATCCCGGTTTTTACTGTACAGGGCAGATGACAGACAGCGTGTATGGCGTCGTGTGGGTGAGCGGTTTGCTGATGTCAATGTTGTGGATCGAGTGGCCCATGGTGACGGTGGAGTTATGGTATGAGCAGGCGTATGTTATGGACAACAAACACAGGTGCATTTTATTGATAGCATTTTGAATGCACAGAGATACCGTGATGAGATCCTGAGGCCCATTGTTGTGTCATTCATCCACAACCATCACCTCATGTTGCAGCATGATAATGCACGGCCCCATGTTGCAAGGATCTGTACATAATTCCTGGAAGCTGAAAACATCCCAGTTCTTGCATAGCCAGCATACTCACCGGACATGTCACCCATTGAGCATGTTTGGGATGCTCTGGATCGGTGTATACGACAGTGTGTTCCAGTTCCTGCCAATATCCAGCAACTTCGCACAGCCATTGAAGTGGAGTGAACCAACATTCCACAGGCCACAATCAACAACCTGATCAACTCTATGCGAAGGAGATGTGTTGCACTGCGTGAGGCACCCCCAATACAGTAAAACTGCACATTTTAGAGTGGTCTTTTATTGTGGCCAGCCTAAGGCACACACACCTGTGCAATAATAATGCTGTCTAATCAGCATCTTGATATGCCACACCTGTGAGGTGGATGGATTATCTCAGCAAAGGAGAAGTGCTCACTAACATAGATTTAGACAGATTTGTGAACAATATTTGAGAGAAATAGGCCTTTTGTGTGCATAGAAAAAGTCTTAGTTCTTTGAGTTCAGCTCGTGAAAAATGGGGGCAAAAACAAAAGTGTTGCATTTATAATTTTGTTCAGTGTATATTACTAAACAATTTAACAAATAAACCTTAAGATAATTTATATACATTTATATTATTATTGTTATTTTATATTTAACATTCATATTTAAAACAGGGTTTTAAGGATATTTGAGTGCATAAAAGGTTAGCAACATAAATAATATTATTAAATGCTAAAACGTTATTAAAATCTAATTTTTATATCTGTTTTATTTAATGTTATATGAAAAAGTGTATATAATAATATATTGATATTAATATAAACAAAACAAAAAACATTTTTATTTATTTATTATATTATTATTGTTATATATAAATCTTCTCTGTCTTCTTCTGCTGCTTCTTATTATTATTATTGGTTACTAATTTATTTATTTGCTTAAAATGTAGATATTTTTAATTTTCAATTGTCATTGTGCGAGTTCCGTAAGTAAATAGCTGATATTATGTATTCAGTATTTCAGTATTTCTCTCTCTAAATAGTAAATAGTTTCCCTGACTAACATTTTGTCCACTCTTTCTCATTAAAGTAATCTTCTACGATGAAAAGGGATGTTTGAAACAAGGCAGAAATCCCTGCTAAGCGTAAACATTATTCCAGTCTAGTCAGTGTATTAGCTCAATTAGCATCCTGCTTTACAAGATCTCTGCTCTAATCACCAGCCAACCAGCCAAAACCAGCCTCTGATCGCTTTTTCCATGAAACGTCTGGTGCAAAGATCGCTTCTTGACTGGTTGTCCCTGCTTTTACAGCAGATTATATCACACTTTGTGCAGTTTCTGCAGTAGAAGCAAATGTTTTTTTTTCCCTGTCTTGAAAACAAGAAATTCCAGAAAGTTATGTAACAGTGACTTCCAAACAGAAGTTTTTTGAACAAAGATTGACCGTGTCATCACGTCATCCTGACTTTTCAAGAAGTGAAATTCGATATTTAATTATTTTAGTTAGGAAATATAGGACAAATATAAAAATTTTATGTTTTAGGAAATGTGGGACATATAAAAAAATACATAGGGTTGTCAATTGATATAAAAATTAAGCAAAATAAACAGACTCTGATTAATTCAGGAATTTAAATAAAATTAAACACATGTAGGCACATAATAGTAATAACTAAATCATATAATTAATATAATATTTAACATAATATTAATTTTTGTTTATAAATGTTTACTATTCATATATATATATATATATATATATATATAATTTTATAATATATTTTATTTCCATTTATTTTATTTTTTTTGCTATGAGGGAAAGTTTTGTAGTCATAATGTGTTATTTATAAGGTCTTGTGCCATCAAGCCCAAAGCTCTCTTGAATTGACTGAATTGGCACACTTTTTCCTCATTGTCCTTTGTATTCCCCCTGTTGCCGGTTGCTAGGCGCCCCATTCATACATTAGCCAGACTTCCCTCCATGGTGAGAGACGAAGTAGACCGACCCTCTTTAGTTCAAGAAAGTGTGGCCGTTTCCTTTCACAGCAGTGGTGTGCTGGACGCCTTTTAGTTGGGTCTTTATCTGGGATTAGTGTTAGTGTGTCAGGAAACGCTCTACTGTTAAACACACTAGCATTGACCCTTTTGGGGCCATTAAGCTACTTAAAGGGTGAACTGCACAAAGAACAGCAAACAAAGCTGGGCTTGTTCAGAGATGCTGGAGTTTAACCTCTCCTAGGACTCAGAATAGCCTGATTGACATCCTGGTGTTATATAGTTAAAAGATGAGAAGCTCATTTGACTTTTAAATTGGATTTGATAGACTTTACTGACCTCATTGACCAGAGTTCAGCATTATAATCTGTACTGGAAAACAAATATGCGGAGATATTTCATACTTTCATTGCTATCTATCTATCCATCCATCCATCCATATATATATATATATATATATATATATATATATATGCCTGTCAGTCTGTCTGTCTGTCTGTCTGTCTGTCTACAGTGTCTATCTATCTGTCTGTCTACAGAATATATCTGTATGTCTGTCTATCAGATATATAGAGACTGTAGACAGACAAATAGATAGATAGATAGATAGAATCTAGCTATCTGTCTGTCTACAGTATATATCTGTCTGTCTGTCTACAGTATCTATCTATCTGTCTATAGATGAAAAAGTTTGTGAACAAACTTTGAAGTTGGCTTGAGAAAGTCTGACATTTCATTGATTAGCATGTTGCTAGCATGATTTTAGCATGTTGCTAGCATGATTAGCATGTTGCTAGCACGTTGCTAGCATGATTTTAGCATGTTGCTAGCATGATTAGCATGTTGCTAGCATGTTGCTAGCATGATTTTAGCATGATTAGCATGTTGCTAGCATTATTTTAGCATGATTAGCATGTTGCTAGCATGATTAGCATGTTGCTAGCATGATTTTAACATGATTAGCATGTTGCTAGCATGATTTTAGCATGATTAGCATGTTGTTAGCATGTTGCTAGCGTTATTAGCATTAGCATGTTGCTAGCATGATTTTAGCATGTTGTTAACATGATTAGCATGTTGCTAGCATGATTAGCATGTTACTAGCATGTTGCTAGCATGATTTACATGTTGTTATCATGTTGCTAGTGTAACCGAATATTTCTGTGGTCTGCGTTGTGTTGAGTATCGGTAAATAACAACAGGAGAACGCTGGATTGGGTCTGCATAGAGAATATATTTTTATATAGACAGATCGTCACAACAGCTTCAGCTCACACATCAGTAACGCTCTTCCGTTCAGGAGAGAGAAGGAAAAGGGAGAAAGGAGAAAAAGAGCAAACAACACTCTGTACACATCAACTCATAAAGAAGTGCGTATTAAACATGACAATATTAATGTTAAAACAACATAAAAACACAAAAATATGTTTGTCAATGCATACCTGCATAGAGAATATATTTTTATATAGACAGATCGTCACAACAGCTTCAGCTCACACATCAGTAACGCTGTCAACAAAAATAACATCCCATAGTAAACTAATTCACGTCAGTGAAACATGTTATATGATCTTACATCTGTAAGTAACGGAAAAAAACTAATAAAAACAACTTAAACATTGTTTATTTTTGTGTGTGACTTATTTTCAACCAATGCTAACTATTAATCTGAAGCATGGAGTACAGCATACCTCTTCCGTTCAGGAGAGAGAAGGAAAAGACCGTTAAAAGAACAATACAGCAGATATGGCTACCTGGACTGAACCATTTTGTTGTTAACGGAGAGGGGGGGGGGAAAGGTGAAACCATCACCTCCTTACAGACCCTTTTTAATGTATTTTACAAAAACTGATTCAAACAATTATAGATCAGCATTGAATGCATAAACAGGAAAATCTAGTGAAATAAAACAATCTTAACCTCGTTACACTCACCCCCACTGATTGCACTAGATTTTTCATAACATCAGAACATACTGAAGATTAATTTATAATCAAAAATAAAGTATATAATAAAAATAAAATACACGAAATACTCAACTCTACAGTTAAATTACTTAACAACCAGGTGTAATCCCCAACCATACAGACTGAAGAAAGTCTACCAACATTATCGCTGTCCACTGAAGGACTAGGAAAGGCAAAGGTTAGCTACTCCTTTACCCAACCACAGGAAGACATGCCATATACACATCTTATCAATAGATCACATCCAAGATTGCTTATCAATGTCTATCTTAATAGACTACACACAAATTTGTGTTCTTCCTTTCTAAGGAAATTCAAAGCAAGAAATAAATGAAGAAATAAACAAAAAAAAACATAAAACAAAAGTGATAAACACCAAAACTCTCTCGTCTCAAATCAATGTTACATGTTTTCCAACGAGATTCACAACAAATATATTAGACATAGTCTGAATGTGCCTATGTTACAGCTTCCCCAGTCTTAACAGACTATACACAATTACATAATATTCCGTTTTAAGGAACTATAAAACATAATATACATAAGTAGACACAGAAACAGCTGTAAAATAAAACAAAATAAAAATACGAAAATAATAACCATTTACCAATAACTCATGTTATAATTTTGTTTTACCCAAAAAGATTCTTAACAAATTGATTAGACATAGTCTGAATGAGCCTATTTAACGGCTTTACAAGTCTGCCATGTCTGGTACGAAATCCCTCACTCTGATCAGGCCTTTTCACTGACAAATCAGTCTTTACCAAGGCAGATGGTTGTACAGTAGGGGAAGGCTCATTAACAGAGCTTCCTTCATGAACTGCCTTAACCTCAGTGTCATACTCTGTACTCAAAATGACACCTGATGCAGAATTTTCCTGATTCCCATTCCTGTATTCAGAAGGGTCACAACCACGTTTATCACAGTTCACATTGGCATCAACACCAGCAAAAGTAACGTCACACTCAGTGATAGAAGATGCTACCAAGTCCCCTTCAACTTCTACGACATCAGTTGCCTGAGCAGTTTCTACACACACCACCTTCTGCTCATCCAATTCATCTCTGTTTGCCACAGGACTGACAATGCTGCTCGAGAGGTCAGCAACCCATCGAGTAGTCCTATCTTCTGCAAGATGCTCAAAACTCGAGCCCTCAAGGTCATCATCACTCAAACTGGATAACTGTTCCTCGACAGCGTCTGTGTCAGACAATGGCAAAAAGTCAACTGGCATAATCAGATTCCTATGAACAGTTTTAACAACACCAGAAGGGCTTTTGAGTTTGTACGTGTTGAACAAGGAATTTTTGTCAATCACTACGTAAACTGTACTCTCCCAACGATCTGCCAGCTTCTTTTTTCCTCTTTCACCTTTGTTGGCCAATAAAACTCTCTGACCAATATCAACTGGTTGTCCCTTACTCCGTTTGTTATACATTTCTGCCTGTCTACGTTGTTGTTTTTCTGAATGTGACTGTGCAAGTTTCATAGCCTCACAGAGGTCACGCCTGAGTGACTGCACATACTTGTCAATGTCAACTGTTTCTCCATTCAAAAGTACACTTTCAAACATAAGATCAACAGGCAGTCTTGGAGAACGGCCATACATGAGAAAGAAAGGTGAAAAACCTGTTGTCTCATGAACTGAACAATTATATGCAAAAGTCAGGGTGTTCAACATTTGCGGCCATCTGACTTTAGATCTGGGGGGCAGTGCACGAATCATGTTACCAAGGGTGCGATTCATTCGTTCCACCTGGCCATTGCCCATTGGGTGGTATGGTGTGGTGTGAGTTTTGTCAATACCAGCCAACTGACACAGCTCCGCAATCAACACGCTCTCAAAATTAGCACCCTGGTCAGAGTGAATGCTAACAGGAAAACCATACACGCAAAAGAAATTATTCCAAAGAACCCGTGCCACTGTCTTAGCGGATTGGTTAGAGCAAGGATATGCACACGCCAACTTCGTGAAGTGGTCAGTGACTACTAGGACATCAATAGACTTATTGTTGTGATCTTCAGCTGACCAAAAGTCTATACAGATCAATTCGAGTGGAGACGAAGTGGTAATGGAAACTAATGGGGCCCTAGCCTTTGGCTCAGGAGCCTTGCTCACAATGCATCTCTTACAGTTGTGGACGTAGTCCTTGACATCTTTCTCCATCGTATCCCAATAAAATCTCTGTCTGGCCAACCCCAATGAGCGCTGCTGACCCTGATGGCCAGCATCATCGTGTATGCCTTTCAGCACTGCCATGCGAAGTGATGCAGGCACAACATATTGGTAAGTTTTCTGTTTAGTCACAGGATGCTTGGACACTCGATACACTATCCCCAAGCGTGTGGTCAATTTACCCCACTGTCTCAATATCCTCAATGTTCCACGTGATTCATGAACTTTTTCACGTCTTGAAGGACGATGACCACGGTCAATAAAAAACTTGACCCGGCCGACAACAGCATCATCGACTTGTTCAGCAAAGAGTTCGTCATGATTGAAAACGGGCACAGGGTTCTGCCCCACTGCAACAAGAGACTCTAAGTACTGCACATGTGAAATAGCTCTTATAGTCCCTGCATTTTCCCAAAGCTTATGTGTTTGCATGATGGCAGAAATCTCATCACTGCGCACCTGTACACTTCCTGCAGTACACACAGCTTCAAAGGTAGCATCTCCAGGCTCAATCTGAGCATTCACATCCCTCATCTCATGTACCTCCGCTGAAAGCCGAAACATATTCTGAACATCATCCTTTTTGAAATTGGCCGCCTGCTCAAGAAGGGTTGAATAAGGAGCCCTAGTCAATCTGTGCAAAATTTTAGACTGCACAAAAGGCTCTCTACTGAGGGCGTCAGCCACCACATTTTTAGTGCCCGGAATATACTGGATGTCAAAGGTGAATGGTGCAAGCTGCGCCACCCAGCGCTGCTCGCAGGCATCCAACCTGGGCTTGGTCAGTATGTACTTCAAGGGATTGTTGTCGGTCCACACAGTGAACCTGTGACCGCGTAACCAATGGCTAAATTTATTACAAATTGCCCATTTCATTGCAAAGAATTCAAGGCGATGTGCAGGGTATTTTGCCTGAGCATGATTTAGAGATTTGCTGGCAAAAGCTATTGGTTGCGCTTTGTTACTGTTGTCGTGAATTTGCGACAACACTGCGCCAAGTCCGGCTGTAGATGCATCAACAGATAAAATGAACGGCTTACTAAAATCTGGGTGAGCCAAAAGCACCTCTTCAACGAGTGCTGCCTTAAGATTCCGAAACGACTGTTTACACTCCTGGGTCCAATCATCTGGGCCAATTTTGCGGGACAGGAAAGACCTTTTACTGCTTTTTGATTTCCGAGGCCTTTTCTGACCACCAGTCAGAGCAAACAAGGGTTTGGCCAGCACAGAACAGTTTTCAATAAAATGCTGATAGTAGACTACCATCCCTAAAAAGGAACGTATTTTGGAAGGCGATGGAGTGACACCATCTAACTCCATCAAATCAGCCTCAGTCACTTTGACTATGGCTTCCACTTTATCTGGATCCCTCGAAATTCCAGACTGGGAAATCACATGACCCAGAAATTTAACTGAACGCCTCAAAAACTGACATTTTGAAGGTGAAAGTTTCAAGTTATGTTCTTTCAGGCGTTGAAACACCATTTCCAATCGGGCCAAGCTCTCGTCTTCTGACTTGGCAAACACCAACAAATCATCGAGATAACACAGAAGACTTAAAAAGTTCTGGTCACCAAATATGGTAAGCATCATACGCATAAACGTGGCTGGGCTATTACACAGCCCTTGTGGGAGACGATTGTATTCGTGCAATCCCAGCGGTGAGGAAAATGCAGTATACTTCCTGTCGTGTTCATGGAGGGGTATGTTGTAATAGCCAGCCGTCATGTCCATGGTACTAAAAAACATGTTTCCCCCCAACGCAGCCAGAACATCACTCTGATGTGGAAGCGGATGGGCGTCTTTAACAGTTCTGGCATTAAGCCACCTGAAGTCCGTGCAGATTCGCAGATCGCCATTCTTTTTCCACACAAGGACCAAGGGAGAGGCAAATTCACTACAGGATTTGCGAATTATATCTTTTGCCTCCATCTCATCCAGAGTCTCTTTCAATTTATGATAATGAGCAGGCGAGATTCTGCGATATGGCAACCTGAATGGTCGGTCATCTGTTAATCTAATCCGATGGCAGAATTCCCGTGCCTCACCACAATCCAGCTGATGCCTCGAGAAGACAGACTCATATGTCCCAATCAAATCAACAAGTTTCTCTTTACACTGTAACGAAACGTCGCAATCACCAATCGGAATGGAGCTAAGCCCTAGCTTTTCCAGCTTATCATTCACATCACAGATGTTACTGCACATGCTTCTGGCAGTAAGGCTACAACAAGAACTATTACTCTGCACTTTCCCCACGTTTTGTTGAACAGTCATGTTGTCAGGCAACGGATCAAAGTCCTCTAAAGCAATGCAGGGGAACACATCTGCAATTTTTGAGTTTCTGCGTAACGTTATTTCTACCGATGTGGGGTTGATAATCTTCATAGGTAGCCACCCATCTCCCCACAATGGAGAAACTATCCGTCCAACCAAAATCTGTTTGTTCACACATGGAGATGCACATGGCTCAACAAGTACTGTGCTGCCGGCTGATAACACGGTACCCGTGGGCAAACGACCCCACACCAAATGTTCAGTCATTGGCTGAAGAGTTACAGCACTTTTCAACTTTAGAGTACCAACCCTGTCAGGAATGGACTCCCCCCGCCATCTCTCTAGGTTAGACAGAAGACGAAGAAACTGGCTACTGTCACTCTGGCATGGTGCATCAGGTTTACTCACAACACGCCAAAATCCATCATTTGACTTGAAATGTCTTATAAGTGGCTTAAGCACATTCGTACCCAAAACAATAGGATCAATCTGTCCATCGACAAACAAGACTGGGACTATAAACTTGTACCCATAAACCTCAAGTTTCAAATCACATAGTCCTAAAGGGCTGGTTTGTTTGCCCCCACAACCCACTAAAACAATATCCGCAGGGGCCAGCATGCCTTCTGTCATCACGCCTGCTTGTTTTAACATGGGTATTATATCTGTACTGATGGTAGTTGCCATCGACCCAGTATCCATCATTCCTTTCAACTCAACCTTATCCTGCACTAATACATTAGTGTAGAACAAACTTTCACTTTGAGCTGTTCTCATTGTGTTTTGAAAGATTACTTTGCTAGACTTCGGGACATTTTCACATAAGAAAGTATATACAGACTCAATGTCGTCACTATCAAAGGAGGTTGAACTCATATGCCTACCATCGCCCTCCTCCAGATGGAGGCTCAAAAGTTTCCCTGAGAAGGCCTATGACTGTGGCCGTCGACAGCAGCAGTTGAACTGTTAGCCTGTGCTGTAGCCATCTCACACATGTCATGTGTATGTCCAGGAAGGTAACATGTGAAACACAATCTGTGCAATCTACAATGAGCAACTGTGTTGTGGTCATTACTCTGACAGACTTTGCACACTTGTGGTCTCTTAACATTAGGTTTGCGATGCACAGCTGCTCTGGTGGACTGTGTATTACATGACAATGCTTTCTCCAGCATATTTAGCATCCTATCTATTGTGTTACTTTCACATGTCGCATGATCAGGCTCAACTGCACTTCCTGGAGCCCTAACAACTTGAGGTTTACACGGTGGTGTACCACTCACATCAGAACTGTTAGCACTTGCTGTTTGTTGTGAGAACTGACACTCAGAGACTTTGCGGTCTCTCACAAATTCATCCAAACGATTCTGTACCTCTGCAGCGGTCCACTCACGCTGTGGTTTGCTTAGAAACATCATTGAGAGATCTTTATTGGGACAATTACGTATGAACATAACAGCAATCTCCATGACCCGATTCTAGGTCAGCAGCTTTGTTTAATCTAATCCAATAATCAAAAGGACCTTCATTATGATATGGCTTGGTAGCGTAAAAGTCAGCGAGGGGAAGACCTGTGGATATAACACCCCCAAAGTGTTGTTTGAGGATACGGAACACCAGATCAACATCACCAGTCTTAGAGACTGAGGCACTATTGCGCAACCATATCTGAATAACATCCCTCGCACGGCCCATCAATTTGTTTATGATTTCCTCAATGCGTTCTTGTTCTGAATAATTCCCTTTTTCAAGGTATGCTCTCATCAAATCTTCCCATTCAAAGACTGAACACTTATCTGAGCTGTCACCACGAAAGTATGGTGGCTCTTTACCACTTTTCAGAACAAGATTCATCTTTGAAGCATCAATGATGGTGGCACCGCACTGATTCACATGTGAGCACCTTTGACAGTCATAACCCGAGTTAGAGGTAGGTAGCTGGTTGTTAGGAAACAAGCTGGCTCTAATCGACTGACTGATATCAGAGCTCAGTTGTTTTACCTGTTCATCAGACAGTGCTACAGTAGGTTCTGATAAACTCATCTCAAGTGGTGGTATATCATAAGACACTGGAGTAGAAAACTGTACTCTATGAATATCAAAATCAATGTCATTCTTCTCCCCAGGAGTACGTGAACCACTAAATGGCAAAACACCTCTGCCTCTCCCCAAATGACAACTACCAAAATAACTGGTATCCTTGTTATAATACATCATTAATTACCATTCTACGAAAAAATAAAAATAAATAAATTGCATCCACGGACCACAACTAAAATGATTTAGCACTTTGATTTTCACAGCTATAATAAATAGATCAATCACTTGTTTGTTTTTTTGTTGAAGCACTATAAAATCAAATCAATGTCCGTTTAGTACGTCTTAATCTTGATGGTATAGGAGTACCGTAACCTCAGTTCATGCATCCTTCCAGTGAAGCAGCAAAGCGGTGAAATCTGACGTCTTCAAATCTCCGTAACATTAGTCTATGCGTCCCACGATGAAGCGGTGAAGTCCGACGTCCTCCTCAATGTACAGCAACCTCGGGAGTTCGGCAGATGCTGAACAATCGCACGGGTCACGTCACCAGTGTAACCGAATATTTCTGTGGTCTGCGTTGTGTTGAGTATCGGTAAATAACAACAGGAGAACGCTGGATTGGGTCTGCATAGAGAATATATTTTTATATAGACAGATCGTCACAACAGCTTCAGCTCACACATCAGTAACGCTCTTCCGTTCAGGAGAGAGAAGGAAAAGGGAGAAAGGAGAAAAAGAGCAAACAACACTCTGTACACATCAACTCATAAAGAAGTGCGTATTAAACACGACAATATTAATGTTAAAACAACATAAAAACACAAAAATATGTTTGTCAATGCATACCTGCATAGAGAATATATTTTTATATAGACAGATCGTCACAACAGCTTCAGCTCACACATCAGTAACGCTGTCAACAAAAATAACATCCCATAGTAAACTAATTCACGTCAGTGAAACATGTTATATGATCTTACATCTGTAAGTAACGGAAAAAAACTAATAAAAACAACTTAAACATTGTTTATTTTTGTGTGTGACTTATTTTCAACCAATGCTAACTATTAATCTGAAGCATGGAGTACAGCATACCTCTTCCGTTCAGGAGAGAGAAGGAAAAGACCGTTAAAAGAACAATACAGCAGATATGGCTACCTGGACTGAACCATTTTGTTGTTAACGGAGAGGGGGGGGGAAAGGTGAAACCATCACCTCCTTACAGACCCTTTTTAATGTATTTTACAAAAACTGATTCAAACAATTATAGATCAGCATTGAATGCATAAACAGGAAAATCTAGTGAAATAAAACAATCTTAACCTCGTTACACTAGCATTGTTGCACAGACTAGTCGACTTGTTGACTTCAGTGCTCTGCCATGATGCTTTAAGCTTGAAGTCGACTAGTCACTGGTCCTATAGGGTGCGCAATAGAATAATAAATCAACATTTACACTCCGTTTCCAAACAGTTAAAATTACAAACTAATTCATACTCTGAATGTGCTCCACAAGACATCTGTGATTATATTACTGGATGCTCGAAATTCAATGGCAGAATGCACGTTTTAAACCGCTTATTGTACAGGTAAGTTAATCACGTTCTAATCTAATGCGCTGCTGCACTGTAACGCACACACATAGGCTACCAACAGGAGTGCGTACAATACATCACGCGCAGATCACACGCACAGAATCATTCAGTGTTCTGTGATTTCTCGGTAAAATAGCTTAGAAACTGAAAAGTTCAAGCATATATTTCTTAATAACTAAATCCCACAGCTTCATTACTAGTAGAGAGATGCTGCCAGGTAGAATTCATTCACACACGCAATTGCTCTCATTAATGCATTCATTCATATGAATGTAATCTTTACTGTACTACTTATCTGTATCTGATTTAGAACGAGCAAGAATCTGTGAGAAATATAATGACCCAAAGACTAAAGAACTGATAAAAATAAGCTATTATAGGTGCAATAGTCATGTGGGCAGCGCTGTGTCATATTTCATAGCTGTGCACAAGGTGTTTGTCACAGCTCCAGACTTATTTGTTCATTAATGACATCATCAGCGACTAGTCAACTTCGACTTGACTTTCATCACATAAAAGTCGACTTAAAAAAATCAGAAGTCGTTCAACTCTATCTATCTGTGTGTCTGTTTGTATGTCTGTCTACAGAATATATATATATATATATATATATATATACAGGTGCATCTCAATAAATTAGAATGTCATGGAAAAGTTCATTTATTTCAGTAATTCAACTCAAATTGTGAAACTTGTGTATTAAATAAATTCAATGCACACAGACTGAAGTAGTTTAAGTCTTTGGTTCTTGTAATTGTGATGATTTTGGCTCACATTTAGTTCAATTTAGTGAATTGTTGGCCTTCTGGAAAGTATGTTCAATTACTGTATATGTACTCAATACTTGGTAGGAGCTCCTTTTGCTTTAATTACTCCCTCAATTCGGCGTGGCATGGAGGTGATCAGTTTGTGGCACTGCTGAGGTGGTATGGAAGCCCAGGTTTATTTGACCGTGGCCTTCAGCTCAGCTGCATTTTTTTGGTCTCGTTTCTCATTTTCCTCTTGACAATATCCCATAGATTCTCTGGGGTTCAGGTCTGGTTAGTTTGCTGGCCAGTCAAGCACACCAACACCATGGTCATTTAACCAACTTTTGGTGCTTTTGGCAGTGTGGGCAGGTGCCAAAACCTGCTGGAAAATTAAATCAGCATCTTTAAAAAGCTGGTCACCAGATGGAAGCATGAAGTGCTCTAAAATGTCTTGGTAAATGGTACAGTGACGTTGGTTTTCAAAAAACACAATGGACCAACACCAGTAGATAACATTGCTTCCCAAATCATCACAGACTGTGGAAACTTAACATTGGACTTCAAGCAACTTAGGCTATGAGCTTCTCCACCCTTCCTCCAGACTCTAGGACCTTGGTTTCCAAATGAAATAAAAAACTTGCTCTCATCTGAAAAGAGGACTTTGGACCACTGGGCAACAGTCCAGTTCTTCTTCTCTTTAGCCCAGGTAAGACACCTCTGATGACAACTGTAGCCAAATTCCTTGACACGTCTGTGTGTGGTGGCTCTTGATGCCTTGACCCCAGCCTCAGTCCATTCCTTGTGAAGCTCACCCAAATTCTTGAATCGATTTTGCTTGACAGTCCTCATAAGGCTGCGGTTCTCTCGGTTGGTTGTAGAGGTCTGCACAGGCTCAAAACTGAAGCCCGAACCCAGCCCGTACCCGAGATTGTCTGACCCAACCTGACCCGACCCGAGCGGCACAGTTAAATTTAGAGCCCGAACCTGACCCGAAATCCCCCCCCCCCACACAACGAATAGCCAACAAAAAAAAAGGAAAAAGGCTGCATTTCACGATTGCATGCAAAGAAACAGATTAATCAAGGCTCTGCCATTTCACAAACATTTACCAGTTATGAAAGTTTGTGAACATCAGGTTCAGCGGTCGCATACATTCTGCCGAGTTTATGAATTTTGTATGGACAAGAAGATAATTCTTCCACCGTGCAAATTATGGTCATTTTTTGTCAGTTAAGGCTGGTTAGCATTCTGTCTACTTTAAATCAGACATAAGATCTTAAATAAGATTGTATTTATTTGAATGCATTAATCATTTATTTGAATTAGCGAGAGAGAGAGAAAGAGAGAGAGAGAGAGAGAGAGAGAAGGGAGTATGAATGTTGCACGTGCATGTGAACCTGCGTCTGCGCATCTCTCTCTACAACAATGAGGCTTAGTTACTTCAAAAACAGCAATTTTGCCACCTCATTGCAGATAAATATAATGTTGTGACTTGCGAGTCAGTAGCCTGTCGAAGCTATTTTACTAATAAAAGTTTCCGTGCTGTTTGTGCGCGATCTCTGATATCTGTGTGCAATGTGTGTGCGTGCGTCTATGAAAGCAGCGAAGCCTCTGCATATAGTTTTGGTTTAGCTACAAACCCGAACCCGACCCGAGCCCGAAGCTATCCATTAAACATTAACCCGAAAACCGACCCGAAACCCGAAAGTATTTCGGGACCCGCAGGTTCGGTTCGGGTAGCAGACCTTGTTAGCAGGTTGTGCTTCTTTTTCTTCCACACTTTTTCCTTCCACTCAACTTTCTGTATAGATTTATATACATTATAATAATATAACAATATACATTTTAGCAAAAAAATTAAGCCATAAGCTGTTTTTTTTTTTTTGACTGAATTTATGCCTTTTAAATTCGAATGCAATGCGAATTTTGATAATATTTTGGTACAAAATTTGAATATAGGTTTCAGCCAATTTGACAGCCCTACTGTCTGTTTGTCTGTCTGTCTGTCTGTCTACAGTATCTATCTATCTATCTATCTATCTATCTATCTATCTATCTATCTATCTATCTATCTATCTGTCTGTCTGTCTACATAATATATCTGTCTGTCTGTCTACAGTATCTATCTATCTATCTATCTATCTATCTGTCTGTCTGTCTACATAATATATCTGTCTGTCTGTCTACAGTATCTATCTATCTGTGTCTGTCTGTCTGTCTACATAATATATCTGTCTGTCTGTCTGCAGTATCTATCTATCTGTCTGTCTGTTTGTCCGTCCGGCTGTCTGTCCATCTATCTATCTACATGGTTGACCCTTCTCTGTTTCTACCAGTCATGACACATCGTGTCTCTCTCCCACCTTCCGTGTATAAACTCAACGATCCTCAAACAAGTAGTGCCAGATGAAAGTGTTTTTGTTAGAACAACTCCAGAGCTAATCCACTTACATTCAAGCCGAGATCCCTTTGAAAAGCGAGAGAACAGGGAGGGCAAGGCAGAAACGAAAGAGGGCCTGCAAAAACAGTCTGGCAGCAGTGAACTCTTGAACCCTTGGCTGAATGAGGTGAGGTTGCTTCGTGTCAGACAAGAAAGAGAGAGCTGGTGGAGTTAGTAAACGTGGGCAGGACTCCGTGATCAGCTTAGAGGAAAATTAATGTGTTTTTCCTAATCAAACAAGGCTGTTGTTGAATGAGTATGAGGACATTTTGACCTTTAGCAATCCTTTGTAATATGCTAAAAGAAGCTGTTTCACATTAACAGAGCTGTGTTTATATGGTGGATACACATTTTACCAAGTTTTTACTCTGATTGTGGCATTAACGTGGTATGTGTAAGCATGTCAAAACCATCTCTTACATTGTGTTGTCACATTTGTAATAAAATCAAGTATTTGGTCCTCCAAATCAGAGATAAGATAAAACTCATATTTTCATTATTATTAAAGTATATAAACAGATGTTAAAGTATTTATTTACTTTTATTTAAGATTTCATAAAGAATCTTTCAATTTTTTTTTATAAATTTAGACCGATATTGAATTATATAATTACATTTTGATTTATTTCTTATTTATTTTATAGTATTTCACTTCAGATTTCATTAAGAATATGTCATGAAATGCATTAAGAGTTTTAAAAGTGAAAATATTTTAACAGATGCTGAATTATCTATTTAAATCTGTCAAGATTTGTATTGCTAATAAAAAAAATAAGTCAACAGATTCAAATTGGTGTATAAATTATTTTCACTCAAAAATTGCTTAAATTTCAAATCAAATCAAATCACTTTTATTGTCACATCACAAGTGCCTTGGTGAGTGAAATTCTTAAGAGCGTGCTCTAGACAGTGCAAAAATACACATATATACTCAATACACGCAGTGTACTAGAAAGACATACTTAGTAATCAATACACATTATACACCGTATGTACACAGTCTACATTATGTACACATCTATAAATAGTAATATGTGAATGTGCAACAGGTTATACATTATACAACAGATTAGTTGTGCAACAGATAGTTGTGCAAAGGTGCAACAGATTATGCATATGCAATGTCGTGGATGTGCATTCTATAGTATCCAGTGATAGCAGATAGGTTGTGTTAGTGCAGTGTGTGCGTGTAGTCCAGTGGAACTGTGTTAATGTGCAGTGCATGGCATGTTGTGTGAGAGGGAGTGTGATGTAGGGTGAATTAGTTGTGACTATTCATTAGCCTGATAGCCTGAGGGAAAAAGCTATCCCTCAGTCGGCTAGTGCGGGATCGGATGCTGTGGAGACGTCTTCCTGAGGGCAGCAGAGAGAGCAGTCTGTGGGACGGGTGGCTGGAGTCCTTGATGATCCTCCTGGCTTTCCTTATACACCGCCTGGTGTAGATGTCCTGGAGGGAGGGAAGCTCACCTCCAACAATGCGGCGGGCAGTTCGCACGACCCTTTGCAGAGCTTTGCGGTTGCCATCTGTGCTGTTTCCAAACCAGGCAGTGATGCAGCCAGTCAGGATGCTCTCCATAGTGCAGGAGTAGAAGGATCTGAGGATGCTGGGGCTCGTTCCAAACTTCCTCAGCCGTCTCAGGAAGAAGACGCGCTGATGTGCCTTCTTCAGCACCGCATCTGTGTGAGCAGACCATGTGAGATCCTCGGTGATGTGAACGCAGAGGAACATAAAGGAACTCTTGTCGATGGTGATGGGTGTGTGTGTGTGTTCTCTGCTCTGTCTCCTGAAATCCACCACCAGCTCCTTGGTCTTGTCGATGTTGAGTGATTATTCTGACACCATTTAGTCAGGGTACTGACCTCCTCTCTGTAGGCCGTCTCATCGTTGTCAGTGATCAGGCCTATCACCGTTGTGTCATCAGCAAATTTGACGATGACATTGGAGCTGTGTGTAGCTGTACAGTCATGTGTGTACAGGGAGTACAGGAGTGGGCTGAGGACGCAGCCCTGCGGAGCACCAGTGTTGAGGGTCAGGGGAGATGAGGTGTTGTTGCCCATTCTGACCACCTGACTTCTGCCTGTCAGGAAATCCAGGATCCAGCTGCACAGAGATCTGTTCAGTCCCAGACTCTGAAGCTTCGCAACCAGTGTGGCAGGCACTATGGTGTTAAATGCTGAACTATAATCCACGAACAGCATTCTCACATAGGTGTTCTTATTTTCCAGGTGGGAGAGAGCAGCGTGCAGGGTGAAGGCAATAGCATCATCTGTGGAACGGTTACTGCGATATGCAAATTGTTGTGGGTCCAGTGAGGCAGGTAGCACAGAGCAGATGTAGTCTCTGATGAGCTTCTCAAAACACTTGCTGAAGATGGGGGTCAGAGCAACGGGCCTCCAGTCATTCAAGCATGTGATTTTATTTTTCTTCGGTATGGGCACAATGGTGGATTTTTTGAAGCATGCGGGAACCACAGACAGAGAGAGGGAAAGATTGAAGATGTCTGTAAAATCCCCGGCTAGTTGGAAAGCGCATGCTTTGAGCACACGGCCTGGTATGCCATCAGGGCCCATGGCTTTTCGGATGTTCACCCGTTTGAAGGATCGGGTTACATCCGCGACAGAAAGCGAGAGTGGACTCACCTCTTCTGCAGCAGCCGTGTGAGCGCTCTCTGTGTGGGCGTTGTTATCAGCCTCGAAACAAGCATAAAAAGTGTTGAGCTCGTCCGGTAGAGAGGCGGCAATGTTCACAGTAGCTCATTTATTCCCTTTAAAACCTGTGATGTTGTTGATGCCCTGCCACATGCTTCTGGGGTTGTTGTTGTTGAATTGTTCTTCAACTTTGTTTTTGTATTGTCGTTTGGCGGCTTTGATGGATCTCCTGAGATCGTAACTGGCTTGTTTTCGATCGTCAGTGTTTCCGGATTTAAAAGCAGATGTCCGCGCTGACAAGACTGATCGAACATCGCTGTTAATCCACGGTTTTTGGTTGGGGTAGATGCGGATTGTTTTTGTCAGAACTACATATTCTATACACTTCCTGATAAAACACGTGATAAAACACAATTACAAAGAAATGTCAAGTAACGCCAAATTAAACATTAATTCTTAAGTGAAATACTGAAATAGTGTTCCCTATCTGTCGGTCACTACGAGTTATGTCATGACGACATAGGGGATTTACTTGGAAGCCCCGAACATCTCTGACTAAGAGAAAACGCCAATGAAATTGGCTAGTGGATTTTGCATACCTGAGCCACTCCCCGTGCATACGGGTATAAAAGGGCGACAGGTGCATCCACTCATTAGATTTTTGCTTCGGAGCCGAGTGGATGAGAAGAGTGCTGATCTCAACAAAGCCGTTCATCTTTGTTTTGTTCCCGGTTGGCGTAACGGTGCGATCAGCGGAGTCCCTCTCATCAGCGATTCCCCTGGGCACTTCAACTGAGAGAGCAAATTCTAAAAGAGCAAATCACGGACGATCGCGTCTTTTTCAAGATGCCGTTTCGTCCGTGTCCTTCTGGTTGCGGTCGTTTTCTGTCTGCGGATGACGGACACGATCGTTGTCTTCAGTGTCTGGGCCGCCGACACGCTGAAGCTGCGTTCGTGGATGACTCATGCGTCTGTTGTGGGCGTATGAGCATGATTTCGCTGCGATCTCGCCTTTCCTTTATGAAAGGATTGGCACCCTCTGCCGCCACCCGTGCTGATCTCTCTGGCTCGAGCAGAGGATCGCCGGCTGACGCTCTGGGAGATCTGAGGGTTACAGTAAGAGCCTCTCCGCCGGGCACGCCCCCACGGACCTCTTACTCCTCACGCAGCGAACATCCCGTCCGGTTCCCGGGTGATTTCACTGGTCTGTCCCACGGGGTGCCCAGCATTTCATTCGGTGCGCCATCTGTAGATAGGATGTCGATCGCAGCATCGGGGGATGGGTTCACGTCCTCTGGGGATGAAGGTGCGGTGGGGCTGCCCCCCTCGGGTGTTGTCGCCACCGCCGCACCGGACCCAGAGCTGACGGCCATGCTTGCCGTCAGCCTCTGGCTACACTCCCGGGTCCCGAGGTGGGCATGGCGCCGCGGTACACTGCGAGTAGGTATCTCCCAGCAGTGTCGCCGCTCCCTCAGCCCCTGGACAGACCTTGCCTTTCTACGGGCCGGGGTGCCCCTAGAACAAGTGTCCCGGCATACTGTTGTCACAACAGATGCCTCCAGCACGGGCTGGGGCGCTACATGCAACGGGCAGGCAGCCTCGGGGCTCTGGACAGGGCCCCGACTGCTTTGGCACATCAACTGCCTGGAGATGTGGGCAGTGCATTTAGCCTTGCGGCAGTTCCGGCCACTGCTGTTGGGCAAGCACGTGCTAGTCCGCACGGACAACACTGCGGCGGTCTCGTATATCAACCGGCTGGGGGGTATACGATCACACCGCATGTCACAGCTCGCCCGCCATCTCCTCCTCTGGAGTCACACGCAGTTCAAGTCACTGCGTGCTGTTCACATCCCGGGGCGGCTCAATCGTGCGGCCGATGCGCTCTCACGACAGCTCACGTTCCCCGGAGAGTGGCGACTCCATCCCGAGACGATCCGGCTGATCTGGAGTCGATTCGGGGAAGCTCAGGTAGACCTGTTTGCCTCCCCCGAGTCCTCCCACTGCCAGCTGTACTTCTCCCTGACCGAGGGCCCCCTCGGCACAGACGCACTGGCACACAGCTGGCCTCGGGCCTTACGCAAGTATGCGTTTCCCCCAGTGAGCCTACTCGCACAGACATTGTGCAAGCTCAGGGAGGACGAGGAGCAGGTCCTGCTGGTTGCGCCCCATTGGCCCACCCGGACCTGGTTTCCCGAACTCATTTCCCTCGCGACAGCACCTCCCTGGCGCATTCCTCTGAGGAAGGACCTCCTTTCTCAGGGGCTCGGCACCATATGGCACCCGCGTCCAGATCTATGGAACCTCCATGTGTGGCTCCTGGACGGGACGCGGCAGACTTGACTGGTCTACCACCGGCGGTGGTAGAGACCATCATTCAGGCTAGAGCTCCTTCAACAAGGCAAACCTACGCACTGAAATGGAGTCTGTTCGCGACCTGGTGTTCTTCTCGCCGAGAAGACCCCCGAAGATGCACGATTGGAGTAGTGCTTTCTTTCCTGCAAGAAAGGTTGGAGCGTAGGCTGTCACCCTCCACCTTGAAAGTGTATGTAGCCGCTATTGCGGCTCACCATGATGCAGTGGACGGCCGGTCCCTGGGAAAGCATGATCTCATCGTGAGGTTCCTGAAGGGGGCCAGGAGGATGAATCCCTCCAGGCCTCCCCTTGTGCCCTCTTGGGACCTCTCTATCATCCTGGCTGGACTTCAGAGGGGCCCCTTTGAGCCACTGGACTCAGTCGAGCTGAAGTTCCTGTCTCTTAAGACAGCGCTCCTGACCGCGCTCACTTCCATCAAACGGGTCGGGGACCTCCAGGCGTTTTCGGTAAGCGAAGAGTGCCTTGTGTTCGGGCCGGTCTACTCTTACGTTGTCTTGAGACCCCGGCCTGGATACGTGCCCAAGGTTCCCACCACGCCCTTCCGCGATCAGGTGGTGAACCTGCAAGCACTGCCCTCGGAGGAGGCAGATCCAGCCTTAGCGTTGCTGTGTCCCGTAAGAGCATTGCGCGCATATACGTGACCCGCACCCGGAGCATCAGAAGCTCCGAGCAGCTCTTTGTCTGCCACGGAGGGCAGCAGAAAGGGAAGGCTGTCTCCAAACAGAGGTTGGCCCACTGGATAGTGGAGGCCGTCGCCTTGGCTTACCAGTCGCAAGGCGAGCCGTGCCCCCTGGGGGTGAGGGCTCACTCCACCAGGAGTGTTGCCTCCTCCCATGCGTTGGCGCACGGCGCCTCTTTGGCAGACATCTGCAGAGCTGCGGGCTGGGCGACACCGAACACCTTCGCAAGATTCTACAATCTCCGCGTTGAGCCAGTTTCTTCCCGTGTGTTGGGTAAGTAATGGGCGGGAAGAACTGGCCGGTGTCACGCTTGCTGCGCCATTCCCCCTCACCCGGGGATACGAGCGCTTTTTTTTCCCCCCAGTTCAGTTCGCCGGATGGTGAACCCTGGTGGAATCCTCCAAGCACCCCCGGCTGTCAGACTGGGCGGAGCAGTCTGACGCCAGGCCCAGTACTGGTGTTAGCTCGCCCGGGTCTCCGGTCAGCCCCTGTACTGGGCTAGGTGGCCGTATGGCCTGATTCCCCTTCGGGTAATCCCATATGTGTATTCTTCCACGGTAAGGTTTCCCTCACGGTAAACCCGTGTCTTCCCTGTGACAGAGCTTCTGTCAGGTTCTGCTGGCAGCCCTCCTCCCTACTCCTAGGTAGGATCTGCCCCAGAGTCCAGTCGTATGTAGTAATGCCCCAAGCCTGGGCCAGTCCATATCAGTGTCTCCACATGTTACCTCCCTTCGGGCAGGATGTGGCCTCCGTAGCGCCCTTCTCTGGAAGGCTCGCTTCCCTGCCGTTACGACAAGCTGTAAACAACAAATAGGAAAGACCTGAAGCTGTCTTTCACTGAAGGTCGAAATCCCTTCCGATTCCGTGGGGAAAGGAACAGCGGCTTGGCTATCTCCAGCAGCGATGTACTCAGTGGTCCCGGTGGGCACCAAGGTTAGCGAATTTGCACTGGAGCGGTAGGAAGGTTGCAACCTCTTGCATGGAATTTGTCTGTCACGCACTCGCTTGTCAACATCTGCATGCCACAAGGTTGTGACGGGGTTCAGCTTGTGGCGCTTTCCATAGGACCCCTATGTCGTCACGACATAACTCGTAGTGACCGACAGATAGGGAACGTCTAGGTTACGTACGTAACCCCCGTTCCCTGATGGAGGGAACGGAGACGTTATGTCCCCATGCCACAATCTTGAACCATCGCTGGTTGCCAGGGACTCGTCTCGGCTCCTCAGCGTAAAACCTAATGAGTGGATGCACCTGTCGCCCTTTTATACCCGTATGCACGGGGAGTGGCTCAGGTATGCAAAATCCACTAGCCAATTTCATTGGTGTTTTCTCTTAGTCAGAGATGTTCGGGGCTTCCAAGTAAATCCCCTATGTCGTCACGACATAACGTCTCCGTTCCCTCCATCAGGGAACGGGGGTTACGTACGTAACCTAGACGTTCTCTTGTAAACCTACTCCAATAATACTTTTTGTATTAACAAAACAAAAAATTATATGTTTACTTATTCATGAATATCTATTTTAATTCTGCTTTAAATCTATTACCATGTTAGCAGCCATTTTTCTTAATACATTTTATTTTTTCCATCTGTGTAGTTAATGTGTAATATTGTCCATTCTCTAGTCCATATAATCTTTCCCAGCAAATAAGAAGCCCTTTAGGTCAAACAGTTCCTTAAATTTGTTCCATATGTTCATACTTTGAAAACAGCAGGGGAAATGTAACTGTACTCTGGACTGTCCTCACATTCATTTCATTTTATTAGGTACTTTAGTGTTACGATCATGTGAGCTCATGTGCAGGTCATTTTAGCTGGTTTGGCACAACTAAAGACAGCTAAACTTAAGCTCAGTTGTATAATTTTAGGATATACATCTCTGGATTGAAGCGCAAACACTGCTTTCTGTCGTTTGGCTCCTTGACAATCGTCATTTGTTTTTAATAATGATATTTTGAAATATATTGTGTATAGTTCTGTTCTCTTTGTCTTTTGGTACTAAATCTGAAGCCTGGTTTCTTGCTAGAGAATTATGTGTTACGCTAATGCTAAGCTACATGCTACGTTGAGTAACTTTTATGATCATGGCAGCCATCTTGGTGAAATAATCTCCCAAATAACCTCTGGAATGGCACAATTTAGTGCTAAATGTCTTGAAAAACAATAATTGACAGGCAAAACCTTAACCTGTTAACTGTCACTGGCCCACCGGTGGGCCCATTTGCCATTGCATGTTTAAAACAATTATATCCTATACTTAAACTGAGCTAATATTGACAAACTATATATCGTTGGAAAGCTCTAAGTGTGTACTTTTCAAATTTGACCACTGTTTTGAAGGAAATATTATGTAGTGACAATAATTTATTAGTTTGTGATAAGAGAAGGTAGCAAAAAAATCAAAAGTATACCAGGAGTTATGAAAACACACTTACAATCACTTAAACTTCAGTTTTTATGTTAATAATCCAAACAAAAAATATTTTCTAGTATTTGTCCAAAATATTTTACATCTTAAACACAATGTTTTAAATAATAAAAAAAGGATATCAATTTTTGCTGTGGTGTGAGGTCAAGTGGTCTCCAAGTGTCCTTTAGGAATCATCAATTGGACATGAATGTCACCTAGTGGCCTTTGTTGGTATAACAGCTCACAAAAATCTCATTTTTTATGATATCAGTCTCAAATTTGGAACAACTTCTTTAGACCTGTAGCTTTTATTTCATATCATTTTTAGGGTGAACCAATTTTTTATTTATATGTTATTTTAATAAAATATTAAAGTTGATTTATTATTGCTTTTTTATTACAATAAACTTAAACAGCTATAACTTTTTTGTTAACTAATTTTTAAACTACAGACACCTGTGCAAGAAACTTCAAAGTCTCCTCTTTAAAACAAGACCAGAATGAGGATCATATTCAAAAGCGTTCCGGAATTATATTCATTTGAATTTCGACATTACATTTGCAGGCCTACACTCAAAAATGGGCGTGACAGTTAACAGGTTAAAAAACATACATTTATCATAGTTATTTATGCATATTATAAATATTATTTAAGCGATTTTAAGGTTAACGACCTCACTAATTCACAGATCTCCTCTTGAGAATACTTGTGTGCGGTTTTGTTTGTTCATCTGCTTTTCCAGGAATTATGTGAGCTGTGATGTAATCAAATTTGCTGGATCATATTCGCTGAATTGCCACATAACAGAAATCCCGTCTGGAATGATTCACATCTGAGCTTAATTGTCCATTTTTGGACAGACAGATTGAATATCTCTCTGTTTGACGAGCTAAATGCTCCTTGGTCAATGCAGGTGAAGATATTTCAACTTTGATCTGTTTTACAGGTCGGATCATAATACCATGGTGTTTCCAACAAAGTTAATGAACCCAAAAGTTAGATTTAATGGAATGAAAAACATTATTTTTGCACCTTGTTACTGGAGTACTATAACATCTGTAATGTATCATATAAAACCAAAGGTTCACATCCACCATTCACATATTTTATTATTTTACCCTGCCAAACTATTTATTGTGAATGGTGCTGATCAGAAAGTATAAGCTTAAAATCTGCATAATGTTCTACATTTTTGGGTTTTAACAAACCTCTAATCCTATTTTATTAAACTAAGGCATATATTAATTTAATCTGCTTTGTTAATTTTTTTTCATTTTTTTATTTGTATTTTATTTTAGGGTTCACAATTGATTAAGATGTATTTAAGAAATTATTTGTGATATATACATATCACTGATATACATACAGTCAAAATATCGGCACCCTAGGTAAATATGATCAAAGAAGGCTGTGAAAATTAGTCTGCATTGTTAATCCTTTTTATTTTTTATTTTAAAATCACACAAATCTAAGCTTGCATTGGATAATAAGAATTTAAAATGGGGGAAAAAAATATTTTGAAATAAATGTTTTTCTCAAATACACATTGGCCACAATTAACAGCACCCTTTTATTCAATACTTTTTGAAACCTCCATTTTCCAGTTTAACAGCTCTGAATGTTCTCCTATAATGCCAGATGAGGTTAGAGAACAACTGACAAGAGATCAAAGACCATTCATTCATCCAGAATCACTCCAGACCCTTTAGAGTCACAGCTCCATGTTGGTGTTTCTTCTCTTCAGTTCACCCCACTCATTTTCTATAGGGTTCTGGTCAGAGGACTGGAATGGCCATAGCAGAAGCTTGCTTTTGTGCTCAGTGACCCAATTTGGTTGGTCAGTGACCCATGTTGTTTTTGAGGTTTGAGTTTGGATTATTGTACGGTTGGAAGATGAAAACATGGCCCATTATAAGATTTCTAACAGAGTAAGTCAATTATTGATTTTTTATGCCATGTGTCTAAACTAGATGTCCAGGACCTCCAGCAGAAATATAGGCCCACAACATAAAAAATACAGCAGTATATTTCATTGTACACATGGAGTTCTTTTTGTCCTTGTTCACCAAACCCATCTTGAGTGTTTGCTGCTAAAAGCTAATTATTTTGTTTCATCTGACCATAGAAGCCAGTCCCATTTGAAGTTCCAGTCGTGTCTGATAACTGAATATGCTGGAGTTTGTTTTTGGATGAGCTAGGAGAATGTTTCTTGAAAACCTCCCAAACAACATGTGGTGATGTAGGGGCTGTTTGACAATTTGTTTAAAGGTTTTCTGACACCGAGACTCAACTATTTTCTGCAATTCTCCAGCTGTGGTCCTTGGAGAGTCTTTAGCCACTCAAACGCTCCTTCTCGCCGTGCATTAGGATGAATATAGACACACGTCCTCTTCCAGGCAGTTTTGGTAACATTTTATATTGATTGTAAATTCGTAATTATTCGTAATGATGGTGGAAATGGGCATTTTCACTGCTCTAGCTCTTTTCTTAAAGCCACTTCACTAATTTGTGAAGCTCAATTATCTTTTGCTGCATATCAGAAATATATTCTTTGTTTTTTATCATTGTGATGGATGATTAAGAGAATTTGGGCTTTATTTCCCTCCTATTCATATTTCTGTGAAACAGGAAGACATGGCTGGATAATTTAATGTTCATAATTACCCTGGTGGGCTCAAAATTGTGAATATGAATGGGAATATACTTCAGAGATATTTTACTCATAAAAATTTCTAGGGGTGCCCATAATTGTGTTAAACGTGTATTTGAGAAAAATATGTATTTCATAATGAAGTTTCCCCCATTTTAAATTCTTACTATCCAATGAAAGGTTAGATTTTTGTGAATTTTTTAAATAAAAGATCAAGAGGATTAACAATGCAAATGAATTTTCACAGCCTTCTTTGATCATATTTACCAAGGGTGCCGATATTTTTGGCCATGACTGTAGGTTTGTAGCCTGACTATGTCAGACTTCGTACTTCCGCTCTATTTTAAATTGGCTTCTGTACTTAGTCTGATATAGCATTCCAGCTCCCAGATTATCTCCGGCTCCGCACCAGCCGTCCAACCAAAGAACAGAGGGGCGGGCTGAGAGCCGTGACGTAGACGCTAAGCGCCGAATTTAAGATTGTAGTTTAGATTAGGGAAATCTAAAACGACAGCGGACATGGAGACACGGGATGCTATTCGCTCTGTTGTGCAGAATATTCCCGGCATTTGCCAACTGAAGCCCGAACAAGAAGAGTGTTTAGTTCACATTTTGAATGGAGGTGATGTTGTGGCCCTACTCCTGACAGGTTTTGGGAAAAGTTTAATTTATTAACTGTTACCGATTGTCAGCGAGAAACTGGGGTGGCCAAAGTCTGGCCCTCTTGGTTGCCCTCATGGACGATCAGGTTAAGGAGGCAGCAAAACTCGGTCTGTGTGCTGCACAACTTAGCGTGCACAATGATCGAGAAACCATGGAGGGGAATTTCAGCCTTATTTTTAGTAGCCCCGATTCCTGGATTCTCAATCCAAAATTGCGTGCTATGTTGGCATCAACCCTATACCAAGACAACCTCTGACACCATTGTCGTTGACGAGGCACACGTCGCATACAAATGGTGAGTTTGCATACACAGGTTTGGTTATTAACTTCAACAAGTAAATTTATTTAGACATCAGCTCAGTTTGAGGCGGCTGAGCCGGCGCATAAAATACGTCATAACCAAACGTTATATGTTTGGCTTAAGGGTACACCAATGATTTTAAACTTCAGACAAGCACCCCCCACGAGAAAGTAAACACTTGTCAATTATGCCCTTCCAAACTCTGTCTACGAAGCAAAGCGAAGTAGCAGAGTTTGGTATTACCAGGCTAGTAGATTTGTTAATGCACAATAATTTAGGCAAATTTATTCACATTTATATTTAATTTCTTGCTAATGTTATTGATTATTATTTTTTTAAGGCCATCGATTGATCAAAACATTTTTTTTTATAAAAAAATATAATGTGTCTATCATTGTTATATTGATGATATACACAAATCTGTGAATGCATGTCAATTGAATTAAATAAAATTTAAGTTAATTTATATTCAATTATATATTATTGATAATTTTTTTGTTTTTATACAATTTATTTATTATTACATTTTCAGACTATCAATTGATTAAAATGCTAAAAATAATTGATTATATTGATATATACATATGATGATATGAATGCATATAAATCTAATATTTGTTTCTAGTTTGTATATTACTGTACAATTGATTTATAATGTATATAATATATTTAATTGGCCTTGCATGTGATTTATATGTTAAGCTATTATTTAGATTTTTTTTACAGCTGTTAACCAATTAAAATATGCGTTAATCCAATAATTATTAATTCAAAATTCTCATATTATCTTCAAAAAATTTCTTTGTTATGAAGGTATTTTAGAATGCATCCTAGTCAACTTTAGTGCAGCCCACAAACTATTTTGTTTTAATCAGGAGTGCATTACTGTTTTTCTAGGGTAGTTACATCAGTTACACTGCAGTAAAATAATGCATAAGCAGCTCCGGTCTCGGTTTAACGTGTTTCCGCTCATTGCTGCCCCGCTGTCACACTACAATACATCAGAATGTGGACGAGATCTCTGCTTTAGGGAGAAACACACACATACTGTAAACTCATACATTCACACAATCAGGGGCACGTCCAGTGGAGAAACTCTCTGTGTACATGTACAAACTGGAGTTTTAACTGTGTGTGTGCATGTGTATTGTAGCTACAGCTGGCTTTCTACAGTGTTTAGTGAAGGAGACCGATGTTATTCGCTGCAGTGCAGCTGTCGGACAGAAACACAAATGATTCTGCTCTACATATCGCAACCTAAAGACCCCCACACCTGTTGAAGGGATGGTGGGATGACTTTTACATGGATTTTTATTTTATATATAATTTTTCAAGTTAGGCTAATTTATTTTCATTATTTTTATTTTATTTTATTTTATGGCTGTTAACCAATAAAAATATTTAAGGGATTTTTCATGCACTTTTATTATATGCATAATTCTTCTAGTTGTGCTTTTTATTTTCTTATGTTATTTAATTTTTTACAACTGTCAATCGATTAAAATATTTTATACATTTTTAATTCAGTTTTATTTTATGCATAATTCTGCTAGACTAGTTATGCAATTCTTTTTTTTGCGTAGGCTACTTTTTTTAAGGCTGTCAACTGATTCAAATATTTGATTGAAATTACATAGCTGTTATACAATTACACAGCTGTTGCATAGCAGTTGAATTCCAAATTATAATGTGCAGATAGGCTAATTTATATTTGTAATTATTCTATTCTAATTCATATTGCAGTTGCTATTGGAATGGTTTCACATGAATGTTTTCCCCTGCTTTTTCTTTATATATATATAAAAAATCACAATATATAATGCATACTGATTTGCATACTGTGAAGCTAATCCAATATTTTCACTTACAGTTATATTTAACAAGGCATCATGCAAAAAATAAATACAAATTAATAAAAAATGGTGAATAAAAAATATCGATGGTCAAAGCTCATAAAAGTAGCTTTAAATCTTCACCTTTAATGATTCAGTTGCCATTTCTTCCTGTTTTTAAGCTTAATTCCTGTCACTGAGATCATTTGCTCCGCCCTCTGACACAATCTCACCCCTTCATGAATAAATTATTAATTATACAAGACTAATGCTATCATAATTGACAGTTTGATACCTAATTCTGACATCTAGTTTCTCTTTAGACCTGAACTGTTTTGGACAACGAAACTTAGCATAAACTGATCCTAAAACCAAACAGCAACATTTTTAGATTGAAATAGCGTGTGGTAGCAATGTTTATATAACTCCAATTTTATGTTCTGTTTTGTTTTAGCATCTGTATGAGTGAGTTTAGCGCACCTTAGCATTTAGCAGGCCTCTGTATCCCAGCGCTAAGCGTTTAGCAAACTTTTAAGCCACAGTTGAGTGAGATGTTCTTCCAAGAAAGATGGATAGAAGGGGGATGGAGTGAAAGGGGGATGGAGCGCTGTGTTCAGCCGGGCTCAGCAGAATTTTGCCTGATCTTCCCAATACCTCGGGCCACTCGCAGACATCCACATCTGCTATCAACACGTGACATGCCGCTTTGGATGGAGTGTTAATATTTGATACCCAACATAGCCTCTTTCTCTCAGGGCTTATCTCATTCTCTCGTTTTATCTTCCTCACAAAACAAATGAAACAACACTTCCTTTTACAGTCTTTTACCTGTAACAATGATAAACGATATTAAAATGCATTTTCTTTAAATTTTTTAGATAAATAAATTAATATATTAAAAGTTATTTCTTAATATAAAATCTATATTTATGTTCTTAACCAGGATCTAAAATATATATATATTTCTTTTTTTGCCACACCTGTTAATGTAAGGTTAATGGCTGATATATAATTTTTTTTTATTAGCGGATATCTGATTTTATATATATATATATATATATATACACACACACATACATTTACATTACATTACATTTACATTTAGTCATTTAGCAGACACTTTTATCCAAAGTGACTTACAAATGAGGAAAATGGAATCAATCAAAATCAAAACAAAAGAGCAATGATATGCAAGTGTTATAGTGTTAAGTGTTAAGTCTCAGTTAGCTTAACGCATGTAGCAAAGTTTTTTTTATTATTATATAATAAATAACAAGAAAATTATTTATTTAATATAAATAAGTAGATAAATTAATAATTAAATGGGGGGGGGGGGTGAGTACTTCTTTTTTTTCCACTTCAAGCACTGATCACATTATGACCATGTGTTATTGTTCTATCTTATGACTTACTATAAATTTAACAAAACTATACTTTCTAAATTGCCTAAATGTCAAAATTAGTACAATAATAATTACATCATGACAATATCTTTAAAGAAAAATCATAATACTGTATATGTTATTGCATTATCATGAGTCATATTTTTATCTTACCAAAATTAACCATGGTTTATTACAGTAAAATTATTTTTTGTCAGATTTATTACAATAAGTTTTAATTTACAGCCATAGTTTTACTACACATTTCCTGGTTAGACTATGGTCTATGGTTCATTTGTTGTTACCATGGTTTAACTAGTAACCATGGTTTTTATTTAAATTTTTTGTAAGGGCTGTGTTGTTATCTGTCCTAGCTCCCTCTAAACATATTATAAAACAATGTTTTATAACATTTGTCTGCTAAATTTCTACTGTAATTTTACAGTAGATAATAATTATGTTCTTTATCATCAGTATTTTGAGTGTTGATAGTAATTTAATTTAATTTACAGTAGACTCTTTTTAATGATCTGGCAGCTACTGCTAAGAGTTGCTAGCAGTATAATTTAACTAATTGCTAGCAGTTTAATTCAGTTTAACTAAGTAAACAAACAAAAACTACAGCCTATTTACAGATGAAACTGACCTGCATTTGAAGTCATGAACAGGTCAGTAGTTTGCCTCTCTGGTCCACTCCATTCTTGAGTCTCTTGCATTGATTACTCCAGTAACGTTAGAAACCATTTGGCGGAGACGCAGAGCGCGTACGAGCCGAATCAAGACTACGATTCATGATGTGTTATAGACAGGGGTGCACATTCAGCCTGGTTCTCATATGAGAGCCTGGAGATTTGGTTTGGTCCTCACACGGGCCACGGAATGTAGTGTGACCCATAAAATATAACTATAAGAAAAACTATTAATAATAGTGATAATAATATTATTGCACTTTATTTAGTTTTTTTAAATAAAATAAAATAATAAACTAAATAATCAAGTGTGATAAGAAAATTGTATTTTAAAATAAAAAGGGAGTATTACATACACATACAATTATTATGTAGTAAACTTAAAAATAAAATGCTAATATTTTTTTTATTATTATTTTAATCTTCAAACGTAAAATCAGCAAGCTTTTATTTAGGCGGGTTGCCAGCAAGTAAGTATATGCGCTTCTGGGTTTAGCGCTGCTGATGGAAGAGCATCAGTGAATGCAGGGCCAGCCCGTGGTATAGGCGGAATAGACAAATGCTAGGGGCGCTGCCGATCCACAGGGGCGCCAAAATTAGTGAATTATTTTTTTTTTATACTATTTTTTTAATTACCAATTCTCCTTCAATACTATACATTTAAAATTGTATGCAATAAGCGATCGTCCCACAAAAGCAACTATTTTATTACTCTCCTCAGTTCGAAACATTATCTTTCCCCACACAGCCGCACTTCCACATACATCAGTTACCTTATTCTAAAAGATGTTCACTTATAAAATTATCACTGTATCAAAAAGACTAAACTGGTGTCCAGGGAAGAAAAAAAATAAGAGGAGAAGAAAAACGGAATAAAGACAGAGGTAATGTGATGTAATGATTAATGATGATCAAATAAACTATAGGCCTTAAATGCTAGAATGTTTCACCAATCATAATATTTGTGTCTTTAGAGACTTTAGAGTTAGATCCCTTAACTGCTGCAATAGCAAAAAACAAACAAACAAACAAAAAACAAATTATCTTGATGTTTTAAGGACAATTACTGAAGAATATCTTTATCGTTATCTTTTGAAACTTAGAAGGGTTCAATTTGAGCAGATGGCTTTACCATCGCTGTCATCATCAGAACACACTTCCACTGGCTCATATTCGCGATCTACCATAATCTCAAAACAATCGTTTTCAAAAACTTCAAAATCAATATTTTGATCACTGGCTGCTACAACATCAAATGACAGTGACATTTATATTTCACTGCGTACAGTATTCGCTATGCAGTAAAGCCATTCAATTTTTGCTGATGATATTCTTTTGTTTTATGCCTGAGGTCATTTTGAGTAAAACATCACGTCGTCATTGTGTATCAAACAGTGCCACCTCGAGGAATAAAGGTGCAGTGTACACTGAGTCAGCAGATATGTATATAGAAAAAATATTGCATAGAGATAAGTATACAGATACGTATATATAAAAAATATTTACACATTACCATACCTCAAGTCTCTGGCGACCCTATACCCTTAAAAAAAAAGAATTTGAAAACAGGAATTATTTTATTTTTTTATTTTTTTCGATATATTGTTTATAATGCATATATTGAGGTATAGCCTACTAAGAAAGTTGATATCCAGATTTCAAAAATGAAGGAGGGAGAAGGTAAAGATGTGAGGTAGTTTATGAACAAACTATGGTTGCCTAGTCTAGAAAGCCTATAGACTAAACTTTTATAACAGCATAGTAACAATCTCTGGAGTTCTAGAGGTCCAAGATTTTGTAATGTGTCATTTTTCGTGTAATAGGACAACACGTTTTAATCATATTGTTTCGCTAAAGTTTTGTAGTTGTTTTGGGTATTTATTGTATTTTTTATTTGAATTGGCAAATTTAGTAATGTTTGTATAGGCCTATAACTGGGATTATTAAACTAATGTAAAATTCACTTAAACATGTATGTTTCTCAGTAGGCTATAATTCATGGTGAAAACATTAGAATGGGCCAGTAGAACATTGCTGCCATCTTTTGAAGATTAAAAAGTAGGCTACTGTATGCTAATACAGTTTTACAGGAATACCAGATGTAATTATTCTTGATTTTTTAAATTGTGTTTAATTTATAAAGTGACGTAGGCAGCACCTATATTTTCATAGTTTCACTGGAAACAATTTAAAATGAGGTAAATTTGTCAATAACTAACACTGACAAAAATAATAAATAGTTACAAATGTATTGTTCATTGTTAGTTCAAGTTAGTTAATATTCACTAATGTGAGGCAATAGGCACTGGGTAAAATCTTGCCTAGGGCAGCAAATTGGCCAGGGCCGGCCCTGAGTGAATGAAACGTGACAGTTTTGCTCTGCAAAACGAAAGCAGGTAGCCAAGATTATGCTTTCAGTTTGAATAGAAATTTTAGAAAGTACAGTTTGTCGATCTAAAATGGTAATTGTGCATTAACAGCTGTCATCCATGTCAGTACACAAATGCATCATCAGAACTTATTTACATAGCACATTTTTAATTTTGGTTGCGCATGCGGACCTGTGGACAACTTATGTGCACCCCTGGTTATAGATTTGTTATCAAATGGTGATCCATCAAAACTAAAGTAACGAGCCTGGTTTGAAAATGTAAGAAGTAGAAAGTACAGATATTTGTGTAAAAAAAGGAGTAAAAGTAAAAAGTGGTCAGAAAAATAAATAGTGAAGTAAAGTACATTACAGATAAGTTACCAGAAAAATCTACTTAAACAGTACAGTAACAAAGTATTTGTACTTCGTTACTTCCCATCTCTATGTATGAGCCTGGCCAATGTACTGTAACTCAGTTCCAGGCTGTTACCGAACTTCTAATAGCCTCGGCCATCTTTGTGGAGAGCAACAATTCTAATTCTCAAATCCTCAGAGAGTTCTTTGCCATGAGGTGCCATGTTGAACATCCTGTGGTCAGTATGAGAGAATTGTACTCAAAAAACAAATTTTAACTGCTCTAAAACAAGATACACAAATTTGTATGGTCCTGCCAAGCAGACAAAACATGAACATGATGAACAGGACATGTGGCTTTGCATGGTTAAACGATGTATAGCCGTTATCACTTAGGGTGTACTCAGTTTTGTTGCCAGCTTTTTTGACATTAATGGCTGTATGTTGAGTTATTTTCAGAGAACAGTAAATCTTTATTGCTATACAAGTTGCACATTGGCTACTCTAAAATATATCCAAGTTTCATTTCTATAGTATTGTCCCGTGAAAAGATATACTTAATGTATTGCCGAAATGTGAAGGGTGTACTCACTTTTGTCTATATGTGACCCTCTCTGTGAAATCCAGGCTAAAGTCTCAAAATCGAATTATGAGAAAACAAGCATCAAAGTTTGATCTGTCTGTCATCAATCTATCTATCTATATGCAGACACATATATAATGTTTTGTTAATCATGTTTAATTTATTAATAATATTTCTATCATCTATCTACAGTATATCTAATCCAATAACTTAATCTATCTATATGTTTTACTTGTTTTCAAATGTACTTTGTTTATAAAAAATAGCATTTATTCACATTTTAAATAATATAATATTTTAAAATGTATTTGTTTTATGTATTTATTTAGTCATTTAGCAGATGCTTTTATCCAAAGCGACTTACAAATGAGGACATTATAGAAGCAATCAAAACCAACAAAAGAGCAACAACATGCAAGTGCTATTACAAGTCCTGGTTAGCCTAACGCAGTACACGTAGGAAGGATTTCTTTTTCTTTCTTTTTTTTTTTTTAAATGAGTATGTAAAATATAGAAAAATGATATTTCGTGTTAGTTTTACAAGAAAAGCTAGCAGTTAGAGAATAAATATGCAATTGATTGAGGGTCAAATGTTTGTGTGTTTTTTTAAATAAAAAGAAGACAGATTAGATCAAATAAAATTAGAATAGAGAGTGCTAGAGTTAGAGGGTCAAATAAAGAGTGAGTTTTTAGCCGCTTCTTGAAGATGTGTAAGGATTCAGCTGCTCGGATTGAGTTAGGCAGGTCATTACACCAGATGGGAACAGTTAATGAAAAAGTCAGTGAAAGTGATTTTGTGCCTCTTTGGGATGGTGCAGTAATGCGTTGTTCACTTGCAGAATGCAAGCTTCTAGAGGGCACATAAGTCTGAAGTAAGGAATTTAGGTAAAGGGGTGCAGAGCCAGAGGTGGTTCTGTAGGCAAACATTAATGAATTTGAAATAAAATTGAATTTAATGCGAGCAGCTATTGGTAGCCAGTGCAAATTGATGAACAGAGGTGTGACGTGCGTTCTTTTCGGCAATTGTAGAGGTTTGATGGAACTGGCTGGAAGACCTGCCAAGAAAGCATTGCAATAGTCAAGTCTGGACAGAACAAGAGCCCGAACAAGGAGTTATGTTGCATGTTCCGAGAGAAAGGGCCTGATCTTCTTAATATTATATAATGCAAATCTACAGGACCGGGCAGTTTTAGTAATGTGGTCTGTGAAATTCAGCTTATCATCAACCACAACTCCAAGGTTTCTGGCTGTTTTTGAAGGAGCTATGTTTGATGAGCCTAATTGGAAGGTGAAATTGTGATGAAACGATGGGTTTGCTGCTAGGTTTAGTTGAAGGTGATGGTCCTTCATCCAGCTAGAAATGTCTGTTAGACAAGCTGAGATGCGAGCAGCTATCGTCAGATCATCAGGATGGAAGGAGAGGTAGAGTTGAGTGTCATCAGCATAGCAGTGATATGAAAAGCCATGTTTCTGAATGACAGAACCAAGTGAAGCCATGTAGACAGAAAAGAGAAGTGGTCCAAGAACTGAGCCCTGTGGCACCCCTGTAGTTAGATGTTGCGACTTGGATACCTCAACTCTCCAAGACACTTTGAAGGACCTATCTGAGCGGTAAGAGTCAAACCACTGGAGTGCGGTTCCTGAGATGCCCTTTCTCAATAGGGTTGACAGGAGGATCTGGTGGTTGACCGTATCAAAAGCAGCAGACAGATCCAGCAATATAAGTAATGAAGACTTGGAAGCCGTTCTTGCAAGTCTTAGGTCTTCAACAACTGAGAGCAAGGCAGCTTCCGTGGAATGTCCACTTTGTCAATTTGTTAAAACTGTATCTCTTCTGTTTTCCTACTAATAAAGTAATGCTGAAATTTGAAGTACTTCATTCATATTTCCCCTTCAGCTGTTTTGACTCTGCCTGTAAACCCACAAGAAATCAAGCCAAAACATTTAGCGCAGGTTTTCAAAAGCCTCCGTCCCCAGATATGCTGCACGCTCAGGTACATGATGTGCAGTGACCCACAACGGCACAGCTACATAAACACAGTAGAAACTACACAGCACGAGCATGCAGACAAGCCCGGAAACCCTCCCGATCCCTCCAAAGGGAATCACTAACTCATCTGTCACCTGATGTACGACAATGTGTTATAGCACTTGGCTATAATAATTTCAAGTGCTTATAGCGTACATTAAGAATAACTTTAAGAAAATAAAGCCTTTAAGACCATTTCAAGATTATGTAATGGTCTTATAAATATGCTAAGAATATATATTAAAGGGGTCATATGACGTTTCTAAAAATAACATTATTTTGTGTATTTGGTGTAATGTAATGTGTTTATGCGGTTTAAGGAAAAAAACATTATTTTCCACATACTGTACATTATTGTACATTATCATTACATTATTAGTGCTCTGATTGGCCAGCTTTCCAGTGCGTTGTGATTGGCTGAATACCTCAAGTGTGAGACGGAAATGTTACGCCCCTCACTGTATTGTGATGTCGTGTCCCGGCGCGACGACACAAAAACAATAAAACCCATTATAAATGAGGCATTTGCTGCATCCAGTGGGGACATAATTACTGATTATTATAATGACTTATACTGTCTTTTATATGCGTTGCATCGCACCGCGTAAACATTACTATATCTGCATTTGTGATCGGAGAAACGACAAACAACAAGCACTACTCTACACTGCACAAAACTCCCGTTTGAATCATCAGTAGCAGAAACGTATTTACAGGCTGTGAGTCAGAAGCGTCAGACTGTCCTTGCAAAGTTGGAATTGCCCCACTTAATAGAAACAGCAAGTGCTTGTGCAAGCCAGCATTGTTGGCTACCCTTCCAGGACCAGGAAATAGTCCTCCGTGAAATGCGCTGCACACTCTAATATTTGGGTTGAACTGCTCTGGAACAGTGTTGAAAATACAACTTAACCACTAATTTCTAGTTGTGTCCTCTTTTGGAAGCCCAAACAAAGTACTTTCGCTTTCATTACATAACACAGTGTCTCCACGACATGGCGCTGGACACATACATATATATACATATTCAGATCGACGGGTTATCGGTCTATCCACAACACAACTAGAGATTTTTCTGTGGCTATAAAGGCATCTCCCTCAGTGACTACTTTGTCCCGATCAGATTCAAAATGGTCAAAACATGATCTAAATATATGATCTACATATGTGACCCTGGACCACAAACCCAGTCTTAAGTCGCTGGGGTATATTTGTAACAATAGCCAAAAATACATTTTATGGGTCAAAATTATAGATTTTTCTTTTATGCCAAATATCATTAGGACATTAAGTAAAGATCATGTTCCATGAAATTTTTTTGTAATTTTCCTACTGTAAATATATAAAAACTGCATTTTTGATTAGTAATATGCATAGCTAAGAACTTAAACTTAAGAACGTAAGGGTTAAAAGGATAATTCACCCCAAAATGAAAATTCTGTCATTAAATACGCACCCTCATGTCATTCAAAACCCGTAAGACCTTCGTTCATCTTAAGAACACAATTTCTTAAGATTTCAATTTCAAAGGTACTAAAGACATCATTAAAATAGTCCATGTGACATCAGTGGTTCAACCATCATTTCATGAAGCTATGAGAATATTTTTTATACTTTTGTACTTTTACGTTGTGTGCATGTAAACAATGCGTGTTCAACATAAGCAGCAGCACATGCATGCGTTGTTTACATGCAGAGGAAAGCATGCGCATGCATCGTGATACTCTCCACAATAGCAGCACACAAGGCAGACAAGATGAGGAGGAGAAGAATTGTTGAATAAAGTTATTTTGTTTTCTTTGTGCACAAAAAGTATTCTCGTAGCGTCATAAAATTAAAGTTGAAAATAGGCATGGGCCGGTATGAGATTTTCACGGTATGATAACCTTAGATACAAATATCACGGTTTCACTGTATCACGGTATTGTCATTACAGGCCTAAAATATGTTATTTTAAAATGTCTGGGTAGAAAACAAATACATTTTTTCCCACTGAACACATTACATTTTATTTTTAAGATACATATAGAACATTTTGGAACAGTAAACAATAATTAAAATAAATAATTGAATTATTCTTAATTAAATTAAGTGCAGTCACTTAAGTGAGCCTAAACCTGCTGCTCAACAATAATCAGAAAATAAATTATTTATTTATTTATAAATAATGTATTTATATCATTTATTTCTTGATAATTTATAAATAAATTATTTTCTGAAAAAAAAATCATTATAAATGAAAAAAATTTAGTCACTTAAAGTAAGCCTAACCCTGCAGCTCAATCAAAAACAAAATCAAAACAATTTCTGTAAAAAAACTAAATTATTACTATAATAATAAATAATTTAAAAAGCAGTCATTAAACCTGCAGCTCAACAAGGTTTTTGGAGACATGCTCACTTTCTACACCTTCATCTTTTAGTCCAAGTTATGATGCAGGAATGTTCATCTTTCCCGGATTAAGTTTGGAGGGTGAGGTACTAGAATGTGTGCACATAAGGAGAGAGAGAGAGCGCGAGTATGTCACACACACAAACACACACACACACACAGTCTCTCTCCAAACAACACTCTGGCAAAGTCAGTTTTTTTAAATGTCGTGATTTTGAACAGATGTAAACAATGGCAGGAGGCCTAAAAGTATAGACGTGGTACACGTGATAAACTAAATTTAATTATTGTACCTAATCACAGAAACGTAGTACTTTGCATTAGTCTGCTATTCCCCGCTCTGTGAAGTAACGTGAGGGAGTAAACTAGTTGACGTTAGCTTGTAAATTAGCCATGTTATCTGCCTCGGACCTCGGTAGCAAGCCAAATAGTATTTATTTCAACACTGAAATAAACAGCGGGTGTGTGAATCTCTGTCTTGATTGGGGTAGAAAGAGGGAGAAATTAAGATAACACAGATATATAGTTTATGTACGACCTGGAAGTATTAATTTAGCGATCGGCGCTAAAACGTCATCCTGTAAGGAACATTGTTGTGTACGGAACATGATTAATCTATGTTATCGGAAAAATTTCCATATGGCAGACATCGTGTTTTTCAACGGTGGAAAAGTTGCAGGGATTCATCTCCTTTGGCCATCATCATACACATATCTGTATCTCAATGACTGCTTGCACTAACCGGAGGAGGAGGGGCCGTGTGACTCCTTCACTGCACACAACTGAGGGAGTCCTGCACTTTCCGTCTTTGACAACTCATAAAAAAATGGGCATACCACAGAAACGGTATAACGGAATTTTTTTTGTGGTTTTGAAACTGTGACTTTTCCAAACCGCGGTATACCTTGAAACCGATTATCGTCCCATGCCTAGTTGAAACACTGATGTCACATGACTATTTTAATGATGTCCTTGCTATGTTTCTGTGCCTTGATCGTGGTAGTACCCTTCCTGTCTATGAAGGGTCAAAAAACTCTTGGATTTCATCAAAAATAACTTAATTTGTTTTCTGAAGATGAGCAAAGGCCTTACGGGTTTGGAACGACATGAGCGTGAGTAATTAAAGGAGAAGTTCACTTCCATAAATGTTTCCTGATAATTTACTCTCCCCCATGTAATTCAAGATGTTCATGTCTTTCTTTCTTCAGTCACAAAGAAATGAAAGTTCTTGAGGAAAATATTCCAGGCTTTTTCTCCATATAGTGGACTTAAATAGTGCTCATTGGGTTTAAGGTCCAAATTGCAGTTTCAATGCAGCTCGAAAAGGCTCTAAACAATCCCAGCCGAATAATAAGTGTCTTATCTAGATAAACAATTGGTAATTTTCTTATATTCATTCACTTTTAACTACAAATGCTCATCTTGCACAAGCTCTGCGATGAAATAATGAAAATGTTTGAGTCAACTTTTGTAAAGTTGATTCTGGACTTTATTCGCTCCAGAAGAGCATGAGTTCTCCATGGGGCACTGAGGTATAATAAAAAACATAAATGTTTAGAAAATTTGTTGTGGCCCCCCTAATGCGATGTTTTGTTCAACGCAGCCTTTGAACTCAAATGAGTGGGGGTTAAATGAGTTTGACATATGTAAATGCTGATATTGGTCACGCTTATTTCACGCTACAACAGAGTACATTGTGAGGTTTTTGAATGGTAATTAGACTAAAGCAATGGTGGTCGGACCACTTTATTATTAAATAATTAACTGGTTCAGACGAATTATGTAAATTAATTTTTACCCTTTATTTAAAAAAAATTGTTGTAAATAATCTATATATTTTTTATCTTAATTAAATTTTATTTTAATTATAGAGACAAAACCATTAAAAATGTAAATATTTGCTATTGTAAAAGTTTACATTTTAAATTTATTGTAATTAAATATAAAAAAAATATTTATAAAACAAAAAACTGCAAATATGCTTAAGAAAACTTAATCCAAGATGTATTCTATGAAAAAAGTCTTACCAGAATTTTTTTCTTCTTGACCGTGTCCTCATGTCTCAAGGAATAACATCAACCTCTTTGTCACTCATTGCATCATGTCTCGACAGGGGTCAGGGGTCATGACAGGTCATGCGGCAGGACTATTAAAAGGGTCAGAGGTTGCCGAAGGAGACTAAAAGGAGCCACATATAATCATCAAATGCTAGTTTTCATGACATCTTGAGGCATTTGCTTGAGTGAGTTTATGGTTGTGGAAATAATTGGTGCAAATATTACTTCAGCTATTGTGGACCTTTTTGGATGATGACAACAAACAAATGTTCAAAACCGTGCTGAGCACTTCACAGTTTAATATCAGCTACTGAATGCTAATACAATATGACACATTTGCTTATGTTGTTGCCAGGCATTTAGGAGCAAGAGCAAAGTGACCTTTCTCTCACCGTGCCCAAATGCATTTTCCACGTATGTTCTCACAAGTGAAAAGTGCTTCCTCTTACCTTTTCTGTCTCACTCGCTCTCTTTCTGTCTCTCTTTCTCTCTGTCAGTGAAAAAGCTTTTCATATCCCTGTTCTCCAGGCCTGGCCTGTCTCTCTCCATTTCCCCTGTTGTTTGTAGGTCAGTTCCTCCTCTAATGCTCAACAGAGTTTGTCTTGTCCTGAGAGAGGGCCACACAGAGCAAATCCATTACTGGCCAAGACGAAAACAGCACAGGCTCATTTTTAGAGCGCGTTTTGAATAATAAGTAGAAGAAAGTAAAAGTGCCTTAAATTGCATTTGAAGTGATTTTTAGATATTAAAATATATTTTTTCCTGTCAGTTTAATAAGTAATACATTTCATATGTGTAGGTTGACATCCTTAAAACAATGTGTTTCTGTGGCGCTTTCAAAACATTGCTGTTTGTTTAAAAATTCCGACCAGTCTGGCACGGCAACAGTGGCTCAGCCAATGGAGTGAGTTTGGGGTGGGGCTATCTGTCTGCCTGACCAGTGGGAGAGTATTTTAAACTGTATTTTAACTGAATATATCATAATTTAACTTATGGAGACTTTGGTTTGATGCTCTGGTTTGGTTTTGGTTTGATTCTTATGTTTCTTCTCAACAATGTTTCAGATTCTGCTCAGTTTCTGTCAAATCTGTAATAAAGTCAGAGATCTCAATATAACTTCAAAGATTTGACCACTTAAAGGGATAGTTTACCCAAAACATTTTTTTTTTCGTTAATTACTCACCCTCATTCCAAATTAACACAAATTAAGGTACTTTTGATGAAATCCAAGAGCTTTAAGACCCTGCATAGACAGCAACACAACTACCACATTTAAGTTACAGAAAGGTAGTAAATAAATCGTTAAAATAGACCATGATAGGCATCAGTGGTTTAACCATTACAATATATTATGAAGCTGTGAGAAAACGTTTTGTGTGCAATGAAAACTAAAATAATTATCATATTCAAAAATTACTTCTCTTCTGTGTCAGTCTTCGCCATGTGTTCACAAGAGTACCACAACACATGTTTATGGTGTTGCTGAATCAGGAGTCGCTGTTCTGACATAGAACCCGGATGCACTGTGGCTTGTTTACAAGCAGAGGAATGCACACACAAATATTAAAGGGATAGTTCACCCAAAATGAAAATTCTGTCATTAAATATTCACCCTCATGTTGTTTCAAAGCTGTAAGAAAATATATTATTCTGTGTTCCAAAGATGAACAAAGGTCCTACGGGTTTGGAACCACATGAGGGTGAATATTTAATGACAGAATTTTAACTCTTGGTTGAACTATCCATATGCTTATCATGTTAATTAATCTCTGAACTCTTATTGAATGTAAGGAAATGTCTAATTTGTGAATGTCTCGTAATTAATTTGGGTATAAACACCCTGAGACAAAGTTGATACTTAAATGAGCTCTCCATTAAGTCTCTTGAGCTATAACATTCACACGCATTCACACAATAACACTTCTCATTTACTTTGAATGGGTGACATTATGCGTTGCAGAACTGAATTGTGGGCCTGTTCCATCGTGCCGCTGCCGTTGCTTGCGGCTTAAGTTCAAAATGTTCAACTTTGCAAGTGGTTTGTTCAAATACAGTAGTAATAGTAATGCTTAATTTAATAAAAAACTACTAATTGTAGTTGTACAACATGCGTAGTGTAATTTTGCTTTCTCTTTTTCTGTCAACAGTTGCTCTGAAAAACCACAGCTCCAATGGTTTGTCGGAAAACAACAGTAACCATGACAACATTAAAACAACGGGATTGGTTGACGGCTGGATGCATGAGGGAGAGCTCCTACTACAGGTCAGAAGGACAAACACGTGTGTGTGTGTGTGTGTGTGCGTGTGCGTGTGCGTGTGCGTGTGCGTGTGCGTGCGTGCGTGCGTGTGTGTGTGTGTGTGTGTGCGTGCGTGCGTGCGTGCGTGTGTGTGTGTGTGTATTGAAATGGTGTACATGTACCATAAGTATGTTATAAAGAGTCATTTAAAGTGATGTCCTCGAGGGGAAGAAGAGGAGAAAATAGGAGAGGCTATTTCTGCCCGGCCTTGTTCTCGTTTCAGACACTTAGGCATGAATAATGCACAGATAGTGCTCTCATTTATTATAAAGGAAGGATAAAATAAGAGGTAAAAGTAATCTTTATTTTTTTTACTTTGAAAGTTTTGCTCTGTCCATCCGGTGACAGCAGTTCTGAGAAGTTTGAACCACCTGTCCACTCAAGTCTATACATTTTCATTTCCTCACTAATGCTTTCACATTCTCTTTGTCCCTATTATCCTTTATCTTTCATTCATGTTTGTTTGTTTGAGCCTTCCTTTTTTACTTCCTTGCTTCCTTCTTTGTCTATCCCTTCCTTCCTTTACTCTTATTTTTTATTTCCTTTCTTCCTGTCTATTTTTCCTTACTTTCGGTCTTCTATCGATCCATCTCTTCCTTCCTTCATTCTTTTATTCCATCCTTCTTTTTATCCATCCAGTCATCTCTTTCTTACTTTCCTCCCATCATGCTCCTTCCTTTCTGTTATCTTCTTTCCTTCTTTCCTTTCTTCCTTCCTTATTTCCTTCCTTTCATTGATCCATCTTTTTCTCCCTTCCTTCCTTCCTTCCTTCCTTCCTTCCTTCCTTCCTTCCTTCCTTCCTTCCTTCCTTCCTTCCTTCCTTCCTTCCTTCCTTCCTTCCCTCCTTGCTGTCTATTTCTTCCTTCTTTCCTGTCATCTTCTTTCCTTCTTATTTCTTCTTTCCTTTCTTCCTATCTGTTTTTCCTTATATTCTGTCTTCTGCCAATTAATGTCTTCTTTCCTTCCTTCCTTTCTTCCTTTCTTCCATCCATCTCTTCCTAACTGCCCTCCTGCTGTGCTCCATGCTTCCTTCCTGTCACCTTTCTTTCTTCCTTCCTTTTCCTCCTTCTTTCAATCCTTTCTATCTATTTCTTCCTTTGTTTTTTCTTCCTTCCTTCTAGTCATGTCCTTCCTTTCTTCGATTGATCCATCTTTTCTACCTTCCTTCTTGTCATTTCCTTCCTTTCCTCTTATCTTCCATCCGTCCTTCCTTCTTTCCTTCCTTCCTTTCTTTTCTCCTTTGATACATCTTTTCTTCCTTGCTTCCTTTTCATTAACTCATCTCTTCTATCATTATATCTGTCCATATGTGTGCCTATCCATCCATCTATCCATCCATCCATATCCCTTTCTTAGCTCTGTTGTTTCTCTGCTTCATACACAACCTCATACTCTCTCTCTCTCTCTCTCTCTCTCTCTCTCTCTCTCTCTCTCTCTCTCTCTCTCTCTCTCTCTCTCTCTCTCTCTCTCTCTCTCTCTCTCTCTCTCTCTCTCATCTCTCTCCTCTCTCTCTCTCTCTCTCTCATCTCTCTCCTCTCTCTCTCTCTCTCTCTCGCTCTCTCCCCTGTGTTGTGTATAGTTGTGTGTGCTGGACTGTGAACGATGCAGTGGTACATATTTGATAGTAATGCTTCTTGACTGCTGTCCTCCCTCCCCCTCCTGCCCCACGAGAGCCCCGTGTGGGCTGTTCTGCCAACCAAAAAGCCGAAATATTTATACTGAGCGCTGCTTCTCGGCAATGTTTTCTGAGTGTGTTTGGACCAGGTGTGCATGTACAGTATGAATGAATATGTGTATGCCTGTTGGCATACAATGCAGATGTTCAGGCAAATGAGAGGAACGCTGGAAGATATAACCCTATAAGCTGCTGTACCATTTAGGATGGAGTAATGCACATTAATTATTGCGGCTCTTTGCTTCATTTTGCAGCACATTATTATGTATTATTTGGCAAAGACGATCACAGATTAAAGTGGATGAGGTAATTTAGGGATTTAGTGCTTGTTGCCTTATCATATCATGTTAGGGTTCAGTTTGCATTTAGAAAGTGTTTCCAACACAAACACAAGCACAGCCTAATTAAAATATTCATAGGATTTCAAGAGAGCCCTACAGTGCTGCACTTTGGGGCTGTTCTGTGAATCTGTGTTTGTTTTCTTATTATTTATGTTATTAACCCTCCTATTATCCAATTTGACCCCAAACAATGTTTAACTTCTGTAAATATATGTTTGACATAATTTTTTTTTTACTTCAAATTTAATGACTTTTCCTAATTTAAAGGGGACAACTCAGTAAACTTAAAATTAACATGATATCTTTCCAGTGCCCTCTACACATTTTGTAACATCGGTGATCTTTGGGGTCAATTTAATGTCATCAAAATGGTTCCAGGTCCCACCAGATATGCTGTCAGCCATGTCTAAGATATACAATCTGCATTTGAACTTTTCATTACACCATCAGTTGAAATTAATATACTTGAAATTATAAACTTAGAGGGGTGTATGGCGGACTTTGATGTGACTGACTTGCAATCCTACATTGGTTGCTCATTTTGGCAGGAGTGTACAAGTCAAAAGAAGAAGCAACAGCAAGCCTTTGACATGCTGACACTGGAAGGTCAATATTTCCGGCCACCATATCTCTAAAGACATTCCATGTTTTCTCCTTTTCATACGCTTTGATGAAAAAGAAACACGACAGGGCCGACGAGAGTTTGACAAACGCGCAGCAATATGGGATATATGGGACAAGTGCGTCCAGCGATTACACTTTCTTTACAATCCAGGCCCCCATATCACTGTGGGTGAATGTCTGGATCCATTTCATGACTGCTGTCCCTTCAAACAATACATGCCAAGCAAACCAGCCAAACATGGCATACAAATATGGGCCGCATGTGATGCACAGCCCAGCTATGCCTGTAATATGCAGGTGTACAATGGTAAATCCCCTGGACAAGCACCTGAAAAAAATCAGGACATGAGGGTGGTACTAGACATGGCTGAGGGACTGCATGGCCATGACATTACATGTGATCTTTTTTTTCACATCATATGCCCTGCAAAGTAGTGCAGACAAAAGGCTGGAATGTACCTTCTGATGTGCTATAGGGAAAAATGCTGTTTATATTCTGTCTTTGCTGTTTGTATTCTGTCAAACTCATATATTTTACTAGCAGCCATACTAGCAGCCATGTCAGCATGTAGCCCAGGACTGGTTGCCCACTGAAGCTAAGCAGTGTTGAGCTGGTCAGTACCTGGATGGGAGACCACCTGGGAAAACTAGTTTGCTTATGGAAGAGGGGTTAGTGAGGCCAGTATGGGGTGCTCACCCTGCGTTCTGTATGGGTCCTAACACCCCAGTATAGTGATGGGGACACTATACAGTCAATAAGCACCGTTTATTTAAAGGCTTTTTAAAAGTGGTTCTTATTAAAAGGACCATTTTCTATGTTGTTTTATTTATAGTAGTTTATAGTATAGTAGTATAGTAGTTTTTCCATGATATAAACATATAATGTTAGCCTATAGTTTATAGTATAGTAGTATAGTAGTTTTTCCATGATATAAACATATAATGTTAGCCTAGGTTTCAGAATTTAGCAGTCATTTCAAAATATAAATGTGTTTCATATTTTTAAGAATGTTCTCAAAAGAATCAGGTACTTGTAAAAAGTGAAACATTATACTTATTTCAATGTCAGACACTAGTCTTTCCACACTTGGTCTGAACCTGATTACCAGGTCACACTCTGTTCCCAAATGTTTAATCAATGGTGGATTTATACAGCGACTCCACAGTATAGCCATACACAGTTGTTTTTGTATTGTCTGTGGATGTGTCAGATTACTATAATTACAGATCCACACTTAGAGCCCACCAGATGGTGATGAACTGCAAAATCCCCTCCACAAAAATGCACACAGAACAAGAGTGCATGCTCACACATAGTGTTTAATGACAACATGAAAATGACACTATTTGCTTTCCAAATAACTGTTTTTTTAGCACTTGTGTTTAGAATCTTTCATCAAAATCTCTAGTAATACCTTTTCAGATTTATTTATTTTTGCCTATTTAAATATCCAGTCAATGTTTGGCTGCATCAGCATGGTCCATTTTTATTCATCACACATTTATAGCTAATATTTCTATATTAAACTGCCCAGTTAAGGGATAATCCAAGTCATGTGTTTTTTTTTAAATAAGTGAACTCTAATTATGGGAACTTTTATTGTGAAGTTCTTTCTTCGTGCCATTGTTCACTGATTCCACGTTTGTCTTGTTTCATCATTACTTTCAGTGCATTTCTAATCTTCAACATGTTTTTTTATCCTTTGTCTGGCATTGGTTATTGTGAGTCAACGTCTTGCAGCCCTGCAAACTTGACTACTTGTTTATAAAATGATTGTTATGGAGGTAATTTAATGCCTAAAAGATTTGTGTGTGAAGTTGTGCAAGTGTACGTAAGATTGCAAACGTAAATAACATTAGCATGAGCAAGAAAATATTTATAAAGGTTCAAATCTAGAATCAAGCATAAGAAAAAAAGATTCCATTTCTCCACGCTTACACTTTTGGCATGTTTTTTTCACCAAAATATGGTCAAAAGCACTGCAAGACTGTGAACTGTGATTTGCAAGCGAAAAACAGTTTAAAGAACTGGTAAATGGATTGACTGCAGTAGGTGAATGCTGCTGACTGCATTGAACCAATCTGTATGTTTAAAAAAACTAACTGTGAAATGTCTAAATGACTTGTGTTTGTAGGGCAAAAAGTTCCCAAAATAATCTGATATTTACAGCTCCGTCTATCCGTCTATCTGCGCTTACAGTTTTGGCACGATTCTCTCACTCGCTGAGTTTTGCTAGCGTGAGGGGAGGGCGGGTCCACCACCTTCTTGTTGCCAATAAAATGAGGCTCTCGCTGACTCTCCATTTACTCTTATCTGATTGGTTCAATAAACACATCATACGCCAAGACATTTATCTTCAGGAACGTTCTCGCTGCTGGAATGGTACTTTTGACGAACACATACAGTAAAAAATAAATAAATACCAATCATGACTTCATAAGGGGGAAATAGGACACAGCACGTGAAGGCAGCATTAGGGCACATCTGTTAGCTGTCGTATGCTAATGTACTCAGATAACAGTACTCATAAGCAATTAAAATATGAGAAAATGTCTCTCCTTTCAGTTAAACTTGACTGGAACTTAAATGACTGTTGTAAATTTCTCAAAAAAAATGGTCGATATGCTCTGCCCCAACTTCCTGTTTTAATAGGAAATACATCAACATAAAAAAGAAAACTGTACTTGTCAAGTAATTTTGAAGTTCTTTAAAAAGAATATAGAGAATAAAGTAGTGATTTATTTAAAAGAGCAGGTTTTCAATCAGCTGTGGAAGTCAGAAAAGTCATAATTGAGAGATGTAATTTTAGAATTCTGAGGGAAAAAATTATGCGAGACCTAAACTTAGAAAAAATGACTTTTTCTAAGAATTGCGAGATATAAACAACTCAGAATTGCTTGATTATAAGTGGAAGGAACTGTGTTCCATAGAATTGCGCAATTTAATTTTAGAATTCTCAGGAAAAAAGTCAGAATTGCAAGATATATTTTATAATTGTGAGGTATATATTTTGAATTTCAAGAAACAATTCAGCATTCTGGGTTAATATCTTGCAATTCTGACTTTTTTCCTGAGAATTCCGAGTTTATATCTTCAACTCTGAATTGAAATAAAAAGTCACAGTTACTTTTTTGCATTCTTTGGCAGAAACAGGCTTCCATAACCTTCTTTATGACCAATAAACTAATACTTTATTTCCTGGGTTTGTTTGTTAATTTATGGTCACAGGCTCTCAATGGCTTTGTGTTGGTGGTTACCGCTGAAGGGATCATTTTCTACTGTTCTCACACCATCCAGGATTACTTAGGATTCCACCAGGTAATTATAATTTCCAGCAGTCTCTTACATAAACACTTATGTATCATATAGCCACTGTTCTAATACTAATCCAATATACAGCTGAATTACAGTTACTATCTTTGTGATATGAATTATGAGAATGGATATTGCTATATATTTCCTCCCGAAACATACTCAGACTGGAATTAAACATTTTGGAATATTTAGTTTTCATCTTTTAAGAAGTGTAAAATAAAATGCTACTTGTTACGTTGCTCTTGATGCAAATAGACTATTTTGTAGGAGGGCTACTTATGCGGTTACATTTTAGGCAAACTAGGCATGACGTAATGAGTTTTCAGCGGTCAGAACACAGTTTTAATCTGATTGATAAGTATGCCCTGTATGTACACTTTCCCAGAATCAATATTACGTCAGACTCAGCTGTCGGATAATCCTTCCATACTTCTCACCTCTATTCTTAGTGCACACACACACACTCACACATAAATGCTCATCAGATCTGCCTAATACTGATTAATACTGCAGTGTCTCTCTCTCGAGCAACAGTTTGAATGCGCTAGAAATTGAATGCGCTTAATCAAATAGGCTTTACTCTGATATTCAGTCTGGCACGGCGTAATCCAATTCATCATAGTTTACTTATGAATTATCCAACTGAGACGTCACTATATTTGTTTACTTTGTGCTTACGATGATCATCTTTTGTTCGGTTTAATGTGTTTAGACAAAAAAAGAGAGAGTTTGATGGCAGGTCAAAGTTTATGCTGTCAGACATGGGATTTTTCAGTGAATACAATGTAAAAATGTAAGAATTTAAAAGAAAATTTATACAAAATATGACAGTTTGACAGTATTCACTGAAAAATAATATCACAATTTCCACAAAAATATTAATCGGCACTAAAGTTTCCGAAGCACCAAATCAGCATGATAAAGATTTCCGAAGGATGACGTGACACTGAAGACTGGCTGCTAAAAATTCAGCTTTGCATCTCAAATAAATTACTTTTTGAAATATACTGAAACAGAAAAAAAGTCATTTTGATTCATAATAATATTTTACAATATCACTGTTTCTACTTTAAACGTAGCCTTGGTGAACATTTCAAAAATATGAAAACATCTTTACAGACCCTACAATTTTGAATGGTAGTGTATATATTTGTAGTTGGTTCTAAAAAATGTTAAACCCATAAAGTTATTCATCCTTTAAATGTAATTCTCTCACACTGTTCCTCTTCATTTCTCTCAGACGGATGCGATGCATCAAAATGTGTTCGAACTCATTCATACTGAAGATCAGCAGGCCTTCAGACGCAACTTGCACTGGGCCTTGAACCAGCCTTCAACCAGCACGCAGACAGAAGAATCCCCACAAGGTCAGGACATTTATAATTTTATACAATGGTACCACTATATTGGGCTATTTTTTCCTGAACTTCAGCAATAAAAAGTGTTTATTTATTAAATAACCATGTTGTAGTGCTGATGTTTTGATACACTGATGAATTCCATGCTTTAAAAATAAAAGTTGCTTAATTTCATGCAAGAACTTAATGGATGCAAACCAAAAAAATAGGATTATTCTTAACAAATTCATGATAAAAGACCCCAAACACTTAAAATGTATAGTTTACAGCACTCAAGGTAGGAGAGAGATATATTTTTTGTTTTTGTCTTTTTGACATAAAATGAGAGGAAGAGGGTGGTTTGACCTTTAGTGGAAGCTCCTGCAGTTGCAAAATAAATGTTATGGTCACTAAAACGTCCATTTTAATTAGGGATAACAGCAAACAGAAAGGATGAAAACAGAAACAGTGGTTAGTGGATGATCTAATGATGAACCCCGGTTGAAAAACTTTAGACAGGCTACCAAGTTTCAAGTTCTTTTTTGTTTCTCTTAGATGGAGATCCTTCCCCAAGTATGTCGCTGGTGACGTGCAACCCTGACCAGCTGCCTCCCGAAAACTCCTCTTTCCTGGAGAGAAGTTTTGTCTGTCGTTTCCGATGCCTCCTAGACAATTCTTCAGGATTCCTGGTCAGTGTCAAACAGCTAAAGCTCTCATTTTGCTCTCAAAAGCTACACAGGAACGTTGTACTTCGACTGATTCAAAAGTGCTCTTGGAATTTAATATTAATATGATGGAAAATATATTGATATTCAGAGTTTCTAAGCCCTGATGATCCAGATTACAGAATGAGTTAACATCAAGGTTAGCACAGCTAACTTTGTGTTGGATTGCGCCTCTGGCATCCACAGAGATCTGAATTGTTGGAACACCTCTGTAATCCATCTTTAATGAGCAGTAAGGTCATGGGGAGTAGTTTTTAATTCATCCTAAAATAAATAGAGCAAAATAGCAAGAACCGGTTCTTATTAGAATAAATTAAAGCTAATTTTAAGAAAGCCAGGCTTTAGCTAAAGTATGGAGCACAATAGTGACCACCAACTCCTTCAGCTTTCTTTATTCCAAAAGTATTTTCCTATTTATTCTCCAGCCAGACAGCTGTCTCTTTCTTTGCTAATCTTGGCAATGTTGTTGTAAAGAGATGCAGGGCCGTGCAGAGACCTTTGGAGGGGCAGGTGCTCAAAATATAAAAGGGGCACATGAAACAAGGCTTTAAATAGGGCTGTGCACAAAATATCATAACAGCAATGTATAGTGACGCATTCCTTGCTGATGTGTGTATTGATGCGGATGCTTCTGTATTGATAGAGTAGCAAATGCCATGATGCAGTTTAGAAAAAGAAACAAAACAGAAAAGTTTTAAGTTTAAAAGTTAAATAATATTTTCTTTGCACCTGCCTCAGACAGCTCCTTCTTTTTTTGTTTTATTTTTCTCTCTTTGCGAGGCATCTTTGCACTGCAGAACACACACACACACTTCACACATTTTTCTGAAATCTATAAGGGCCATATCTTCTTCACTCTGCACTGTGATGTCAGGTCAGGTATATTACTCGTTTTATACTGAAATTGTTTTATTTTATTTCCAGAGAGATGTTATTGACTTTACAGGCTAAGGTGTTTTTGCTATTGTAAACACTACTTAAATATGAAAAAAAATTGTCATATTTAAAATATAATTGTATTCTAATCCTGTTCTGAATTTATTCATTTTTGAATGATAATGAAAATTAAAAACAGGATTGATAAGTAAAATTCGGAGAATGAGAAAATCAGTATAGCCTTGTTTTACCAGTGTTGAGGTAATTACTTTAAGGCACTCTACATTTTTAAATAAATACTGTAACAATAAAAGTAAAAGTATGAATAGATTTTAGTCAAATTACATCAAAAAGACCAGACCCTTCCACCCCCATGAAACTTTTCTCCCTCAAATAGCACGAATGAAGTGAACACATGCACCTTTATTTATGGTGCTGCTGCTGTGTATAACGTTAGAAGTGGCGTTTGCTGCAGGCTAAACACAGCGATTTAAACAAAAGATGTGCAATGCATGTTCTCTTCACGTTGTTCTTGTAAAATAATAATAATGATAAGTTAACAAGCATACCACTCCGCTGAGAACCCCACTTACTTAAGCTGCAACCGTGGCGCGGACGATATTGAAGTGGTGCCTGAGCGCGAGGGATCGTTCGGATGAGGTCGTCAGGTGAAAGGTTATCATGTGGGTGATTTTATTTACGGCTAAATTATTAATCATTAATTTTTACTAATAGTTAGATTGGGCAGGCCTTCACAGAAGGGTGTTTAATAAAAAAAATATATAAAAAAAATAATAATTGCCTTGACAAAAGGGCACTTTGGGCATCATGGGGCAAAGGGGCAGGTGCTCAAGCACCCTCCGCCCCCCCCTCTGCACGTGCCTGAAGAGATGCATATGCGTGCAAAGCTCTGTACTCTTGCCCTTTATTTCTCCAGTCTCTCTCTTTCACTTTCTTTACCCTCCACTCCATCTTTACCAAATTCATCTCCCTCAAGTATAGCATGACTACACTTAGCTTGTCAGGAGCGGACCGCTAATAGGGGTCTCCCCATATGCTCAGAGAAATTTGTTAGCATGAGCTAAAAATACGAGCAACTTCAAACTCTTTTCCATTACGTATTTTTTGTTTGTTGTCCTCTCTACAAATGAAACCTTTAAGTTATCTTGGGAGGTTCACAATTAAAACATAATTATGGCCAATTAGCTTCCTCTATGATTGTTTAATTGACATGCCCCCAACTTGGAAAGTCGTGCTGAAAGCTCCGTTTTTGTTTTGCAACAAATGAAAATACAGTTTGAAAAAAAAAATCTGTTTCATTGCCGAACTGAGACACTTGTTGTATGGCTTTACATAAGCAGAACTATTTTAAATCAGACATTACGCAAAATGAACAGCTAACCCAGAAATGAAACGATTAAAACAATAGGTTGTCATGAGAGCTTTCCAGCCACAAAATGTGTATTGTAGTTTTATGTTTGTGCATATTCATAAGTGACACTAAATTAATAAAGACTTACATACATAAAACACTAATTTTTAGATGTTGTAATCTCCACCATTCAAAACATAAGCTCTAAGGATGACTAACCAATAACATTCAGATATAACACATTTGTGGACAGGTCATAGCCTTCATAAATAGATTACCTGAATTGAGCTCTATTGCCCGCACTGGGTCAGAGACAAATTGTGTGGTTCCCCAAGGAAACACCAACAAAATCTTCAACTCCAGCTCTGTATGTACATACAGGTGCATCTCAATAAATTGGAATGTCGTGAAAAGGTTCATTTATTTCAGCAATTCAACTCAAATTGTGAAACTAATGTATTAAAAAATCAATGCACACAGACTAAAGTATAAGAAGTATAAGACTGAAGTTTAAGTCTTTGGTTCTTTTAATTGTGATGATTTTGGCTCACATTTAACAAAAACCCACCAATTCGCTATCTCAACAAAATTAGAATATGGTGTTAGAATATCAGCTAATCAACTCAAAACACCTGCAAAGGCTTCCTGAGCCTTCAAACTGGTCTCTCAGTTTGGTTCACTAGGCTACACAATCATGGGGAAGACTGCTGATCTGACAGTTGTCCAGAAGACAATCATTGACACCCTTCACAAGGAGGGTAAGCCACAAACATTCATTGCCAAAGAAGCTGGCTGTTCACAGAGTGCTGTATCCAAGCATGTTAACAAGAAATTGAGTGGAAGGAAAAAGTGTGGAAGAAAAAGATGCACAACCAACCGAGAGAACCGCAGCCTTGCGGATTGTCAAGAAAAATCGATTCAAGAATTTGGGTGAAATTCGCAAGGAATGGGCTGAGGCTGGGGTCAAGGCATCTGTCACTGAAAAAGAAAAGAAAGCCACTGTCAAAGAAACCTGGGCTTTCATACCACATTAGTAGTGCCACAAATTGATCACCTCCATGCCACGCCGATTTGAGGCAGTAATTAATGCCAAAGGATCCCTTACCAAGTATTGAGTACTTATACTGTAAATGAACATACCTTCCAGAAGGCCAACAATTCACTAAACATTTTTTTTTATTGGTCTTATGAGGTATTCTAATTTATTGAGATAAATAGTCTCAGCTATAGTGAATTGGTCGTTTTTTGTTAAATGTGAGCCAAAATCATCACAATTAAAAGAACCAAAGACTTAAACTACTTCAGTCTGTGTGCATTTTATTTATTTAATTAATACACAAGTTTCACACTTTGAGTTGAATTACTGAAATAAATGAACTTTTCCACGACATTCTAATTTATTGAGATGCACCTCTACGTAACATATGTCGGTTATGTACGTCAAGTCAAGTCAAGTCACCTTTATTTAGATAGCGCCTTTAACAATACAAATTGTAACAAAGCACTGCACAATATCAAAAATAGGCAAATTTGTCAATAATGTAAAATGACAGGATTTAACACTCAATTATCTGCTGAATGCATTTCATTATTGAATTTAGTAGTGGCATTGTCCAGCTTAGTTCACTTTAAATAATATCTGTGCAATCAAGTCGATGAGTGTGCTGGAAATGAAGTGTCCCCAACTGAGCAAGCCAGAGGCGACAGCGGCAAGGAACGAAAACTCCATCGGTGACAGAATGGAGAAAAAACCTTGGGAGAAACCAGGCTCAGTCGGGGGGCCAGTTCCCCTCCGGCCAGACAAATCAGTAGTTTGTTCCAACTGCAGCAAAGTCAGAGTGTAAGTGGTCCACTGGTTCCAGGGGTCTTTCCCCGATGGATGTCTAGGTGACGAGGTCCTCACTGGAGCTCTGTCTCTGGGGCTCATCTCGGAGGTCCTCGGAGGGGTTGTCATCGTCTCTTCTCAGGTGTTCGGTCATCTCTATCGTTTAAGGGTAGGATCCAGACTGAGGCTTGTGTAATTCCTAACTACCACGGGATGTTAATCCCGTGGCAGTAACATAGAAACAGTAAGACAATTAGCGTAGCAGCGGCTCCTTCCAGGAAATACATTATGACATTATTTTTTGGTTTATTCTGCATGTCATATTTTCATTATTCTTGTTTATTAGATTTTGTGTTGTTAGAAGTTGATGTTTTTAAATTCCAAATTTAAATTAAATTCCACTTTGATATTTTTCAAGTTATGCTATTTTTTTTTTGTATAGGAGCTATTCCAATGTTTATTTTTATTTATACCCCATCAAGGCCCTGAATCTTCAAGGACGTCTGAAATTCCTGCATGGGCAGAACAGGCGATTGGATGACGGAGGCCGAATTCCGCCCCAGCTTGCGCTGTTTGCCATAGCGACACCCCTACAGCCTCCTTCCATTATGGAAATCCGAACCAAGAACATGATTTTCAGAACCAAACACAAGTTGGACTTCACCCCGATGGCTTGTGATGCTAAGTAATGATGGACATTTCTTTTGAGAGAGTTTTGTATCATGCACTGTATACATATGTTTATATCTCCATACGTACAATTGAAAATGGTGTAAGAATCACTGATGTTGATTTTGCGTTTTAGGGGTAAAATCGTTCTTGGCTACACCGAGGCAGAGTTGCGAGTTCGTGGTTCTGGGTACCAGTTCATCCATGCAGCTGATATGCTGTATTGTGCTGAGAACCATGTCAGGAGTAAGATTTTCATTTTGGAGTTTAGCACTGTTTAAAAAAGTCCAGTTAAAGAAGCTATTTTGAAGATGCTACATAACTAATAAAATGATTATCTGAATTACGAGAAGATTAAGAAATAGCTATGATGAGCTGTCTTTCTGCTGATGCATGCTGACATTGTTGCCAAAGGCTTGGTTTCTAAAATAAACTAGTGACAAGACTAGTAAAAGACATTAGCACTGTGCTCTTCGGCAAATGCTTGAACAAGTGACAGTATTCTTATTCAGTGTGGGTCACAGGAGATAATCCATAGATGTTATGACAGGAAGTGAAATCGACTGATAATATTAATTGTATGGGCAGGACTTGAATGGATTTGTTGAATTCAGATTTTTAATTCAGAAGTGGAGAAAGAGAGACAGACAGAGGAAGAGACAGGAGGAGGAATGTCTTCCCATAATCACAAAGATTATGGAGGATATTTGCTAAATCCTTTGAGATAGGAGTAGAACTAGAGCCTTAAATCCAGTCAAAGCAGTAATTCAATATGAAGCCAACAGCCTATAGCAGAACAAAAAGGTACAAGGCTGAAAAATCTGGTTTCTTAAAATCTGGTAAATCTTATATTTAAACTAATAACTGGGTTTACAATCGGTTGCATTATCTATTGCAGTGATCAAGACTGGAGAAAGTGGCCTGACTGTGTTTAGATTGCTTACAAAGGACAACCGCTGGAAATGGGTACAAGCTAACGCTAGACTCGTCTACAAAAATGGCAAGCCTGACTACATCATTGCCACCCAGAGGCCGCTTGTGTAAGCATATTAGGGCTAATATTCATTTATATTTCTGCACTAACAATTTACAAAATATAGATTACATTTATTAGCATGCTAACTGTTAAATAGCATGGCAAATTAGCAAGACATTGATGAAAGTCCTTACATATCCACTGACAAGGTTTTTATCCATTTATTCAGAGAAGAAGAGGGCGGAGAGCATTTGAGGAAGCGATCTATGCATCTTCCATTCACCTTTGCTACTGGAGAAGCTCTGCTGTACCAAATCAGCTACCCCATGCCAGGCTTCCCCGACACCCTTCAGAGCAAAAGCAAGAACAACAAAACCAAAAAGAGCAAGGTGGACAAAAGTTCAAAGGATGATCTGGACCCGAGTTCTCTGCTGGGAGCCATGATGAGACAAGACGAGTCTGTTTATGTTTGCCAGCCTGCTATGGAGCCAAGAATGTCATTCCACAGTAGTCTCTTCAGTGAGCAAGGAGAGACTAGTACCTTCTCTTCTTCTGTGGAAAATGAAAATTGGAATCCAGTGCAGAATGGTGTAACTGCAATCTCCAATCAGGAGCCATCAGGTTTTGACCCCCTACTGGCAACATTAGACTCTCTGTCCCTTGAAAATGAGGAAAGCTGCTCCAACAGTGAGCTATTCAGTGCCCTGGAAAACCTTGGACTCAATGCAGAGGATCTAGAATTGCTGCTTCTGGATGAAAGAATGATCCAGGTAGAGATGGAACCAGAGTACATCCCATCTCTGAACGATCTTCTCACCAACAACGAAATCCTTTCCTATGTCCAAGACTCACTGGAGAACCGGATCGAAGACTCAACGAATGCTCAAAACCCTGCTGTGGCATTAGATTCTGATGAACCCCCTGAGTCATGTTCTGCTTCCGAGTCAGCTTCTCAGATTACTTCTTCCATGCCTGATCTTCACGTTCCCTTCTGGCCACAAAAACAGATAACACCCATAGTTCATCTCTCACAGCGTATGCAGCAACATCTCAATGGCCAGTCGGTTTTCCACAAAACTGAGAGCTGGATCCAGGCACCAGTACCTCAGGTGTCTACAACAGACTCTAAGACAACTACGTTTTCCCAGCATGATACTTTTTTGGTAAACTCGGTACCAGCTGTACACAATGGCCACTGGGTCCCTGAACAAGCCAACTTGAACTCTCAAATTGGTGACAAGATAACAGGAACTAGTAAAGCACAATCACAGCAATGGCAGCACAACCAGTTTCTTGACCCCTTCCAGTATAAACAAAAAACAGCTGTGGGTAGCGATACCCCTCCAAACGGGGTCTACAGTGATCCCCAGTGGAATGGATACAACTTCACAGACCAGTTGGTCTCGAATGGACCTTGTTTTCCTAATGGCCAGACGGCACACACACAAACAGTGGGTACTCATATTGATTACAATATAACTGACAATTCAGGGGTGGAGTTTACGATGAACATCAGTACAGCTAGGGATGTGGGGCAGTTTCAGGGAGCCATGGCCTCGTCTTCGTCCTATCAGCAGGGTTATCAGAAACAGCAGCAGCAGCCAAAGTTCGCACCCACTTATTACACCTCCTATACCAAACAGAACTCCTCTCTGGAGCATATCCTGGGATTAGCCTCATCTTCAAACCTTCCCTCGTTGACAGATTATAGCTCAGAACTGACCAGTGACGCCACACACAGTGAGGTAAGAATTAAGGAAGGATATAGTTACGCAATGTGATTTATCCAAATTGGACAAGCTCTTGGATCAACAAAACATATAACAGCCAAACCTTATCCACAACCCCAAGTACACCCTCAAATTATTGTCTATAAAAATGTTGTCAAGCCCCTTAACCCTAAAAACTGATTGTTGATAGGAATGTTGTCCTAGAACTATCAAGGATGGATTAGTGGAAACCAGAAGTATTGCAGGAACCCAGGAGTTCCAATTCAGCTCTTGAAGGGTCACATTCCAACCAAGTTTAACTTTAACCCTAAAGCTTTAAGCACACTTGAACCAACTAATAAAGGTCTTCAGGATCACTAGAAACTTCCATGCAGATGTGTTTGAGCTAAACTCTGCAGGATTAGACACCCCTGCAGAACCTCTTTTTTATTTACATTATCAAGCTGGTATTGACTGCTGTCTTAGAAATATTGTCAACTAGAAATTTTATCAAAAGGGGCTTTTGCACAGAAGGAAACTTTTCATTGGAGGTACCTGCTTTTTGGCGTGTTCACACCAGAGGAACTAGAAATGTATTGAGTTCTAAGAACTTTGTTTGGGGGAACTGCATTAGCTTCTACTCCAGAGTAGGGTCTAAAACAGTTCTACAGGAACTACCAATGACATAAGTGTACACTGATTGGCCAAACGCATACGAAACACTGGCTACCCAGCACTTTAAAAAAAACTATGTAAAATATTTACTCCATTTACAACACAGCGATGGCGGCATTTAGATGCCTGTTGTCTGCAGTGTTGTGTTCTTTTCTCAGCCTCGATGATTTGTAACACTGCAATTTAGTCATATTTCCATGCTCTTTCAATCATGTAAATTGTGCATTTACAGTATCTCACAGAAGTGAGTACACCCCTCACATTTTTGTAAATATTTTATTATATCTTTTCATGTGACAACACTGAAGAAATGACACTTTTCTACAATGTAAAGTAGTAAGTGTACAGCTTGTATAACAGTGTAAATTTGCTGTCCCCTCAAAATTGAGGATACGCTACGGATCAATATTGTTTAGGTTTGGAGACATGCTTGGCCAGTCCATCACCTTTACCCTCAGCTTCTTTAGCACAGCAGTGGTTGTTATCATGTTGGAATACCGCCCTGCGGCCCAGTCTCTGAAGGGAGGGGATCATGCTCTGCTTCAGTATGTCACAGTACATGTTGGCATTCATGGTTCCCTCAATGAACTGTTGCTCCCCAGTGCCGACAGGACACATGCAGCCCCAGACCATGACACTCCCACCACCATGCTTGACTGTAGGCAAGACACACTTGTCTTTGTGCTCCTCACCTGGTTGCCGCCACACACGCTTGACACCATCTGAACAAAATAAGTTTATCTTGGTCTCATCAGACCACAGGACATGGTTCCAGTAATCCATGTCCTTTGTCTGCTTGTCTTCAGCAAACTATTTGCATACTTTCTTGTGCATCATCTTTCCTTCTGGGACGACAGCCATGCAGACCAATTTGATGCATGGTGCAGCATATGGTCTGAGCACAGACAGGCTGACCCCCACCTCTGCAACAATGCTGGCAGCACTCATACGTCTATTTCCCAAACACAACCTCTAGATATGACGCTGAGCACGTGCACTCAACTTCTTTGGTCGACCATGGCGAGGCCTGTTCTGAGCGGAACCTGTCCTATTAACCCTTTAGGCACCTGAGTTTTTTGGAAAAAATGCTGACATCAAGATTTCAAAAGCTTGTGGCTGGAAAGGGCTTAAAGATAGAGATCTACTATAAATTAGAAAAATGTTGGGCATGACCAAAAGTTTATGTGGGGTGTAAATATACTCATTTAATTTGAATATTATGATGTCATCGTGGGACAGCCCTCTTGAATTTCATAATATTCAGGAAATAGTAGATATTGAATTGAGGTTTGAACTTATTTACATGTTTGTTTGTTTGTTTGTTTTTTTGTCTTTTTATCCTCATTGCAAATGATGAGAAAAGAGGAAACCAACAATAAACTGGGGGAAAGTACAACATTTTTACTATACTATATAGTAGTAAAACATATGTGACCAGTAGCCTACTTTTTGATCAGTTCATCAGTAATATTCAGGAAATAAAAGATATTGAATGGTTGTTTGAACTTATTAGCATTTTTTTTGTCTTTTTATCATCATTACAAATGATCAGGAAAGGAAGAAATAACAGTAAACAGGAGAAAGTAGTAAATTATTACTATATTACTGTGCCATAGTAAAATACATGTGCCTATTTATTGATCAGTTGACCAGCTATTTGCCCAATCGGGTATCTAGGTGACCGTTTACAGTTCTTGAGAGTATGGTACCTCTCATCGCATGGCACAGCGTACAGACCTACCAACACTGACTGCACCTGTATTGTCTGCCGGTGGCCCTTTGAGCACGTACAATCAGAAAAAAATATATGCAATCTGGGGCGATCATCAGCAACGCAGAGCCTCTCCTATGGACACTAAGACGACATCCACCCCTGCCACCCCCATCACCGTTGGGCAAAGGGCCAAAATGATCCCTTGTTTGTGCTTTGTGAACACTCTCGCCATGCCCGGCGGCACCATTGCGCAGCAGAGATTTACCAGGAGAAGCGTGATCATTAGATGGCTGATCGTCATTTGCAAACTGCAATTATTCCCTTTCAGAGTCAGAATCAACGAATAACAACTGGAACACATCCTCACAGTACAACTTTTTATTAGTCATTTGGCGATTTTCTCTCACAACTCTCACAATTTACTCACACGCTATGAACTGAGCTGCTTCCGCATCAATGACACAATAGCTCACTTGCCCTGCTATTTCCTCGAACACTTTTGGTCTAGAATCGAAGAACTACATGTCTGCCATCTAGTGGTAGGAAATACAAATGCGATATTACACCATATTATGAACTACAGTCTACTTCATGAAGTCTGACGTCTTGTCACAATTTTGCGTATTTGGCGCTTAGAGGGTTAAATCGCTGTATGGTCTTGTCCACCATGCTGCAGCTCAGTTTTGGCAATCTTCTTATAGCCTAGGCCATCTTTATGTAGAGCAACAATTATTTATTTCAGATCCTCAGAGAGTTCTTTGCCATGAGGTGCCATGAGTTGCCATGTTGAACTTCCAGTGACCAGTATAAGAGAGTGAGAGCGATAACACCAGATTTAACACACCTGCTCCCCATTCACATCTGAGACCTTGTAACACTAATGAGTCACATGACACTGGGGAGAGAAAATGGCTAATTGGGCCGAATTTGGTCATTTTCGCTTAGAGGTGTACTCACTTTTGTGGCCAGCGGTTTAGACATTAATGGATGTGTGTTAGGTTTTTTTGTTATACAAGCTGTAAACTCACTATTTTACACTGTAGCAAAGTGTCATTTCTTCAGTGTTGTCACATGAAAATATATAATAAAATATTTACAAAATTGTGAGGAGTATACACACTTCTGTGAGATACAGTAAATTCCATCTCTGTTATCACAAAACCCACGACACACAACAAAAATAGCTTCAACCACGGTGTCCTCCTGGTTGTTTACAATTGAAAATGCCGTGAATAAAGACATCGAGAATACTTTTTTGTGTGCAAAAAAAAAAACTTTATTCAACAATTTATTTTCTTCCGTTTCAGCCATTGGTTAAGGTGAACAGACGTGCCACTTTTCCGGGGACATGTTCTGCCCAGGATTTCTAAATTGCCTAAAATAACCAGGTTTTGAGTGTTTGCGCTGCGCAGATCGAACGTTGTATGACATCAAAGTACCATGAGAGTGATGCAGAGCAGACTGCTCCTTGTGCTTTTGAATCGCTCTCGGGGTACTTTGATCGTTATTTTGGGCAATTTAGAAATCCTGGGCAGAACGTGTCCCCAGAAATTGGCATGTTTGGTCACCTTATCTTTCAAGTACATTCACAGGAATACCATGACGCATGCATGTGGTGCTGCTTAATTTGTGGTCAGAAGATGAACTAACTTTATTCAAGAATTTGTTCTATTCCGTGTCAGTCTCTGCCATGTGTTTAGGAGAGTACCACAAAGCATGCGTGTGCATGAATTTAAATTTTTAGGGTGAACATTTCAACCACCCCACCCCATCCATACTTCTCTATCTTTTTTCCATTTGCCTAAATGCTCATTTTGGTCTAATTGTGCTCTGTTTATGGGTCCAAGACCTAATAGGTCACGGTTAATGTGCTGAGATTGTATAATGCACATTGACAGACCTACAGTACAAAGTCTTAGCAGTCTAGAGATTCGTTGTGGGGCCCCTCACAGGTGGATGTTTGCTTTGCCTACTGTGTTGCAGTATTATGGTGACTGTGATTAAGATCGCAATCTTCAGCTTAAGAATGTAAGCTTCCAGGTCAAGCCACCAGCATCAGTCAGGCTTTTCCGCTATACCGATGGCAGCCAACTGTAGCATCTAGTCCATTGTGAAATGGGAGCCTGAGGCTATGAACGAGAGATAGAGGAAGAGTAGCCTCCACAAAAGGACCGCTCATGCAGCAGGCAATATTCAGAGACCATGGGCCCCTGTCTGTACTAATTTATCCTGATGTTCTTGCCTTTCCACATCTAGGACACCATGCTGTGGTTCCACATGTAGGGATTGTGTTTTCTGTAGTTGGTTAGCAGTGCTTGCTAAGACAAATTTTGTGCATAACTCATCCCTTGTGCTACAGGCATGAATGATATTTCAAATAGTTTGGCTGGTTGAGTACAGTTCACCTGACAGTCAACTGAAACCTAATCCCATCGACTAAAGATCTAGACCCCAAATACTATCATAGATACTTTGGGTGGACTGTTTTCACTTTTGCTTGGCATTGTGGTGGTAACTTTTTCAAAAAGTGCTGGAGCAACTTTTGAAAAAAAAGAGAGATCAGGGAGTTACAGTTAGAAATAGTACTAAAATTGAAATGGCAATCATCAATGGAAGGGCAAGGGGGGGGGGAGAGACAATTCTTTCCAGCACTACATTCAAGGCTTTGAGTTTTCTGAGTTGTATGTGTTCAGGGTCATTGCTCTCAGCTGAAAGGAGAATGGAGCTTAAATGCCCAGTCAGGCGTGAGTAGCCATGATCTACAATCCAGCATCAATATTACCTCATGAATACTAACACTACACTTTCATATACGATAACTATAGAAGCGTTGTGATATAGCCAAGGATTTACTTATCATCTGCAAATGTGAACAATGAGTGAATTATGAATTGTTAAAATAACATGCACTGACATTATATCAAGTGATGTAATTTTTTAAAGCTTTTACCCAGTTAATCTTTAAGATTTGTTTTTATTAGCATATTGTATGTGGCAGTTTGGACTTTATTTTGATGAGTTTACATCCAAAAACATGGAATTAGTTTTTGTTTCTGATTATGATCCTGGTTAATGTATCTTGTGAAGACCTTAAATGACCCCAACAAAAAATATCTGCAGTCCAGCTGCCGCTAACCTACTTAAATAAGCAACCACTGTGCTAGTTCTGTAAACTAGCACCATAAGTGAGCTCTGTAATTTGGGTCAATAGCAGAGAAGTTGGTCTAATGCTACTGAAAGGTCATGGTTGCTCGCTGTGGATTGTCATTTTTATTCTGTATTTAGTTAGGCTAACAGAACTATTATAATTGCATCCCAAATAACGCACTATACACTACTTATACATGACTATGTATAATAATTACGCCCACTCTCTAACCATTAGGCCATGACTTCCTATATAAACCATTTATATGTTTAACTTTTAGCCATTTAGCTAAATACTTAACGTCTTTGTTTGTTTGTTTGTTTCCAGATGGAGACGGGCTTTATACTCAACTCTGCTAGTGTGGCCTACACAGGAAGTTTAGTCCCCAACAGTAATGCAGTGGCCACACCTGGCAACAGTCCCCACCCCCTTCCTGAGCCACTCCCACCTGCCCCAGACCCTCAAACCACTAGTTTCTACCTCTGAACACACCCAATACAGATCTGTCCGAAAAGATGCCATCAATCATGAGAAGACTGTCAAATAAATAATACAAAAGACAAATTTAGATTTTTTTTTTTTAGATTTGCTTATCCACTTGAAAAAATGTATTTACATTTTAATTAAAATGAGCCAGACTGACCTCTGGAATATCAAACCAATTGCTGAATACTCCACCCAAGATAATGTGATAGCACTCTCATTTATATTATTAATTCAGCTATGAATGAATTATGTATCAATTACAGTACATTTGGATTATTTCTCTCAGTGTCATTAATGCTTTTTGAGATGTAGGTATATTTCTCCAGTTGGCAGATGCAGTTGATCACTAATTGGAGATGGTCCATCTGTAACAGGTGCGTGTCGGGATACGTTTGTGTGTAAGTATGTATGTGTGATGTCAGTCTCCATTAATTGGGCTTTATTCAAAATTGTTGGTAAAACTGTTTGCGTGACTTGCGATGCAACGTCTGTAAATGACGTAGGAGCATATGCAAGGTATATCTCTTACAAAACTGATTGTCCTGAAACGCAGTAAATGACTGATGTTTATATGAACAGAAGAATAGGGATGCATTTTTATTTATGGAAAAAATCAAGGGTGTTACCTTCCGTTTACTGAAAAAATACTTATGTGTGATGTCAATAATAAAGCCGTTTAGCAGTGTGAAAAAGAATGAGACCCTTCTGTAGATGTCACTTGTAGATCTGAACCCTTCTCGCTATTACATTTTGTGAGATTAGATTTTGCAAAGATGATTCTAGATCAAATTCAACTTACCTTTTTAGATACAGGTGTTCATATGTATAGTGAATCCAGAACCAACCCAGTCTTGTGACGAACGCGTAATAATCTGTTAACCAGTTGAATCAGATAAAGGCATAAAATATGTACATGCAAGTGGACTTGTACATGTTGTATTGCCTTTAAATTGATTGGTTGATTTGTCTCAATTACAGTAAAAATTGTGTATTTTGTGCAAATATAACAATCAATTGGAGTAAAAAATGTATATTTTGTACATGCCAACATGTACAATATATTACCATTTTTACAATGGTTAACTCAAACGACTTCTTTTGATTTTTCTCAATTGAAGTAAAAATCAAATATTTTGTTGGAGTGAACTAGTACAATCTACTATGATTTTTAATATGGTTAACTCAGATTATTATGTGTTAGACATTAGACCATGTTGTCCAGAACTTATGCTTTTCAAAAACCAGGTTTGTTTTTTTTCCATGAAAAGAGATTCTTGAAGCTGAAATTGTTGAATATGTTAAGTATATTGTAAAGCAGTTAAAAAAGGAAAATAATATTTGGTGCTGCAATGTGTTTAATTAATAATATTATTAAATGTTATAGTATTATAAAGTCACAGAGAAAATGAATTTCCAGGCCAGCCTCTTTCTTTGTACATTTCTTTTTTAAATGCATATATATATATATATATATATATACTGTATTTGCAGAAATTTCCTATAAGAGGTACCACTTGCTCGACTATGGATTCAAATTTCTTTAACACGTATATGAGAAAACAATATGAAAATAATTTACAAAATGTTTAAAGAGTTTGTAAATAGTAAAAAAAAATAATTAAATTTTGTTTTAAGCACTATTTTAAAGAGCACTGCAAAATAACCAGGTTTTATGAGGCGCCGCCTAGGATTTAAATCAAACTTCGCTTATCAACACACAAAAAACACGTGCATATACACCTATAAACACTCGCACATACATATAAACTTCCATGCATATACACCTATAAACACTCGCACATACATATACACTTCTAAACACTCGCACATACATATAAACTTCCATGCATATACACCTATAAACACTCGCACATACATATACACTTCTAAACACTCGCACATACATATAAACTTCCATGCATATACACCTATAAACACGCGCACATACATATAAACTTCCATGCATATACACTTCTAAACACGCGCACATACATATAAACTTCCATGCATATACACTTCTAAACACGCGCACATACATATAAACTTCCATGCATATACACTTCTAAACACTCGCACATACATATAAACTTCCATGCATATACACTTCTAAACACGCGCACATACATATAAACTTCCATGCATATACACCTATAAACACTCGCACATACATATAAACTTCCATGCATATACACTTCTAAACACGCGCACATACATATAAACTCGCTGCACGCATACACACCCATACTTGCTTTCAGCTGAGTATATACGTGTATGCAAGTGATTTCATATGTAGATGTGCGTGAACTTTTCAGTGCAAACGGAAGGCATTTCAGTGTAAAAGGAAGCAGCGGCGGTATCTCCAGATGCCGGGACATTTGAAAATTGAAAATTCTTAACGTGGCTTAATGCATTAAAACAGTGTTTTTAAAAGACCAAACCCAATAAACACATTATAAGATCAAACTATGTACAGTATAGCATGATTTAATGTGTAATAATGTGTTTATTGAGTTTGGCGGTAAAAAAAATGATGTCGATATAAAGTTGTGGCATATGAATTGTTTATATTTTTTAAACGTGTATTGTAGCAGTAAATTTAAACTGGAGAAAATGTTGAAGCATATTGTGCTCGATGGTTAAGGGACCGTCTGACAATTCCACCGACTGGGTTAAAATATCCGATGTATTTTATTTCAAAATACTTTTAAAATAACACATTGTCAAACTGTAAAGCTTGTATTACTTTTATAGGGATTTACAGTGAGTTGTTTGCCCCTTCATAGAGATGTACAGTACACAAATATTTAAATAATACATTTCTGCAAATTAAATTTTTCATGTAAAATTCTTGTGTAGGCTTATTGTACGTACAGTAAGGTAAATATCAGAAGTATTGTTTAAGGCGAGATATTGGCAAATATATTAAAATACATTCAGTCAGTTTGCCCACTAGGCAAATCTCCAGATGCTCGGAAATTTTAAAAAGCTTGTACGTGGCTTAATGCATTAAAACAGTGTTTTTAAAATACTAAACGCAATAAAAACTTTATTAATAATAAATAATTATGTACTGTACATAGTATGTATTTAGTAGCCTATAGTATTTTAATAATAATGTCGTTTGGTCGTCGGAACCATTGTGTGGGTGGGACAGGAACATTATTGGACTTTTTGAGATCCACTTTTACCGTCTCCCGTTCATGTCTGTGCACTTTTCAGAACGCCGTCATTCAAATCAATTCCACACGACATGACGAATGATAAATGAATAAATTAAACTTCATTTAGCTACAGCCTCCACACTGCTGCTTCCTCAAATCTATTGCACTTGGCTCATTCAGAGTCCATAGAAATGAAACAGCAAAGTAAACAATTGAGCGTACCTGCTGCCCGATACACTCCTACCCGATACTTTATTTAAACTTTTTGATTGTTTATTTAATTTTTTTTATTGAAAACAACTGTCTTTCCAATATAATAAGAGATGTGAGGGAGAATGATTTCGGAAAAAGGCGGACGCGAACTCGGGTATCTCGCGTTACAAACTCTGATGGTATATGCTTTACCTCTTACGCCATTGAAACTTCGTAGACTAAATGTGTTATTTGTCCCTTTGTGTGAATAGACACGTTCTTTAAAAGGCACCAGACTACAGAAAATGTCAAATACTCCAGTATTTTTTTTTTCTGGGGAAGGACCCACCCACATAACGTTGCAAGCCAAGTTAGCATATTCCTTAAGCTTTACGCGTAATTAAACGCATTACGTTCTGATTCTGGATCTGCTTGTCTATACATCGTATGCTTTATTAATAATGTGTTTATTGGGTTTGGTCTTTTAAAAACACTGTTTTAATGCATTAAGCCACGTTAAGAATTTTCAATTTTCAAATGTCCCGGCATCTGGAGATACCGCCGGAAGTGCCGCTGCTTCCTTTTACACTGAAATGCCTTCCTTTTACACTGAAATGCCTTCCGTTTACACTGAAATGCCTTCCGTTTGCACTGAAAAGTTCACGCACATCTACATATGAAATCACTTGCATACACGTATACTCAGCTGAAACCAAGTATGGGTGTGTATGCGTGCAGCGAGTTTATATGTATGTGCGAGTGTTTATAGGTGTATATGCATGGAAGTTTATATGTATGTGCAAGTGTTTAGAAGTGTATATGCATGGAAGTTTATATGTATGTGCGAGTGTTTATAGGTGTATATGCATGGAAGTTTATATGTATGTGCGCGTGTTTAGAAGTGTATATGCATGGAAGTTTATATGTATGTGCGCGTGTTTATAGGTGTATATGCATGGAAGTTTATATGTATGTGCGCGTGTTTATAGGTGTATATGCATGGAAGTTTATATGTATGTGCGCGTGTTTAGAAGTGTATATGCATGGAAGTTTATATGTATGTGCGCGTGTTTAGAAGTGTATATGCATGGAAGTTTATATGTATGTGCGCGTGTTTAGAAGTGTATATGCATGGAAGTTTATATGTATGTGCGCGTGTTTATAGGTGTATATGCATGGAAGTTTATATGTATGTGCAAGTGTTTAGAAGTGTATATGCATGGAAGTTTATATGTATGTGCGCGTGTTTAGAAGTGTATATGCATGGAAGTTTATATGTATGTGCGCGTGTTTATAGGTGTATATGCATGGAAGTTTATATGTATGTGTGCGTGTTTATAGGTGTATATGCATGGAAGTTTATATGTATGTGCGCGTATTTATAGGTGTATATGCATGGAAGTTTATATGTATGTGCGAGTGTTTAGAAGTGTATATGTATGTGCGAGTGTTTATAGGTGTATATGCATGGAAGTTTATATGTATGTGCGAGTGTTTATAGGTGTATATGCACGTGTTTTTTGTGTGTTGATAAGCGAAGTTTGATTTAAATCCTAGGCGGCGCCTCATAAGGTTTGACTTTTTTCTGGCACAAGGTGTAGGCTTCTAGAGAGATGTTTTTTGGAGTAAATATTGTATAATTATTTTCAGGTTGGGTGTTCTGTTTGTATATTTTAAGAAGTTTTACACTTTAATTAAAAAGAACATGGTGCCATACTGGTAAATTTACTTTCCAGAATTTAAACGTTTTACTATTTGCTTAGAAATTGTCATCCATGTCGATGGTTTGCCATGTTTTAGTTTTTTTAATTAATCATATTTTATTTAAAAGAAATCACGTTTGGATTTATTTTAAAATTCTAACACACTGTAGGAGCAGAGATAATAGGTACATATGCATTTTTGTCTTGTTGTCATTTGACTGCTTGTCGAAATTTACAATTTGGTCCTTTAATTAAAGAATTTGTGCAATCACAACATGCCTCGAGCTTTGAAGTTCTTCTGAATCTTGTCAACTGTCATTTGAAAACATTTCTAGGTTACAATTTTGTGCGTATTTGACAATATTTACAATTGTATCTCACCATGATCCAAATATCCATTTGTTTTCTACTAAAAGCAATTAGTTCTATACCTAGATTAAGTTCTACCAGCTTGGGCTAACTGGTCAAAATTTCCTACTGCAACAGGAAGTTGGGGCGGGGCATATCGATAGGCCTGTCCTACAGAACAATCAACACAACGCATAATTTAAAAAAATAGTAGGCTTTCAAAAGGTCTTTCTAATGTCTCTCTTGCTTTTATGCTGATTAGAGTATTGTACTGTTAGCTTGGCAACATGCTAATCAGCAGTCAACAGTGAGGCAAGCCTTCATTCACTTCATGAGCATTATTTGTGACTTGTGTAGTCTATGTAGAGCTTCAAATCACTTAATAGTTCACTTAACTATAGCTCAACTATGTTCTAGTTGAGCTGACAGTATTTCTACAGCTTAGCAGTTTTAGCTAGTCCCCCCCCCGCATTTTTTGGGGTAAAATTGTGCTATGGTTATCTATTAGAATTACCCATTGAAAATGAAATGCCTTTTAATGTTTAAACTTCATAGGTCATAGCTACCTGGGGAGACTCGTTTTGGTGTAAATGCAGCTGTCTCACGCAAATGGGGCTCACCAGTTTTGAAACATTCCCTCAGTGCTTTTATCCTCACATTTTTATTGATCGTGCCGTGGACTGAATGAACAGCTCCTTTTCACACCTAGCATGGTGTGAAGAACAGGCTGGCTGAAAGCAAACAAACATGTAGGGGTGGGCCAGATCGCCACAGGAGACTAAACAAACTGCCACCTAAAGAAGTCAGTAAGTGCCAAAGGAAACAGTTGGTATCATTCTAGTCAAGCTAGTACAAGTAATTCACCATAATGCGTAGCAACATGCTAAAAAACTAGCAAGTGTAAAGCAATTTTATGTTTGTATGTTCCTGTGTAGTGCATGGAGTGCCTTAGTGGATCTAAATAATATAAACCTCTCTCTATGTGTCATATGTGATTTCTGCACACTTGTGAGTTGATCAGTCACTTGAGAGGAATGCTCCTCTCGGTCTCCCTTTAGCCTTAGCAACAGAAGCAGACAAAACAAATACGTAGAAAGAGAAGCAAAGAGATCCCTGGAGAAAGAGCCAGACAGGGACAGGAAGCTGTGAGAAAGAAACCCAGGTTTAGAAAGGGATGGAAACAAGAATTGGAAATGTGTAAAGAGCGGAAATGGAGGACAGATGAAGAGGAGAACAAACAAATATCAATTAGCAAGGGACTTAAAGGGGTAGTTTACACAAAAATGAAAATTGTATCATTAATTACTTATCTTCATGCCGTTCCGAACCCATAGGACCTTTTTCTTTGTCTTCGGAACATAAATTAAGATATTTTTGATGAAATCCGAGAGCTTTCTTACCCTGCATAGACAGCAATGCAACTACCACATTCAAGGCCCAGAAAGGTAGTAAGGACACAGTTAAAATAGTTCCTGTGATCAGTGGTTCAACCTTAATTCTATGAAGCTAAGATAATACATTTTGTATGCCAAGAAAACAAAAATAATGAGTTTGTTCAACAATTTCTTCTCTTCTGTGTCAGTCTTTGATGCGCATTCAAGCATGTGGTGCTGCTGGATTTGTGTTCCGAAAATGAACGAAGGTCTTACTGGTTTGGAGCATAGACTGTAAAAAAAAAAGATGGACGATGCACCTTCACTCACCATTTCTTCCATTGAAGAAAAGTGAAGCCGCTATTGTCCCAATAGGACGTGGCCATATTGCGCTGATTTGGGACCAGACTCTGCGCAGTAGCGAACTTGGGACCAGAGTCTGCGCAGTGGAAAGCGAAGTGGAGCCACATCCCACCCACAGTCGATCGCAAGCACACACCCCTGACCCTTTTTTAATTAGCCTGTATTGCTTCAATTTTTTGACTGCTGAGTGTCGTATAAGAGGCTTGTGTTAAAATAAGGTAAATATAATATAATATAAATATAATCTCTTCCTGAATATTCCGAAAAAGTCCATTGGCGCCTCAGTTCACTCAGAGAACCTGTCAGTCTCAGCTGTCAATCTTGACGTCACACTCCCCTTTTTTTAGCATCACTAAACTAACTTAAACCAAACGTATTTCAAAACGAACACTTGAACTTACATCAGCGTGATAAAATCTACATAAAATGACAAAAACCATCTTTGAAAACAAAATATTTGAAGTTAAATGTAATTATACAGTTTGTCTCATGTCCCAGTAGATTACTAATGGCGCTTTTCCACTGCATGGTACGGTACGGTTCGGCACGGCTCGGTACCGTGCCGAGGCGCTGCACAGTCGCTGCACAGTCGGCTGCCCACTGCTCCAAGTGTGTACACTTGGATGGGTTAAATGCAGAGAACACATTTCACTCCTCATTATACTCTGTATAATTGTGTATGTGACAAATAAAGCTCATCCGAGCTTAATTTGTATATTTGTTGTTGTATTTGTACGGTACGGTACGGCTCAGTTCGGATCGGTTTGCATTTCCACCGCAGTTTAGTGCCGCTATAGAGTGGGCGGGATTATTCACGCGTCGTTATAGTTGCGCCGCCTCTACTACGGTGACGTCATCATAAACGCGCCACAAACAAACTCACAACAAAGAAAGGAGACGGAATAGTGTTCTTCACTCTCGGCATGTGGATGTTTTTAACAGCAATGGAGAGGTCTATGAGAATGCTTGTGATTTACCCCCAGCAGCAGAGACTGTGGAGGCAGTGACACGGGCTGTAGAGGAGGAGGGCAGAGATGTTCGTGCAGGTGTGCTGCGTTACTTGATTAAGTTAACGTTAGTTAACTACTCATGTAAGTTAGCGTGTTCTGTAAAGTGAATTATCAATAAACTTTTGAATATTTCAAAATATACAATGTTTCCCTTGTTTTTTTTATTTATGTGATGGTTTTTATAATCGTGGCATTAATCATTTGTCTTTTTCAAGAGGTTCATTACGTGCTCATACAATAATACATATTTAATATAGTTTGGAGGTACACTATTCGATCAGATTGTTTTTAATTGAAGCAAAACACAGATACAAAGGTAAAAATATAAACAGAAAACATACTCTGAAAATATAGCAAGTTCAAAAGTAACGTTATATACATAAGGCTTTTTCCTTCGGCGTCACGCCTCGGCTATCAACGAGAGGAACGTCTGTACTTCCTCAACAGACAACGACACTGCTATTTTGTGGTTGATGCAAAAATGTGCGTTTGTTTAAACAGAAGTTGCGTCCGATCCTTCGCTGGCTGTGCTGATTTAAATCTAGCGGGTAGGGCTGTAGAGGAGGGTCTCGTGTCGCAAGTTCAGTGACGCAGTAATGACGATACTCTCCGGCCAATCAGTGATCAGTAGAGTTTACACGTCACGTTTTGGTAACGGTACGGCTCACTTGGAACCTCGGCTGAGGTGGTACTAAAAAAGTACCAGGTATCAGGTACAGTACCCAGTGGAAAACCCCCCAAAAGTGAACCGTACCGAACCGTACCGTGCCGTACCATGCAGTGGAAAAGCGCCAATAGAGAGAGCGGGGTTTATGACCTATATTGGGACCAGCCACCTGGGGGCAATCGAGACGCGATGGCTTCACTTTTGAGGATTAGAGCGGTTAGTGCGTTTGGCACACTTGGTTTGGAGCGATATAAGGGTGACTAATTAATAACAGAATTTTCATTTTTGGGTGAACTAACCTTTTAAAGTCAGAGCAACTGTACCATAACAAAAATATGTTCTAAGAACATTTTGCTAACGTTTTCATGAAGTTATGAGAATGTTAATTCTGAATGTAACGTTTTAAACATTTTAGCGTTTCGCAAACATTGTGTGAATCACATATAATTATCCTATGAAACTAGTAGGTAAACATAAAAAATAAACAACAACATTGGACAAATTTACAATGAACATGTTTCAGAGAAACGTTCCATGTAATGTTTTGGGACCAGCTAATGTTACTACCAGCGAACGTTTGTTGATAACTTTGAGAAAACTTTGCCAGAATATTAGGCGCTACCTGGGATCTGCTTTCAAAAGAAAACCTCACCCAAAAAAAAATATTCTGTTGTTTATTCATCTGCATGTCATTTCAATCTCTGCTAATCCAGCTAATGACCAAAAATGATTATCCTAGAACCTTTTTAAACCAGCTACCACTTAGTCCAGCTGCATTTCATCAGGGTTTTTCATTTTTTTCAAGGCAAATTACATTCAAACATTTTCCAGAAATCATTTTTCTAATAAATGTCAGAAATGCCATTATCATAAATCTTTAAACTATTTTCAGATGCAACAAACAGTTTTCAGATGTACGCAGTTATGTGATCGTAAAAGATTGGTGTTTTATTGAAATATTTTGGAAGAAACTCTGGAAATGTTTTTTGGACGTGGGACCGATTATACCCTTCAATTTGGGCCGTATACTTTAATCACACCCAGAGACATTGAGAGCTATGGAGACTGAAAAGTATGTAGCTATCAAGCTAACTCTATCTAATGTATAAATGAGGAATTTAAATTAATACACTATATTGCCAAAAGTATTGTGTCACCCCCTTCTAATGAAAGGTTTGATTACTTTAGTAATTTCCATGAGTTCAAATCTTAATGTTTAAGCATATAATGATATTCTATCATTGTGTGCTTCTAATTTTATAGCAACAGTTTGGACAGGAGCCTTTTCTATTCTAACATGACAGTGTCTCTGTGTATAAGACAAGGATCAAAGATAAATGATGATTCAGTCAGTGTGGAAGAACTTGACTGGTCTGCAGAAAGACAAGTCCTAATCCCAGCTGAACACCTCTGGTGTGACTTTAAATGCAGAACTTGAGCCAAAAATTCATCATCAAACAACAATGATTGGAAACATTCATAATATGGACAAAAGTACTGGGACGCCCTTCTTTAGAAGAGAAAAAGGCACTTCCAAACTGGGGCGTTCAAAGATGGAAACATAATTCATGTACTTAAAAGTTGTATTTCCACCTCTGTTGCAACAGTTTTGAAGTGTATGAAATGACTGTACCCATATGTACCCATATGTCATTGGTCTTTGTTGATTCATTTTTGGCTCAATTTATCAAACTACCATAGTCGTCTTCTTCTTGTCCTACAATCTTATATTACATCTTTCCAGTGTGTAGCACAACTGATGGCGTGGTAGCTGGGCTCTGCTAGGTCACGATCTGAGCATTGTGTTGCTAGACTGCACTGCATGAGCATGTTTTGCTCACTACCGCACTCACACTTGCTGGTTGGTTAGAGACCCCAAGCATGTAGCATTTGTAGGCATATTCCATGGCCAATTCGTAACCTGTTGAGGGTCTTCCAAATAGGCCATGGTTGATTATTGCCGCTGGCTAGACACTCAACGGGGATGATTCCTCTGGCTTCCCAAGAATCTGCCCCCGCACCAAAGGCATTTAATCTATGAAGCCAAAGAGTTTCAATAAAGACTTTCTTGGATGTGCTTATTGCTTGTGTGGTATCCATAAAGCTTTTTCTGGACATATATATAGTGGTTCAAGGACTACCATAGTATTGCTATCTGATATCATGATCTCACCACAGTATGTATTTTTTGTAAAGGATGTTGTCTGAGTCTCTCGCCGTCTGGCTCTGGCCCCAGACTGAGGTGTCCGCTCATGTTTGAAAGTGCAGATGAGTCGAGTCATCTCCTCTCCAGGAACCCACGGGCTGCTGTTCACTGTCCGCTTGACTCTCACGCAAGGCTATCAGTCATGTCCCCGCACAACACACCCCGAAAAACAGAGAAAAAATCTAAGATTTCTACCTTTCACTGGAAAGTGATGTTTCTACCAAACCTTCGTTTTCCCAGGCCTGGCATCGCTTCACAACATATTAACAATGTTGCACTTCTATTTATAGTTTTGTTAGCCAATAAATGTATACACTGCAAAGCTAACTTCCCAGACACCGACTAAGTTTAGTTCTGGACTAAACTGTTCTATTAAGGGATATTTATTTTAAAATAAAATCAATTAAAAAAGCATTTTAACAGTTAATTGGACTTCTCTTTAAGGGTCTCTTTTCTTTAATTTGCGTCAACACCACTAGCGCTTCTATGAGTGCTAGAATTAGCAGTTTACTGAACATTAGTTACAAATCAGAATGAGAAAACGCATTAAAATGGCAGCAGTTGTTTACTTCGACTAGTCGATTAGATAGGTTTAACCTTTCACTCAGATATTAAACCGTTTTGTTGTAGCCTTGATATTTTCAATGTTTCCATGGCTAATTCACTTCAAATCCCAAAGAAAGACACATTTTCTTTCTTTCTCTCTCTTTCTGAATTGTCGTCAGTCTGTCAATGGTTATTAGTTCAACTACATCTCTCCGACCTCTCTTTTATTTCCAACTCAATTAATTTTTTCGGTTTACTGTACGAGTCTGCTGATGAAAGGAGCAGCCGGCGCTATCATAATCCAACACAGGCCTCTGAAAGCGGAGCGCCAATGTTTGATTCTGGCCTAACATCTGATGTACCCCTCAAATCGGGTTATTGAAAAGTTATTGTATTTTTTATGCCGTATAAGAGCATGACAACATTCTTACCCATAATTACTTTTTCATTAAGCTAACATAGTATTCACGTTGTGTTGGAATGTCCATAATTATGAATTGACAACTCAGAAATTGTTTCGATGGAAACGTTCATAACACCACATGGACCCAATTGCAGTTGTGTTGTTGATAACAGAAAATAAATCAGTCACTACAATAATTTACCTCTATATTGCTTTTCAAAATGTAAAATAATTAAGCCCGCTAGGAAACATCAGCTTATAATAAAATATATCAAACACAATTACATAAAGGTAACCAAAAAATTACCTATACTTGAAGCTTTGACATGTTGTATGTTGTGTGATTTAAATGGTTTTAATTGCATTTAATGGATACTGTCAAGAATGTCAAGCTCTCTAATGTTAAAATAAAAGACTTTGAAATAATTTAATATAAATAACTAAAGATTTTACAAATTCTTAGGGGAATTAAAATAAAAATTAAGACTTAATATAAATATAAATAAATTAGTGCTGTCAAGTCTATTAATTCCAATTCCAAAATAAAAGTTCTGTTTACATAATATGTGTGTGTAGTGTGTATATTTATTCACTAGTCAACATTTGAAGTGGATCAAAATCTTTCATCAAAATTGTCCTAAAACCTAATTCCAAAATACATTCTTAGGACAACTTTGATGAAAGGTTTTGATCCACTTCAAATGTTGACTACTATAGACAAAAGTTATGTAAACACAAAACTTTATTTTGGAAGTGATTAATTGTGATTAATCTATTGCACAGCACTAAAAGGAATTAAATACATATACAACTATTAATTAAGAAATAAAAGAATAAATGAAGATAATTAGAAGTAACACATTTTGGGGTTATTAAAGGTTACATTAAATTACTAAATGACTTTAAAATGAATGAATTAATGAATTAATGAATGAATGACTGAATGAATTAAATTTAATTCGAAGTCACAAATGTAAGATTGACATTAAATACACATTGAAATGTAAGATGACATTAAAATAAATAAAATGGGTAAATATATTAAGAAATAAATGAATAAAGAAACAATTAGAAGAAGTAACTTAAATGACTAAATTACTTTTAAATGAATGAATGTATGAGTGAGTGAGTGAGTGAGTGAATTAATCAATTAATTCATTAATTAATGAAATAAGTAAAAATGTACAATTAAATGACGTCGAAATAAATATAAATTAATACATAAATTAATGCATAAATAGTAATGCATTGCATTTCATTTAATTTAATTTAATTAGCAAATTTCAGGGTGTGATATATCTGAGTACAGTTACATTTCTGTTTCTTTTCTGTGAACCAGTAGTTCACTAGGTGATCACTGTGCTGTATCTTTGGTAGGGCTGTAAGGATCTCAGCACAGTATGTTATGCTGGTTTGAGTGCTGTGTGCTTGTTTGTTCTGCTATTATTGTCTCCGGGGTAAAGTGTTCTCCATTAAGACTCCCTATGGAGAAGCTAGACACAACTATTGCTAAAGATGAAATCAACATTGAATGCAGCAGACATTGATGCAACCTTAGCTCTGCATGTATTAGAGGCATATTCCCCATTTTTATGAGAATCATAGGATATTTTACATCAAATTAACCTAAGCAGCTATTTTACACACATCAAATCAGTCATGCAACTTATTGACTTTATCTAACAACTAAAATCATACAGTGTCATAATTCAGTTAATTGTATTGGAAAATCTATTGGAAAAAAGTAATTAACAAATTTTAATGACCGAAATTTTCATATTTAGCCATGTGCCACATTTTGCCTGCCATGCATTTCCTGCATTATGAAACATCATGTAACATTGTGACACAAGATAACAAGATCATCAAGGAATTTAAACTGTACAAACAAATTCAAAAACTGACTTGTATTTTAAGCACCTTCATAAAATACATATGCACGGTAGTGATAATATTGTTTATATACGATTATAGTATTATTAATATTATATTTAATAATATAGAATTAGCTTTTACTTTCATATGTTCTTTATTTTATCATTATTATTTTTTATGTATTTCTAATTAACTTTTTTTCTTCAGTTTTAGATCTAGTAAATGTAGTACTTCGAACTGAAACTTATTTTATTTTATTTTTTTGCACAAGGCAACATTTCTTATTGCCACTCACCCAGAATTCTGAGTTTACATCTTAAAATCTGTTTTTTTCCTAAATAAAATACATAATAAACAAAAAATTTTTTTGCAACTTAGCTCACATTTTTTACTTTTTCCCACAATTGCTAATTTATTTAGACTTTTTTCTTCAGAATTCTGAGTTTGTATCTCACTATTCTGATTTTGTTTCCTGCAGTTGCAAGATTTTTTTATCCTGCAGTTTAAACAAGCTTCCACATTTTACCCATGTAATTAACAATAAATAAATAATTTATTATCTGATAATTAAGACTTCATAAGTTTATATCTCTCATATCTGGTTATTCCACAGCAGGAGCCTGGCACATATGAACACACGTGGATTTGGGTGGTGCGCGAGCGTATTCGCCTGTGCTAACCAGACAAGCCCAGGAGCTGAAAATAGATATAGATCAATGGGAGTCACCATGCTGTGCTCCACGAGTTCGACTCTGTCATCAGAAACACTGCCGCCCCAAGGACACAGACAGAGAGAGAGAGAGAGAGAGAGAGAGAGAGAGAGACATTGGGTGGAGTATTTGAGGACGAAAGAAGGTAAAAGATCAATACGGGAATCAAAGGTGTTTGAAGAGCAGAAACAGAGCGTGTGTATGTCTCTCACATTTTTACTCGCCCTGTTCCCTCTCTCTCTCTTGTTGTGGTTGATGGCTTGTCCAGTATCATCCATTATGGCTTCACTCTCTCGGCAGGGGGCACAGCAGTGTGTGTGTGTGTGTGTGTGTGTGTGTGTGTGTGTGTGTGTGTGTAAAAGCAGGGCAGATCTCAAGGGCAAGTCAGGACATTCTGCCCGCAAGTTTCCCTTTCAACATTCAGATGAAACTTTTAGCTACGGATTTGTGACGATGACAAATTTTTATTATTTCGAAATAATATTAAGAAATTATTTTAAAATATTTCAGAATGCAGTTTGCCTAACGCAAAATAAAACCTTTTTATTTAAAGAAGCTGCGTACAAGCGCTTTTAAAAGAACAGTTCAACTAAAAATTTAAATGTCTTGAATATTTACTCACCCTCAGGCCATCCAAGTTGTAGATGAGTTTGTTTCTTCATCAGAACAGATTTAGAGAAATTTTACGTTACGTCACTTGCTCATCAGAGGATCCATTGCAGTGAATGGATGCCATCAGAATGAGAGTCAAAGCAGCTGATAAAAACATCACAATAATCCACAAATAACCGACACCATTCCAGTCCTTCAATTATCATCTTGCTTCCAGCTAAAACACGAATCCTCTATCCATAATATTGCTTTATCCAGTCATCTTGACTGAATCAGGGGAGAAATATGTACAGATCAAGTGCTGTTTACAAGCAAAACCAGTTCTTAATGGTTCTAAATAAATATGTTGGTATATGTGAGAGGACAAAAGGGGATGGATCTTTCACTGGATGAAGAGTTATCATGGATCAATTTAAAACGCCTTAAAGATGGATTTGTTTCTTACAGACACAGCTTTTCACTTTCAATTTACACATACTGGAAGCATTAACCTGTTTTTATGAATTAGGAGGTACAAATAAGAGACTAGTATACATCTATACAGATTTGGCTATTAAGCTATATTTCTGATTTGTTTGTCTTTTCATTCTTACATTCAAAGTTCATACTCTGAGGGAGTTTTGGTGTACTGTACATTGACCTCTGAGCTCTCCTGAGACAGTGTTGTAGTGTACGTCAAGTAAATATTGGCTGCCAGCTTGTCCTCTGAGTCCTCATGCCACAACGGCTCCATTCACAATCATAGACTGCCACGTTTCACAGGACACTGTGGGAAAAACGTATATCAAATATTAATGCAACCCATGTCCTAGAAGACAAACCCTGCCTCCCACTCTATCTCTCATGTGACTCGTTAGTGTTACAAGGTCTCAGGTGTGAATGGGGAGCAGGTGTGTTAAATCTGGTGTTATCCCTCTCACTCTCTCATACTGGTCACTGGAAGTTCAACATGGCACCTCATGGCAAAGAACTCTCTGAGGATCTGAAAAAAATAATTGCTGCTCTACATAAAGATGGCGTAGGCTATAAGAAGTTTGCCAAAATCCTGAAACTGAGTTGTAGCACAGTGGCTAAGACCATACAGTGGTTTAACAGGACAGTTTCCAGTCAGAACAGGCCTCGCCATGGTCGACCAAAGAAGTTGAGTGCACGTGCTCAGCGTCATATCCAGAGGTTGTGTCTGGGAAATAGACATATGAGTAGGGTCGGGTATCGTTTGGGTTTTTTCGATACCGGTGCCAAAATTATACTTTTAAAATGGAACCGGTGCCTGAACCGATACTTATAAAAATGTTTTTACCAATTAATAATTGGATTGGCCATTAGCACTAAAACATATGGGCCCGGTTTCACAGACAGGGCTAAGACTAAGCCAGGATTAGACCATAGTTCAATTAGGACATTTAAGTATTTTTTTATAAACATGCTTAGAAAAAAAATACTGGGGTGCATCTTGAGACAAAACAAAGGCACTGATATATTTTAGTTAAGAGTTACATTTTAGTCTAGGTCAAGGCTCAAGCCTTGTCTGTGAAACCAGGGATGATGTCTTTTTCATTCATACTGGACGCCAGAGGGTGCCCGTGAATAGAACATCCACATATCCAGTCATAGAAGTAGCGGAACTCATGATGTTCCAGGGTTATGGATAAAGTCATTGCTATTGCTGTAACTGAGTAAACAGATGATATAAATGTTTTGAATGATAAAATAAATACAATAAACACTTGACTATGACAATGTTTAGCTGTGTTATTCAAGCCATCTCTGGTATTTTCATAATAATTAAGTATATTGCTAATCAATGTATTAGTAGCCTATGGAGTAGTAGTAGCTTAGCTAGTTAATGGAAGGCTAGCTGCTGTCGTCAGAGCAAGTGTAATTACTGCATTCACGCGCTCCTCGGATGCTCTCATTTCCTGAGTTGTGCTTTTAAGTCGGAATTTGAAAACAGCGCACTCGCGTTTCTACAAAGATTTTAGGGAAATTATTTTTCATTTGCGGTGCCGGTGATGATGCTTTTTACATATGTTTCGGAGAAACAAAGGACAAATATTTCAACCGATCGCTCAGAAATGACACCGAAATCTGCGTTCTGATTCGGTTCTAGTACATGCCGGTTACATAGGTACCGGTGTCATAATGGTACCGGGTAATTGGGCGGATCAAATTGGTCTGCATGGCTGTCGTCCCAGAAGGAAGCCTCTTCAAAAGGTGATGCACAAGAAAGCCCGCAAACAGTTTGCTGAAGACAAGCAGAGTAAGGACATGGATTACTGGAACCATGTCCTGTGGTCTGATGAGACCAAAATAAACTTATTTGGTTCAGATGGAGTCAAGCGTGTGTGGTGGCAACCAGGTGAGGAGTAGAAAGACAAGTGTGTCTTGCCTACAGTCAAACATGGTGTCATGGTCTGGGGGTGCATGAAATTCAAGATTCAAAGCGTTTATTGTCATGTGCACAGTGAGGAAAGGCAAGTTTCCCTGTACAATGAAATTATTTATTTGCTGTCCACATTGAATTCCAAGACAAGTCCAAATTTTGTAAAAATAAAAACAGACATACATACACAAGTAAAAAATAATAAAACAGACATGTACAAAACAGACATACACATAAATAGCATCTGTGGGGCATCCTCAAATGGAAGGTGGAGGAGCGCAAGATCTCTAACATCCACCAACTCTGTGAAATCGTCATGGAGGAGTGGAAAAGGACTCCAGTGGCAACATGTGAAGCTCTGGTGAACTCCATGCCCAAGAGGGTTACGGCAGTGCGGGAAAATAACGGTGGCCACACAAAATATTGACACTTTGGGCCCAATTTGGATATTTTCACTTAGGGGTGTAATCACATTTGTGGCCAGCGGTTTAGTCATTAATGACTGTGTGTGGAGTTATTTTGAGGGGACAGCAAATTTACACTGTTATACAAGCTGTACACTCACTACTTTACACTGTAGCAAAGTGTCATTTCTTCACTGTTGTCACATGAAAAGATATAATAAAATATTTACAAAAATGTGAGGGGTGTACTCACTTCTGTGAGATACTGTATTAACTTATTGTTTATTGAAATGCTATATAAAAGTAATATCACACTCACAGTCTCGCTGTTTTTCCACAAGTCACGGCAAGCAAGTCAGTTTTTTGTTTCTTGTTTGCTTTTGTAATAGAGTGACCTAGACTCCCAAGTCGCCAGATGAGTAAGACTCGTGATTGGTCAAATGCCTGAAGGAAACATAAACAAGGAAAGAAAAGCAAAAGGCTCATTCATAATATTTTGATAGGGCTTCTGGACATTAACACTTGATTGCACTGATTTGTCAACTGTGTCCCGAGGACATTTGAATCTGTGTTGTGCTGTTGTGAGTTTTATGAGGTAGATATGAGCTAAAGTGTACGATAAAGATTTTTTGCTTTATTAGCTAAAATGAGGAAATATTTATTATGCTTAATCCACAATTTACTTAATAATTGCTCAAAGATTCAATTATACCTATTATATTAATATACAAAAAAAGTCCCTTTTACTTGACATTTCTTATAAAGAAAGCATTTTTCTTATTTGTTTGTTTGTTCATTCGTTCGTTCCCAATTTAAATGTAAGGTTACACCGTTTGGCCTACTGTTTTGGCCTACTGAGTATATTACATAATTCAGTTTATTTTCAGATTAATTATTGTCTTGTATTTCTTCTCTTATCCCGAGCATAAGCACATTTTCACCTAAAAAGTAAAATCATGTCATAATTTACTCACCATCATGTAATTTCAACTCTGACTGACATTTCCATTGAATACAAACTATTTATTTTTGGTGAATTGTTAAGCTGTCGAGATCCAATAAAATAGCCTATGGAAGCCAGTTCCTTCTCCAGAATAATGATAAAAAAAATGTAAAAATGTAATTGCAACTTCTTATCTCACATTTCTGACTTTTTCTCATAATTCAGTTTTTTTTCTCAGAACACAAAATGGTGAGATATAAATTGCAATTCTGAGCAAAGATGTAAACTCATAATGTGAAATGTAAACTCAGAAAAAAAAATCTGAATTGTGAGGAAAATGTCTGAATTCTGAGTTTATATCTTGTAGGTGTGTTTATATTTCACAAATCAGTTTTTGCGCAAAACCAAGCATGAATTGTGAGATGTCGCAATCACCGTTTTTTTTCATGTTTTATTCTGTGGCAAAAATAGATTTCCATAAAATTGACAAGGAATGGGATTTTTTTTTCAAGGGAAATAAAAGCACACCACTAAATATTCCCTCTAAAATAATTATTTTTGTCCATCACTGCTTTTGTTTTATTCTGTTTTTAGAGGACACAATGTTTCAATTTAATTGTTCAAATACTAGTGTCAAAACCCATTAGTTTTGATGCTAACATTTCGGCACGGTGGTACACCCAGACTCTGTGCTGTACTAGCCAGACAATATTTATTCTAAACCAGCAAATTCCCATTCTTAGTCATCTGCGCTGGGTTCCCAAGGGGAAACTTTCTGTGAAAAACAGGAAAATTATGGAAGAGTTCAAAGAGGACCCTTTTGAGTGGATCCAACATTTCACTTTCCATGAGCACGGAGTGCATACGTAAAACAGCTTCATTAGTGCAAAACTATTTAGTCATGATTAATGTCTTCATCGTTCTCTTGTTTCTCTGATCTCAGCTTTGTTTTGATGATAAAGTTCGCTCTTATCATTGGGTCACAGACCTCTATTAAGAACAGGCAATGTGCTTTCGTCTGCAGCCAAGTTTATATAGAAGACAAACATAGAGCTGCACGTGATGTTCATTCAACTTTGGGTGCTTTTCCCAGAAGTTGATTTTTATTCAAATCAACATTCTTCTTTTTGTTATATGACAGTCACATTAGAAATCACTGTAAAAAAAATTAAAGTTTACATTAAAATTTCAAGGCAACTTGCTGCATAGCTTTTTTTATTTTACTCAAACTTTGAAACAAGTTGGTCACTCAACCCAAGTCACTGAGTAGTCACTTGTCTCTTTTTTTTGTTGTTGTTGTTGTTCAGCTAACACAGTTTTGTTAAGTTGATACACATTGGGAAAGCATTGCAAGTCTTTATTTTAACTATGTTCTGTGAATTATTTTTACTATTTTACAATTGACACGCATTCATGGATAAGTTAGTCTAATAAGTAAACAAAATCATCTTTGTTTGTAAGATAACTTACAAGACTAAGATATCCAAGGACGACTCAAAAGAATGTGAACATATTCTATGACTCTATTAAACTAGACACTAAACTAAAGTAAAATGAAAAACAAAAACAACAAAACAAAAAGTTTAAATGAAATCATCAAACAGCAAAACAATAATCCTATAACAGTAACTGCATAATTTATCCATGCTGCAATGCATGCTGAGAACTCACAAAGCCTTAACATTTCAACAACATGAAATTCTTTATTCAGACAACTGTTTGACTAGTTGGGACAACATTTGGGGTAATTTAGCATGTTTTAGTATATAAGACTCAAAAGGTTTCGTAAACTGGAAAATGTGCAGTTGAATTTTTTACAGTGTGTCTTTTATTTCATTACTACTTCATAAAAAGGATAGATTCACTAGATTTAACCCTTGTCCTGGAACCAAAGTTTGATTTAAAGCATAATAATGCATGATAAAAAACTATGACAATAGTACAACCTATAACTAATGTAAGTATATAACTGTATCCTCATGCATACAATAATGTGATACATACTAAAGCAAATGACAACTGTTTGATTAAAAACAAAATGCTTTCAAATCTCAGATTATGCTATATTATGACAGAATCTTGGATTAATTAATTGTGTTCATTTTTTACTAATTGATCATAGCCCTCAAGGATCTGATATTATCCACCTCAGCTTATAAAAATCTTTAAAAATGTGTGTGTGTGTGTGTGTGTGTGTGTGTGTGTGTGTGTGTGTGTGTGTGTGTGTGTGTGTGTGTGTCTGTGTCTGTGTGTGTGTGTGTGTGTGTGTGTGTGTGTATAATGAAGTAAACATAACTGGTAAAACGTTTCAATATTTATGATGTAAAATTGGTAATTTTCACCACATCAAAAAATGTAAACTGATATTTGTATGGCTAATTATTTCCATTCATGCTGTAATGTTGTCAACTTTTGCAAAATGTATGCAAAATGCTGTTAAACACAGCATATAATTAGAGATATGGTGAGTGACAAAAAGACAAATATTTTTATATGACGCATATGTACACTTTTGTAAATGCTCAAATAAATAAACTCCGAAAATTGTTTATTTTCAAAAAAGTCCACATGAACGAAAGTGGGCGAAGTTAAAGAAACACCCTCAAATGATTATCATGTGAATTTCCAGTATAGATGACAAATATTTTGCATATTCAAAGCCTTTGGAAAATAGCTCCTGCTCAAAAAAGAGCCGGAAATCAAGTAAACGTCACCATTATCAATAAAAACAAAATTAATCCTTCTCCTATCTTTTAAACATTATTCTATGAATATAACGCAAATATGAAAATACTGCATCTCTCTTAATATTTCCTCTATGCTTGGATTAATCAAAGATGATAAGATTTAGGCTATAGCTGTACTGCCAACAATAATGCAGATGCGAGAATGGACATTTCAGTATGTACAAAATATCTCATGCCATACCGTTAATACTACAAACAACCAAACTGTAAATAATACCTCAAATCATGTGGCTTAAGAAAAAATGCCAACAAATCCTTTATTCGCCTAGTAACTAACCAAAAGAGCATAAAAAAACACTTAGCATCATGCTAAGAACCACTTTAGCCAGCAGCTGTTAGTAGTGAAAAAAATAACAAACAGAAGTCTAAATAACACTCTTGTAGTTCTCATTTCAAGCTTTGGAATAAAACTCTGATCTTCAACCAACTTTTCTTCTCAATTATGAGCAGAACCTGCTCAAAACAACACGGCTAACTCGTTCCAGATTAGCAAGCTGGAAAATGAACTGCTAATGGTGCTTCACTCTCACACACAGGAGCAGTGTGTGCCAATTTCAGGCATTCTACACCAGGAATTCAAGCTTTGTGGTCATAACAGAGCGTTTCTGGAGGTAGTGTGACAACTAACCGCAAATCTAAACAAGTGAATCAGTGAAACAATGGGCAGCAGAAAAAAAACAAGAGTTATGGTCTTCATCCTTGGAGATAAACAGTGAGAGAAAATATAATCTGTTTTTCTTCCAGCCACACAGACGGGCTTGAATCAGAGCTGTCGATTAGTGACGTCATCAAGATGGAGGCAGATGTGAGGCAGTCAGGGAATCTAAATCCTTTCGTGTCCTCACTGACCATTCATTTTGTTCCGTTCCCTTATCCATTTCTTGTTCTTTGTTTTTCAGGATTGTTGTTGCCAGGTTCACAAGCTCTCTTTTCCTCCTTAAAGGTAAAATAATACATTTTAAAAAGAATACATTATATATATATATATAATGTTTCAGTGTACTTGTACTGCTCAGCCTATACAAGTACACTGAACACAGGTACACTGTTATTTTAGATATTTATGATATATTAAGAATTTTGCACAAAAAGGAAATATTATCTGTCAATCTGTCTATAAAGTAATATGAAGTTAAAATGTCTATAAGATTTGTTAATAGATGTGTACATTGGTGAATAAAAAGTTAAAAAGAACAGCATTTATTCAAAATAGAAAACTTAATTATATAGGCCTCATCGCTTTTTATCCATTTCATACATCCTTGCTGAATAAAAATATGAATTTCTTGAAAAATAAAAATAATAATAATAACAAAAACATTTAATGACCCCAAACTTTTGAAAGGTAGTGTATATTGTTAGAAAGGAATTCTATATTGAATAAATGCGGTTCCTTTTTATCAATCAAATAATCAGGAAAAAAAATTCCAACAAATATTAAGCAGCACAACTGTTTTCAACATTGATAATAATAAGAAACATTTCTTAAGCATCAAATCGGCATATTAGAAGGATTTCTGAAGGATCATGAAAATTCAGCTTTGCATCACAGGAATAAATAATATTTTGCAATATATTCAAATACAAAACTGGCAATAAAATTTCACAATATTGCTGCTTTTTCACTATTTATCATTAAATAAATGCAGCCTTGATGAGCAGAAATCCCCTCTTTTAAAAACATTTAAAATCTTACTGATCCCAAACTTTTGAACATCAGTGTATATACAAGTTATTAATTTCTTTATATTTTTCGTCTTTGTTAAGTAAATGTATTAATTTGGCACAAATAGTTGAGCAGTTCAGTGGTAAATTCTGCTATTTCATTTGTGATAAAATCCCAGATCCATTCAGGAGAGTGGCTGGAGAGATGGCGGGATGGAATGCTGGAGCGATGAAGGGAGGGAGAGCAAGGTTCACAGGATTGAGTCGAGGTAGATTAAACACTTTACGGTTCATTTCATGACCTCACAAATGCCCTGCATTAATACTGCTGCCAACCCCGCTAGAACTCATTCAGGACGGCATCCACTGCTCTAATTTTAATGATGCTCTTTACAGCATGTTTCAGTTGTGGATATTAAAGCTTGAGCGTTAGCATTAGCATCTAGCTAAATATATTGCATTCAAATTTTTTTGGTTTGTACACTTACAAATGGCACGGTTTTTTTATCATTTCAGCGAAAACATCACAAGCTCCCCCACCTCCTTCTCCTTTGCACACAGGATTGTGGGTAATAGCCCAAATAGCATGCAAATATGCATGCTGCTACATTTCATGCTAGAAGAATTACCTCATACCGGTACTTTTGGGCCACACTAATCCTAATATTATGATGCTGGGAATGCAGAACTAGCGAAACATTTTCAGACATGTGAATGGGTGATTTCTGCTAAAGCACTTAGACAAACACTTTTTTTCCCTGTAACAATAGAAAAACATCATGCCTATCCTTTGAAACCCCCTCAATTTCAATTGACATGACGCTTCTGTATACAGAGGCTTTCCTCTCCTCTCGTAATCTTTTTCTTGGTCACTCTCGATCTTCTTTTCCCTGCAGGAAAACACGAGGGGTGTTACATTTGGTCTGTCTGGTTTAGTAAGTGTCTCTCTCTCTCACGGCTGAGCTCTTGGCATTCCTGCCCACAACATCAATATCATTAGTTCAAAGTCTTTCCTTTTTTTCACCGGACAGTCTGTCCACCGTGGGCTGTACAATCCTCTCTATCTCTCATATCCCCTCTGTCCCAGTTAACTTATTCCACCAGCGTAAATGTAAGTAATCCGCTGCCGTGCATATGTTTTTACTCCGTCTCTGCTGGGTTGTGTATTTAGAGTAAAGAAGGCACATTTAAATATTATTGGAGCCCCTTTTTAGCATTAAGTGAACATAATGGCATAAACCATGCAGCAGAGATAGATTTAAAATATTATCATATTGTATTTTATTATTTTAAATTAAAACATATAAAAAATCTGTAACTTGTAAGAAAATGATACAATTCAAAACAATTACAAACAAAATATTATTATTATTATTGTTATTAAGAATAATTTTATACATGGATGGATGGATGGATAGATATTTGTATTTTAGACAGACAGACAGAGAGATAGACAGATAGATAGATAGATAGATAGATAGATAGATAGATAGATAGATAGATAGATAGATAGATAGATAGATAGATAGATAGATAGATAGATAGATAGATAGATGGATAGATAGATAGATAGATAGATAGATAGATAGATGTGTCTATTATTATTGATAATATTTAAATATCCTATATATATATATTGTATAAATATTTATTTTAATGAATTAATTTTATATTATCTGTTTATTTTACTGGTTCGTTAAAGATGTAGTTAAACCCAAATAAATACAATTGTCACAAACATGAATGAAGCACTGTTCCATGGTATTCTTTGAGTAATGAGAACCATGATTGTATCATTTGATACCACCGCTGAATCATCGTCTGCAATAATAGTCTTTTGTAAGGGGGTCTGATTTTCCATTGAACCCTCTGTTTTTACATGTAACTTCATTACCAAACATCTGATTCGTCCTGTGACTCGTTAAAATCGGATGATTCAAGTTCACGTTCACTGTTTTTGGAGCATATGTTTACAGAACGACTGGATGAGACTCAGTGAGAGAGAGGGGGAGAAAGATGGTGTTTTAAAGCTTTCTTATAAACAGAAAGTAATGGGTAGTCTGTGTTTTTGTGCTCCGCTGTATTTCTTGAAACTGCAGTGGTGTTTAAAAGTTAGATGATGTTGACCTCTGCTGGTCTGGAAGTGGACTGCATCAATGCCAGCGTGACCCCTGGTTTCACTGCCTATACAACTGCTCATATACCAAATAAATAAGAGCATCTGTCAGCATAATGAAATGCTGAAAGTGGTGCTGTAAAATGTCCTAGATAGATAGATAGATAGATAGATAGATAGATAGATAGATAGATAGATAGATAGATAGATAGATAGATAGATAGATAGATAGATAGATGTGATTGTGAATAATTTGGCCATCCTGTAATCCAGTGAATCTCGGCAGAGGATTAGAGTTTTCTCTGTCTCACTCATTCTCTCTCATCACCCGCTGTGTTTTTACTGTAAGATAAAGCATATTGTCCATAAATTGTCATAATCCCAGCAAACAGCACAAATCACTAATGTGAGTGGAGAATGACTGGCTCCGCACTACATTGCAGAATATTATCCTCAGCTGTGAGTAACCTACTTCTATCTGTCTGTCTGTCTGTCTGTCTGTCTGTCTGTCTGTCTGTCTGCCTGTCTGCCTTTCTATCTATCTATCTATCTATCTATCTATCTATCTATCTATCTATCTATCTATCTATCAATTCAAAATTGCTTTATTGGCATGACTGTAAATTATACAATATTGCCTAAGCTTAGTATGCATGTACAAAAATATAAAATAATAATAATTAAATGAATATTGCATTAATGGAATGGAATATTATAAATTCTTAGAAGTATTAAACTGTAACACATTAGAACGTGTGAACATTTGATACCACAGTCTTTAACTTACATAGAAATATACATATATACATACTAAGGATCACTGTGGAGAACAAAAGGGTAACACACATGCAGGTCAGGTCAGACACAATACACATTCACCTGCAGTTTCTCAGGCTGTAACACACACACACACACACACACACACACACACACACACACACCTACACACGCAGACACACACACACACACGCACACAAACACACACACACACACACACACCTGCTGTCTCTCAGGCTGTGACACACACGCACACACACACACACACGCACACACACACACACACACGCAGACACACACACACACACACGCATACACACACACGCACACAAACACACACACACACACCTGCTGTCTCTCAGGCTGTGGCACATCCACACGTATCTCGCCGCAAGTGCTGCTGTCTGTTCCTCTCCTAATAGTATCTTTATTTGTTCTGTTTCACCAATGGCTTAAAGTTCTTTATGAAGTTGGTGAGTTTGTTGAAGTAGAGGTTTCTTATGGATCTGTATTTATGACAGTTAAGGAGAAAGTGCATCTCGATCTCTCCTGTCTCACAGTGAACACAAACTCTTTGCTCTCTGGGTAACCAGCTCTTTCTGTGTCTGCCGGTCTCGATGGCTAGTCTGTGTTCACTGAGCCTGTACTTGGTCAGGATTCATCTCTGCTTTGTGTCTCTGACACTCTGGAGATAATCTTCCAATTCATAATTAGATTTTAGGGTTCGATAGAATTGTAATTTACTTTGTGTTTTAGTTTCTTGATCCCAATGTTCCAGATATGTATTTTTAGATTGTTTCATAATTTGATATATTTTGATGTTTAGGTGAGAAGCAGTTCTGATCTTAGACTGGTTGGTGTTAGTAGAGTTAATCAGGTTAGTAAGTCTCAGAACCAGCTGACTGAGTGGACTCTTTTCGGGGTTCAGTTCTTGGGTTTGTAATGTTTTAAAATGTAGTGATTCTGTTTGACTTGATTTTAGATGCATCCAGAATTTGAGGGATATTTTATGCGTATTAATAATCAATGGGAATCAACCTAATTCCACCCTGCATGCATTATTGGGTGTATGAGGAAAGCCCGGAAGATCATCAAGGACTCCAGCCACCCGTCCCACAGACTGCTCTCTCTGCTGCCCTCAGGAAGACGTCTCCGCAGCACCCGATCCCGCACTAATACAACAACCTATCTGCTACCACTGGATACCATCCAATGCACATCCATGACATTGCGTATCCGGCCTATGTATAATCTATTGCACTTTTTTTTTTTTACATATTATTGTGTGTTACAATATTATTACATAATGTAGAATGTGTACATACTGTGTATAATGTGTATTGATAACTAAGTATGTCTACTAGTACACTGTGTGTACTGAGTATATATATGTGTATTTTGTACATTGTCATCTGTATAAGTTTGTAAGTATGTACTGTCTATATGTAAATTGTTTCTGCACTGTCTGGAGCACGCTCTCAAGAATTTCACTCACCAAGGCACATGTGCTGTGGTGATGTGACTATAAAAGTGATTTGATTTGATACACTCTGTAATAAAAGTTTAATATAGAGCTATTGTTTCAGCTCCGGGAATTATACATTAAATAGTCAATATTGCTTGGTTAAAAGTAATATTAATATTTAACTTATTTATACTGTATTAAGTGATCGTCCACCGAACATTAACCTCAGCATATCCTGTCAAATTCAGAGCTTAGGTAGCTTTCTCTTTATGGCAATGAGGATAAAACCTGAAATCACATTCCAGAGACAATTCTTTATAAAATGAAACAAGGTTTATTCGTAATACTGCTATTCTAACATAAATGGATTAACTAATGATACACAAACACACACATGCATAAAGGATTTTGGTGAGTAAACTCCTGAAGTTAAAATTAGCCCTTTTAGCTTTTAACGTTTGACTTCAACCGGAAAAGATCACGACAGATGCCTTTACTCTGTTACTGCTTTCAGATCAGATTTTACCAGTTCAATCAGGAATATAGATTTAGTTAATGGTACTTGCTTGTTTAAGAAGCAGGCTGGATGTTGGTTTCGTTTTCTTCAAATGCGTTGCTCTGGTCTTTTGTCCTCGGAGGCCACGTGGGTGGTTCGGGCTTCTTCGGGTGTTCTCGTGTGGAAACCCGTGATATGTGGATACTGCCGCGTGACGTCACAGAAGAGCTCTCCTATCGGCTGCAGGCGTAGAGTTCGTTGTGTTTTGATGTTATGCCTTCTATCCTTCGAATTCGACTAGATGGTTGGTTTAGTCGGTGTCGAGGCCAGAGTCCAGGTAAGCGCGCGAGCAGGCCGAGTCTTCACGAGATGTTCAAGAGAGGTTCCAAAAGAGTCAAGCCAAGAGCACGCAAGAGAGCGAGAGCTGGAGAGCGCAAGAGAGAGAGAGCTGCCCGCGGGCGCATCGTTTTCAACAGTCCAACTTGGCCCTGCCCACGGGCGGCTTGTCGAATCCGATTGTCCGTATGGGGCAGAGCCCCGCCCATGTCCAGGCTTGCTGGGGTGGAATTTTAAGTTCTGTGATATCTCTCCACTTTTGGGCAAGATAAACTTATCGATCTTTATACATGTATAATTATGCAGGGTGCTAAAATTTAACGGTCATCAACACAGTTTGTCACATCCGCGGCCAGCTTTCTTTAGAGATCAAACACCGCATAATAATACACACATTACAGTTTATACCGTTTAAAGCATGATTAAAAATTCCCCACATTGTCCTAAATCATTCGCATTCGAAATCATCACATCATGCCTATGAGGGAAAGAGTACACATTAAATATCCATATATTTATTTGTGTAGATAGTTGTAAAAGTCATAAGTGGAGTAAATGTCAGAAGTTTGGTTTTCCTTGGTCTGTCCGATGGAGAAGAGTCCTGCTTTGTGTTAAATGGGGGGGTTGAAATATGCTCTGGAATGTAGACTTGAAGGCGTCCAGAGCCATTCCTGGAGCCGTCCGTACCTTTGCACGAGCGTTAGTGATGGGATCAGTTGACCTTCTCCCTTTTGCAGAAAGGGAGGACTTGGGGAATAATTCATTTCTGTTGCTGGGTTGAATTCCCTGTGTGTGTCTTCGTGCGATGTCACACTACACATCCCCCTTTGCTTGATGATGTTCCCGATGGAACATCGTCAGGCACTGGAACAAGAGGCAGAGAGAGAACCGACACACACAAGACACCAACGAGATCTCTATCACTGACTGAAAACTGGTGCAGGGTAATTTGGAAAGGAACAGGATAGAAACTTGAGAAGACATAGGGCTACCTTGTTTAGCATTATTGACAATTGGGTCATTTTGATTGGTTTAATTGTCGGGGTTTTGACGAGACGGTATGGGCAGGATCTCAATCAGGTCGGTCACATTCTCGGGTTCGGATTCTTGGTCGAGATTGTCACGTCGAAAAAGGCGAGGGACGCCTGACGTACATTTGTTGAGAGACTCTTGAACGACGTTCACTCGCTTGTGTAGGAGGAAGGCCAGTGTCAAGGTCACGACATATCCTACGATAGTAGAGATACAAAGCGCCGTGTCCGCGGCAGACCAGGACCGAATAATTGGCGCGCCGGCAGGCGGAAGGCGAGCGATAGCTTCTAAAGCTGTGTCGACCGGTGTAAGATCAATAAGCTGCGTTCCCTCCTCCTTGATCCTTTCTTCCAATTCTGGATCGAGAACAAAGGAATGCTGCTTGAAGAAGGGTGAGATTTCGATTTCGGCCTGATACTCGTCGTCGGTGAGGTGATACAATGCTAGTTCGTCAATATGGAGGATCGAGCCCTTAGGGACCGTGATCCATAAAGTTTGGTTAGGCAGACTAATGCGCGTAGCGGTGTCGTGTTGATCATATGTGAGGGTAGCCGTTCGGGCTGGAGTGTTAACCAGCCATTGGTTTCCGACAATTTCGGCTTGTGTTACCTCAACCTGAGAACGTGGTGTTGCTTCGGCGGGGCAGCTAGCGTAGGGCCTCATGGCTTCTAAGCCACAGATGCCCTCTGTATTATCGCGTATGAACGGTTTACTCGGGCAGAGGAAGTGAATGTCTTTAGTAAGCGTACACATCTTTAGGTTTGGGGCCAAGTACAACTGTTCGTTGCTATCGTGATACGCGACGACCTCGGGAGTGTGGATTTTGACATAGGTGTTCCCTTGCCAATATCCCACATTCACAACATCTTTAAGCCGATAAATATTATTCGCATTGATAATAGGCAAACTGAGAAGAAAACTAAGTCACCTGTTTCCGGGTTTGCGTATATGGGAATAACGCTGCCGGGAAAGGGGTGAGATGGGTTTGGATGAGACTAACGGGGCCCGCAGTGGCCGAAGTTACGACGTTTGAACAAGGCTAAGAGGTATCACGTAGTACGGAATCCTATTCATGGCTAAGTTATCAATCAAGGAACTTACATCGCGTATCATGTCGTTCATGATTTTGGCGGGTGGCCTCGATCGGTTAACACCAGTTCTTACGACGACCTTATTGACGGAGGTCGATCTCACTTTCAGGACCTGTATTCAAGGATTGGTTAAGGGGGTTCAAAGTGAGAGAGAGAAAAGGAAAAACACAAAGTGAGACATGAGATAAAGAAACCAAATGATAAAGTAAAAAAATTTTCCTTTTCACAATGTAAAAAAAAAATTATATATTAAAAAAAAATAATTATAAAAAAAAAAAAAAAAAAAAACATTTGAGAGTAACTCCTCTCTACTAGATTGGTCCTAGCAGTGCTGCGGAGGAGAGAATATGGGTTGTGTCTAAGCATGGTTGCTATATGTTTTCCTAAAATGACAATACTAATGCTTGTGTGGTGCATATGGTTATCGGTCTGTGTCAGTGGGTTTGATCTTCCCCCTTTCCATGTCGACTGGAGCCCAGGGGCCTCTTTATCTGGTTTCAATGGACCCATCGAAGGACTGGCTCGCTGCACCCTTGTCTGATTTTGATTCGATAGGCAACAGGTGAGAGCTTGTCTACAATCTCATGGGGTCCTGTCCAGTGAGGTAGGAACTTCTTTGACAGGTGATGGGGAGCGTTCGGCCTTGGTCGGGCGAAACTGTAGTACCACACTTGATCTCCGACATTGAGCTCATGGTGAGAGGCCTTTTGGTCGTAGTAGGCTTTTCGGCCTTCCGCACTTCGTTGTAGCTGCTGTTGCGCGAAGGCGAAAGTTGTTCTCAGGTGCTGATGTAACTCTTCCAGGTATTGGTGAGTGTTGTAGGCGGTGACGAGGTTCAGGTCACCAGGTTGGTACAGCAGGTGTAGTGGTAGCGTCATGTTTCTCCCTGTCATCGTTGTGAACGGGGGTATTCCCGTAGATTGATGGGGTGTGGCTCGAGCGGCCATCAGTACCAGAGGGAGTTTAATGTCCCAATCCTTTTGATTGGTGGCTACGTATTTTTTTAACATGCTGACCACTGTTCTGTTAGCCCGTTCCACTTGACCGGAGGAAATTGGGTGATGGCTTATGTGGAGTTTGGCCTGTATACCCAGGAGTTTCCATACGTCTTGCATAATTTCAGCGGTGAAGTGGGTTCCGCGGTCAGAGTTGACCCTTAAAGGCAGTCCGAATCTTGAGAAGATATGGTTCATTAACAGACAGGCTGTTGTTTCTGCTGTATCGTTGGGAGCTGGGAGGCACTCTATCCATTTTGTGAATTCGCAGATCACGGTGAGGAAGTATTTGTTGCCCCGCGTCGACCGTGGTAGGGGTCCTACCAAGTCTATTTGGAGGTCCGACCATGGGAAGGTCATTCCTTTCCTTTGCAGTGGTGCTCGGTGGTTTGGATTTGCCGGTTGGAACTGGCAACACACCAGGCATCCTTTAACGTATTCTGCTACGTCTTGCTGCATGTCAGGCCAGTATGCCACTTGCTTGAGTGTTTCATAGGTGGCCTTGACTCCGTGGTGTCCTGCGCATGGTGCATCGTGTGCGTGTGTCAACATCATCCCCCTTTGGCCATGAGGGACTACGAGCCGTGGAACAGTGGGTGGCTCAGGGACATACGTGAGGACACCGTCTCGTAGATGCAGCATGTGCTTGATCGAGTGGAGCGTGCGGAGTTCGGATGATGTTTGTAGGTCCGAGGTGGAAATGGGATTTTCCAAGGGGTCGGACAGGTGTGCTACAATGGACTGTATTGCCGAGTCCGTATGTTGGAGGGTGAGGAGGTCCTCAGCAGCGAACTGAGGCGATAGGGAGATGTGGGAGGAGGCAGGTGTGTGCCCGCTCGTGGCACTTTGGCGGCGGGTCACCGCTGCCACAGTAGGGTGGGGTGGGAGGGTATGAAATGTCCAGGACTCTCCCTGTAATGCCCCTGCTTTGGCGAGGGCATCGGTTTGGTCATTTAAGTCTTTGTCTTGTCCTGGTTGACGTGAATGACCTCTGACCTTTTTCCAATAAACGACCATGTCGTGTTCAGTGACGATGGCGTCGCTTGCTTGGAAGAGTTCCTGGTGCTTGACAGGCTTGTTGTTAGCTGTCTTGAATCCATTCCTTTTCCATCCAGTTAGATGGCATATGAAACTTAGACGGGCATAGTTCGAATCGGTACAGATGAGGAGTTCTCTGATTTTGTGGGTTGCAGCCACTTGTAGTGTGATGAGGATGGCTGCTATTTCTGCATATTGTGATGATTGTGGGCCAAGTTTGAGTTGCTGCGGTGGGCACGGGTCATTGTTGAGCCAGACCACACCCGCTCCCGCTTGTAACTTGCCCTCGCGATTGTATGAGCAGCCATCGACATATGCTGTGGGCATTCCTGTACACACATTCTCCTCGAAGTACCGATGATTTGTCGCCTGCGGTCGTGGCAGTTCTTTTGGCCCTGCTGAGGTGTCCAGCGTGTCCGTTGAACAGTTTTGGCATGCCGCAAGCCCGTTTCCCAGTGAGGATTTGTAGTTCTGGGCATATCTTGCCTCCACATCCCGTCCTTGGAGTGTCATTAGCCAGGTAGCTATGCGTACGTTGGTTACCACGCCATCTCTGATTCGTTGACTGTTGAGGAAGGTAACTGGCTGGTGGCAAGTTTCGATGATGACTTTCTGTGCACCGATGTAATTAGAGAAACGCTGAATGCCCCACACAGTGCAAAGCAAAGCTTTTTCGCAGTGTGAATACTTGCATTCTGGGGGAAGCAGCGTTTTGCTGGCATAAGCGACCACTCGCTTGTCCTTATCATGGAGCTGGTATAGACCCGCGCTGAGGCACTGGTCAGAGAATCCCGCGTCCAGATAGAATTCCTTCCCTGGGTCTGGGTAGGCGAGGCATGGAGCAGAGCGCAGGCACTGTTTGAGCTGGCTCATAGCTGTGTCCTGGTCCTTTGTCCAAACAAAAGGTTCGTCCTTTTTCAGGAGGGAAGTTAGTGGTCGTGCGATGTCAGCGTAGTTTTCGATGAACTGTCGGGAGTAATTGCACACTCCCAGAAAGCTTCGCAGCTCAGAGACGTTAGTTGGTGTTTTTATGCTTTGGATTGCTTGGGCACGGTTAGATTGTGGCTCAATGCCGTTTCTTCCGACGAGCAGTCCAACATAATTCACCTTGGTTTTGCACCATTGTCCTTTGTGAAGGGCGATTTTAGCTCCCGCTGTTGTCAGCTGGTTTAGGACATGGTCGATTTCTTTGAGGTGGTCTTCCACACTTGAACTTTTCATTAAGACGTCGTCTACGTAGACGAGGTTGCCTCGGACTCTGGCGTCAGGGCATGCTTTGTTAAGGAAAATGTTAAATTCTGCCGGTGAATTGGCATAGCCAAAGGGACACCGTGTGAAGGTGTACTGTCGGTTGCCGAAAGTGAATGCCAGCTTATGTTGGTCGTCGGGGTGGACAGGGATCGTCCAAAACCCGGAGGCGACGTCCAATGTGGACAGGATCGTCGAGCCTTTGATTTTTGGTATTTCTTGGTCCAACTGGGTCATAGGCCATCGTGACAATGGTACTTGCTGATTCAACTTGCGGTAGTCGATAGTGGGCCGCCATTTGCCGTTGGGTTTTAGGACTGGCCATATCGGGGCAGAATATGTACTGTTACAGGGCTGGATGACCCCCTTTTTCAGCATGGAGTCAACAATTTCTTGCACTGGCTCATATGACGCTATTGGAATCTTGTACTGTCGCACAAAGGTGGGTGGTGCATTTGGGTTTGTCGGTATGCGCACCGTGTGGATGTTTGTCAATCCACAATCTAAAGAGTCCTTTGCGAAAGAGTCCTTGTACTTCAGCAGAACCTCTTTGAGTCCTTGGCGCTCCACTTCGTTGTGGAGGGCATCCGCGTCACTCAAGATCTGTTGAATTTGAGTATTGAACCCGGCGTAGGGTTCTTCTGCAGTTAAGTCATTAAAGGGGCTTTGGGCCCCGTTGGTCACCCGTGTAGGTGGTTCTGTCGCAGGCTGGGTTGAGACAGCATAGACAGTGAGGTGAGTGTCATCCATTAGTTCTGAACGGCAGACGCTTTCTCTGGACACTGGCAGGATTGAGGTGATGGCAATGACTTCATGAGGTTTTGTGAATGTTATAGTGTCATTGTATCCATCTGACATTAGTTGGGCTGGTATGGGGCCTATGACAGGTACCATCAGTTCAAAGTCATGGAATGCCTGGTTGATGAGCCATCCCAGGTGGCTGGCTTTGGGAACGTGGATGTCTTGGGCCATACAGTTATTGAACAACACATATATCGCACGAGATGACACTTCAATGAGAGGTGTAGCTTCCAGAGTCAGTCCGAGTTTTAGGCAGGTTCTGGAAGGTTGGAAGAAGCTCAGCTTACTGTTGAGAGTTTGGCCAGGTCGCATGTTGAGGTGGACACTGACACTTTTGCTGTAGGCAGGTATTGTGGCTCCTTGTTCCGTAATCATAGCGCATGCGTCCGGCATGGTTTGATCGGATTGGAGGTTCTTGAGATTGACTGAAGTTGTCAGTTGGTGTGACAGGGGAGCCCATATGATGTTGTTTACAGTGTCAATGTGAGCATTGAGTCGAACCATGATATCCGCTCCAATGTAGATGTCATGCGGCAGGTCTGGGATGACGAGGAAGTAGTGACTCAGCTGTCTGTTGTTCCATCGTATGTCCAGAGCGCAGATGATCTTGGAGGTGGCCATGGTTGTCGACCAGGGACTGAGAGGGTAACGGCTGTGCTTAGTGACATGTGGTAGACTTTGACAGCTCTGCTTCAATGTTTTGAATAGCTTCAGGCTGATGGCTGAGTTCTCTGCCCATAGGGCTAGTGCTGCCTCGGACACTGATGTGCCATGAACCTCTATCGCAGTCATGATCTGAAGGAGGCCTGTGTTTGGTTCAGGCTCGTGCAGCGAGCAGAGGAGAGGGTCGTTGGCGTTTGTGCTCGGCCCAGACCTGGGCTCTGTTACTGCTTCATCGGTCATTGACTTAGGGGTAGTGTCTGTGACTTGACACTGTGACTCATTGGAGTCTAATGACTTGTAGGGCAGAGGCTCACGGACTTGTGTCCAAATCTTTAGGTGCTTGAAGTCTATTAGGGGTTCGAAACGATTAAGCAAATCTTTTCCAATGAGGAGCGGGTACGTGTTGAGTGTTGACACGTATACAGGATGGACGAAGTCCATGGGTCCCACTGTTAGATGGATTGGGGCCACATGTTTTAGTTGTAAGCCCGTGTGAGAGTATGCCTGTACGTTTAGTTCGCACCTTTGGGGCTTGAGGGTGCCATTAGTCCTCTTCGTTAATTCTTGGACTTCTTTGAGAAGTTCTGTAGACATTAGAGTGATGTCGGCTCCCGTGTCCAGAAGGGCTTCGACTCTGATGTGTCGTTCGATGATGATGGAGAGGTAAAACTTTCTTGCTATACCCTTTTCAATGAGATCGCCTAGGAGTTGAGGAACTGGAGTTTGGGAGGAAATATTTAGGATGTCAGGGCTGACCTGGCGTTCTTCGGAGGAGTGGCAGATGACTAAGACAGCGCTTTCAGGAACTTGAGGATTTTCAACAGCAGGTGTCTGCTGAACGCTGCTGGAATTTGGAGTATTGGGTGCTGAGTTAGTGTTTAACTTTGTTGCTGGATTTTCAGGTGGGGCTTCATGTCCATCTGAAGTCAAGGTGTTTATTGTACTCGGAGACTGAGGTGAGGCGGTGCTGTTTCCTGTGGCTGATTCGTTTGTCTTGTCGCTGCTTTCTCGTCCGTCAGCTAGTCAGGCTGAATCCGGGTTTTCTTTCTTTTCCCACTTCTTATCTTCCTCTTTTCGTTGAAAGAATTCCTTCATCATCATTTCCATCATCTTCTGTGAGTCGAAGTGCGGTGGTGTTTTCCGTTCTTGTATGGACTCAGTTGGAGCTTGGTCACTTTGGAACCTTGGTGAATTCTTTCGTCGATTCCTTGGGCTGGTAGCCCCAGGGTGAGTCTGTCGCTTTCCGTTGGAGTTTCCATTGGATTCCCATGAGCGTTTCTCTCTTGGGTTCCGCGATCTCTCCCATTGCCTCTCCTGAGGCCTTGCTTGGTCCCATGACTTATCCCAGTGTCGTCCAGGTGAGCGTTGGCGTCCACGTGGTCCATCCCATCGGTCATACCTCTGTTTAGGTCGGGTTCCAGCGTGTGAGTCTCGTTCTCTGTTGGACGGAGGTGCATTCCACTCCCTGTGTGGTGGCTTAGCACGGTCTTGGCGTTGGGTGCCCTCCAGCGCCAGTTCTTGGTGTTGAGTGTTGAAATCAAGAACTGCTGGGGGTTTTGCGCTCTTTTCTGAGGCCATCTTTTGTTTGCCGTAGGCTTTTTGCACCAAGTCTCGCAACTGCTGGATGTTCATTGTTCGTGGGCATGCGAGGACGCCAAGATGGTGGCTTATGCCAGGATGAAGGTTCCTCAGGAAGAGAGTTTTAAAGTTCAGTTCCTCTTCCATGTCAGATTCGTTACGAGTTCCAAAATATGCTTGTCTGAGTCGACTGTAGTAAGCTTGAGGAGTGTCGTGACGTCCTTGTCTCGTCTCCAGGGCAGCCACTAAGCCTTGATCGGACTCAGGGTCAAACTCTTTAATGAGGGCCTTTTGAAGCCGTTGATAGTCAGTCTTTGTGTTAACAGGCTGCCGGTCAAGGAAGCTGCGCACTTCAGGACTGGATGTCGTTCGGAGTAAGTATAGTTTATCTTTGTCCGTAACATTAGGTCGCATTTCCAGATGGAAATCAATATCTTGCAGATAAGCTTGGACATTTTGGCTGTTTGGCAAGCTGGGGTTGAATTTTCCGATGTTTCGGGCGAGCTTGTCAAGATCTTTAAGGTCCAAGCCGTGCACTGACCTGCGGCTGGCTGCAGCAGATTCTTTTGGTTCTGTCGTGATATAGCGTTCTTCCGACGGCGCTGGTGAATGTTTTAACACCATCCCCTCTATCTTCGGTTCACGTGTCAGTCCATGAACAGGTGACCCAGTCTTGGTTGACGGGTGTGCCGTTGGTGCACGCCCTGTACTTGACGGCTCACGGCGTAGTTCATAAGCATGCCTGAGTTCCTCTTGGAGACTTTCAGACTCCTCTGTGACGTAGTCGAGCTGTCGTGTTAAGCGGCTGATCTCGCTTCTTGACTCCGCCAGGTGAGCTTCAAGAGCTTTGATTCTGCTGTTTTTGTCTCTGAAGTCAGTCTTTGCCTTCTCCAGTAGCTTCTCTGCATACTGTAGCTTGTCTGCACGATCAGCGAAGTCCTCTTTGAGTTGCTGCATTTCGTGGCTGGTAGCTTCTAGAGTCTCTTTTAGCCTGTTGATCTCTTCCTCGGCGCCTTGCTCCACCTCATCGGTCCCTTCCTGTCGTACCTGAGCTTCACGTTCCAGCTGCTCTATGCATCGTTGTGCGCTTGTCAGCTCCTGCTGGCGTTGTGCGGCGTGCTTGTCGCTCAGTTTGAGGGTGGCGATGAGTGTGTGGCTTAAAGAACCGGTGATCTTGGCTAATTCTTTGTGACTGTAGTTTTGACTTGGGTCTTGCCTCATAATGCTTGCGATGTTGTCATCTAGTTGATCCTGTGTCTGATGTTGGAGTGCTTCAGCAGCTTTAGGGAGTATGCTGTCTGTTGTAACACTTAGCCACATTTCAAGTCCTTCCCAGTGACCGACATGTTCTATTTTGTGAGACATGTTCTGGCGGGTGATGGGGATCTTGGACCGAACTGACACAGACCTTGGATGGGAAACAAAGCAAAACAAAAACACAAACAAAACAACAGGGGTGTAAATGTGCAGAGTGTAGTGTATGCTAGTGTTGAGTGTGTCTCTGTGTTTGTGGTCCTCTGGCAGGTGCTTCTAATTCGTAGTCTCTGCAGATAAATTATTGGGCACACATAAGGGCAGCCCAGCTGTGAAGCAGAGAAAGAAAAACACACAAACAGACTGGGTACACAAGGACAATAGCACTAAACAGATCTCTCTTTTAATAGCAGATTTTCTTCTTTTCGCTTTGTTAAGTCTGATTTAGAAGGACGCGTCTAATCAGAGGATTGTAGGCGAGTTTTTCTCTTTTGTAATAAGACTGTTATTGCTATTTCAATTTTCTCCTTGATGGAGGAAAACAACAGCAATGACAGTACTTGTCCCTTAATGGCAGGATTTTACACCGCAACGCTGGTCAGCGTGTGTCGCGCGTGTTTACAAACTTTGCCGATGTCTATCTTCTCATTGCACCTGCTTTAACTGGGAGGGGTAGGATTTCACAATAGAGGGTAAATAATAAACAGTTTGAATGTAGTTCTCAAGTTTCATAAACATCTGTTCAATTGTGACATTTCGCTCTATTCGTGATCTTCCCCTGGCCAAGTCTTAAGCAAACAAGTCAAATTAGAAGTTAGTAACAGGGAGAAAAGGAAAAGATTTAAAACTAATATGTTGGCACAAGGTGGTGCTGTTGAGTCGATATGCTTAGGTTAGTTTGGCTGTTTACAGGGTAAACAAACTGACCTAAGTTGAGGAAACCTTAATTTCCCTTTTGGGGTTTTCTAATTAGAAGGTTGCGTTTTATGCTCAGATTGGTGAGAAGTGACTTTGATTGTATGGTGTCACTGTCACTTCTCCAACACAACACTAGGGGGGAGCACTATCTACTCTCAGGCATAAGTAAAGAGGACTTTATTAAATTTTAATTTAATAAAGTTATTTAATTCAAGTTTTCTTTTTTATCAGATCACCTAAGGAGATTAAATCTGAAATTAGAATTAAAAATTAGAATTTGTGGTTTCTAATTAAAATTTATGAGGTTATAATTAAAATTAATAGGATCATTTAGGATTAGGATCTACAAATGCAATCTGCAATTGAGTTGATAAACCAATATTGTTGCAAAATGTAAACAGGAAGCGTAATTAATTATTAAATGTAATTAGAATTTTCGAATTCATAATTAATTATTAAATTAATTTACAGCTTCTAAATCACTAGTTTTGGATTCCTATAATAGTAATTAAAATAATTTTCAACTTACTCATTCCTCATTGTCATTAACATCGAACCCAATTAATCTGTATCCTGATTACTTGTAAACGAAATTCAAAATTTCTGGCCCTCTGGATAATAATTAAGGTTTTACAGTAGTTGTCAAATTATAAGAGCGTTTATGACTCACAAATGGATGCTGTTGCTGCTGGAGGCAGGGATTAAAATTATTTTATTTAAATGAAATTAATTGCAAATTTGCAATTATTTTTTATGACATTCAGTTAACAATTAAAAATTCCTAACAATAGCGCTTATCCATTGATGTGTTTTAAAATCATAAAAGCCATTATAATTGAATTAACTCAAACTCACCATATTATCAAGGTAATGAGGTAATACTGAATTATCTTCTAATAACCCACCACTATTCAACTGGTATCCACACAACGTAAGATTTTAATCAACAGTATATTAAACCAACCTGTGAAATTGTTAAACTGATGATTGGGAATAACATTAACACAGCCAGCTTATCAACATATGTTAGTCTGTTAACTGGGAAAATAGAGAGAGAGAGCAAACGGAAACTGTGAGTGGTTTTTCAGACACACCCACTGCATTCACCTCATCCAAGCTGCTATGTGCTAATCGCTAGCCGTAATGCTACCAGCATGGCCTTTGCTACGAGCTAAAACTTCTTTGTTTCAGTTAGCTTGTATCGCGCTAGTGCTATTCATTTAAACGTGGCTGAATCTCCACTAGTAAACTGCTCCGGATCTAGCCTCTGAAAACTTCCTGGCTAAGCTCACCAGGGTAGCTCACACAGGTTGCTATGGTGACTCACACCCGTTGCATGTAAACCTGTTCACGCCTCAACCAACAAGCCTTGTTCAGAGGTGAATCTTTATAGCACATACAATCTCACTCGTTCAGGGCGAGATAAATTTATCTACGGATTAATTATAAATCATTGCGGCCTCGGCGGACCGTTATGCGAATATTTGTCTGTTCAAATATTAACACATCAAACAATTCGATCGATTGCAAATGTTCTCCCTTTCTCAAAACGACTGGCCACTCCTTTGTGCGCCGTGCGTTTGAATTTCACTAGTGTGACTTCAAATACTGGCTGCGAATTTATTAATTAGCTACTTTAATATTCTTACAGCCGGGAGAATAACATTATAGCTGAGTTTGAAAGTGGGACACGCACTTACAAATAAAACTATACAGGCCTTCAATCAGAGCAAACGAGGAACACGCTCATTTGTCTCTTTATGCGCTTTAGAGCGACTTTTTAATTATTTACTGCAGTTTCATTTCTTCTCAACAAACTCGAGTTAAACAAATACCCTCTCTTTCATTCAAACGCACTGTGTTTTACAAACAAGAATGCAATACCACAAATAACCGCTTTTTCTCTATATTTACTCAATTCTTCCGGATAAAATGAGAAATATTTCTATTGCCTCTGGTTTGATTTTCAGATTAATCCTTAATATGCCAGCTTTAATCCTCCACCATTTGTAATAAAAGTTTAATATAGAGCTATTGTTTCAGCTCCGGGAATTATACATTAAATAGTCAATATTGCTTGGTTAAAAGTAATATTAATATTTAACTTATTTATACTGTATTAAGTGATCGTCCACCGAACATTAACCTCAGCATATCCTGTCAAATTCAGAGCTTAGGTAGCTTTCTCTTTATGGCAATGAGGATAAAACCTGAAATCACATTCCAGAGACAATTCTTTATAAAATGAAACAAGGTTTATTCGTAATACTGCTATTCTAACATAAATGGATTAACTAATGATACACAAACACACACATGCATAAAGGATTTTGGTGAGTAAACTCCTGAAGTTAAAATTAGCCCTTTTAGCTTTTAACGCTTGACTTCAACCGGAAAAGATCACGACAGATGCCTTTACTCTGTTACTGCTTTCAGATCAGATTTTACCAGTTCAATCAGGAATATAGATTTAGTTAATGGTACTTGCTTGTTTAAGAAGCAGGCTGGATGTTGGTTTCGTTTTCTTCAAATGCGTTGCTCTGGTCTTTTGTCCTCGGAGGCCACGTGGGTGGTTCGGGCTTCTTCGGGTGTTCTCGTGTGGAAACCCGTGATATGTGGATGCTGCCGCGTGACGTCACAGAAGAGCTCTCCTATCGGCTGCAGGCGTAGAGTTCGTTGTGTTTTGATGTTATGCCTTCTATCCTTCGAATTCGACTAGATGGTTGGTTTAGTCGGTGTCGAGGCCAGAGTCCAGGTAAGCGCGCGAGCAGGCCGAGTCTTCACGAGATGTTCAAGAGAGGTTCCAAAAGAGTCAAGCCAAGAGCACGCAAGAGAGCGAGAGCTGGAGAGCGCAAGAGAGAGAGAGCTGCCCGCGGGCGCATCGTTTTCAACAGTCCAACTTGGCCCTGCCCACGGGCGGCTTGTCGAATCCGATTGTCCGTATGGGGCGGAGCCCCGCCCATGTCCAGGCTTGCTGGGGTGGAATTTTAAGTTCTGTGATATCTCTCCACTTTTGGGCAAGATAAACTTATCGATCTTTATACATGTATAATTATGCAGGGTGCTAAAATTTTACGGTCATCAACACAGTTTGTCACATCCGCGGCCAGCTTTCTTTAGAGATCAAACACCGCATAATAATACACACATTACAGTTTATACCGTTTAAAGCATGATTAAAAATTCCCCACATTGTCGTAAATCATTCGCATTCGAAATCATCACATCATGCCTATGAGGGAAAGAGTACACATTAAATATCCATATATTTATTTGTGTAGATAGTTGTAAAAGTCATAAGTGGAGTAAATGTCAGAAGTTTGGTTTTCCTTGGTCTGTCCGATGGAGAAGAGTCCTGCTTTGTGTTAAATGGGGGGGTTGAAATATGCTCTGGAATGTAGACTTGAAGGCGTCCAGAGCCATTCCCGGAGCCGTCCGTACCTTTGCACGAGCGTTAGTGATGGGATCAGTTGACCTTCTCCCTTTTGCAGAAAGGGAGGACTTGGGGAATAATTCATTTCTGTTGCTGGGTTGAATTCCCTGTGTGTGTCTTCGTGCGATGTCACACTACAACTCACACATACGCACACACATACAGGTCAGTTTGAAGAAAGTTTAGGCTAGCACTCTTTTGCTATCTCGTAACTTTATCTGAGGCAGATCACAAGCAGAGACTTTGCCATCTTTATGGCATACAGATCAATTCACGAGTTTCCAGCAACAATAGAGACTTGTTCTGTTTACTTGCTTTCAGTTGAGTTTGACAGCTGATCTGGTGTTTCTGCGTGGTCGATACCTCCAGGGCAGCTGTTCACGTCGTTGCGTGATGTCACCGGGGAACACCTCTCGTGATTGGCGGTTACTTTGTGATGTGATGACGCTCTTAGGAAGTTAGTTTTAGATTTCTTACGGCTTCAGGTGTTAAAGTTCTTTAGTGAGAAATTTAATGAAGTCTTTGAGTTCTTTAGGTTCGTCAACCTGATGGTAATGCGGTGATTGAGCGCTTCCCAGCACGATCAGTAAAGACGAAACCGAAGTTTCAAGCGGACCAGCAAGCGAGCAGCAAGCCTTTGTTTCTCTGGTCAGAACTTTAGAGGCATGTGTGGATCCTTGCCAGATGGTATATGGCTGAGGGCGCTCCACAGCGCAATCCAATGACAAAACTGAAGTTTCAGGCAAATCCGCGTGCAGCAAGCTAAAGCATAAAGCTAAAGAACAAAGCTTTTGTGTCCATTTTAAAGGCCCGATTTGGGTTCACCCATGGGCGGCTGTCCCAATCAGATTGTTCTTGTGGGGCAGAGCAAGAACAATCAATGGGGGCAGTCATGGTCTAGTGGATAGAGCGTAGGACTTGTAACCCGAGGTTGTGAGTTCGAATCTCGGCTCCGGCTGGAATTGTCCACGACTGAGGTGAGACCCTTGAGCAAGGCACCAAACCTCCAACTGCTCCCTGGGCACCACATTGTCGGCTGCCCACTGCTCCAAGTGTGTGTGCACTTGGATGGGTTAAATGCAGAGAACACATTTCACTCCTCATTATACTCTGTATAATTGTGTATGTGACAAATAAAGCTCATCTGAGCTTAATCTAAAAAGTTGGTTAATTTAACGACTCGCACATGTCCAAGAAAATAATCTTATCGTGTTCCTTTGATGTGTGAGAGTCCATGGTATTGTGGGCCTGTGCATTCAAGTTCTACAGTGTGTTCTAGGGCGGTGCTGCTTAGACTGAACCGGTATCTGTGTTCTTGGCATCTGGGCTTGTTCTAAAAGACCATAATGTTGGTATTTTTGAGGTTTACCGCCAGGGCCCAGTTCTGGCAGTAGTTGTCCAGCAGGTCTAGGTGTTGCTGTAGTCCCTGTGGGGTGGATGACAGCAGCACCAGATCATCTGCGTACAGCAATAGCTTGATGTTTTTGTCTTGAAGAGTGAGTCCAGGGGCTGTAGACTGTTCCAACTGCGCCGCTAGATCATTGATGTAGATGTTGAACAGTGTCAGACAGAATTAGGCTACAGCCCTGCCGCACTCCTCTCTTCTGAGTGAAGAATTCTGTATGTTTGTTGCTAATTCGTTTTGCACATTTGTTGTTTGAATACATTGATTTAATAATATTATAAACTTTACCCCCTACACCACTTTGTAAAAGTTTTTAATATAATCTGTCGTGCCAAATATAATTAAATGCTTTTTTGAAATCGATAAACATGCAAATATTTTTCCATTTTTGGTGTGTTTTACGTGTTTATTGATTAGGGTGTGTAGGGTGTAAATATGGTCAGTAGTTCTATAATTAGGAATAAATCCAATCTGACTAGGGCTCAGGACATTGTGTTCATTAAGGAAGTGTACTATTCTTTTGTTTAAAATACTGCTATATAACTTCCCCAGATTACTGCTCACACAAATGCCTCTGAAATTATTAGGGTCCAATTTGTCTCCACTCTTGTGAATAGGGGTAATAAGTCATTGGCTCCAGATGTCAGGAGAACAGCCTGAAGTACAAGGTTGAATAATTTGAGCACAGCTGTCTGAAGCGCAGGTGTGCTGTGTTTCAGCATTTCACTCAGAATGCTGTCAGGACCACACGATTTCTTACATTTTTTGCTTTAGAGTTTGTTTATCAGTTCTTCATGTGTAATTGGGAAGTCAAGTGGGTTTGGATTATTTTTAATTGTGTCTTCATAGGTTTGTAGTTTTTGTTTGATCAGATTATAATTGTCCTTGGGTTGTTTTGGTGGGATTTCTTTATACACGTTTTCAAAATGTTTTGTCCAAATATCCCCATCTTGTATTGGTAGGTCTTGTGGTTTTGTTGTGCTCAGATTATACCACATATCCCAGAACTGATAATGATTTATTGAATGTTCTATTTCAAGTAAACTTTTTGTCAGATGGTGACAAAATATCTATCTATCTATCTATCTATCTATCTATCTATCTATCTATCTATCTATCTATCTGTCTGTCTGTCTGTCTGTCTGTCTGTCTGTCTGTCTGTCTATCATTTGAATGGATATTTACTTTTTACTTTTTATTATTTTGTTTGTAAATTTTACTCTTTTACATGGAAAGGCAACAAACCAGTGAATGGTTCAACAATTCCTTTGATATAAGGCTCTTTTTAGGTCAGAGCTGTAGTTTATATCAGAAGTCCTGGATGAAACTCAACCCTCCTTCTACAGATACCTGCACAGATACATGATCTGAGGGGTTCAGGTGAACAGTGGCGGCCCACCTGCTCTCACATCTACTGAAGGAATGGGGAGGACAAATTAGGTCAATCCAACCAAGACTGGATCCATAACATAAAGTGTTTATATATTTAGTCAGGTAAATGTTTTTAACATATATAAATGTAACATAAATCCACATTATTTCTACATGTCCAACATTTGTGTTTAGCAGAAGAGAAATAATGCAGGAAAAAGTGAAGCTTTGGGGAGATTTAGCTGTAATATATCTTGTGTATTCCTCCTTCCCTTTTCGATGTGAAGATTCATGGAGAGCTCAACAGGGGGTTTTATGTTTTAATATCCAAAACATAAAGAGAAATAAGCTGGTTTTAACCTTTGCTCTTTATTTTATTAAATCTGTCATCTGCGTGTAGATGGGTGGGATGTATAGACTGGCATTAAAACTGGTGTAAGAAGATACTGCACTCATAGCTGAGACGGATGGAATTTTTTCCAATTCTGAGAAAGATTACAAGTCAGATTTTTTCATGCATAAAAGACCAATGGGGAATATCCCATATTTTATCATGATTTGAGTATCGAGTGTATCCAGTTATCCCTGCCATAACCATGTAAAGGAAACCTGTAAACCCTGTCAATTTTAGGAATATAAAAACGTAAATATTTGCAAGTTCATCCGCTTAAAAAGTAGTCCGTCTGATAATTAATTTCATTTATTTAGCTTACATTTTCTGTCAAACATTATTTTATTTATATTTACATAATTTTGATCCGTATTATCACCAGTATTGAAAATGTAAAATTCACAATTGTCCTCTTGAAGTGTTCTCTCCCTCATCATGTCTGTGCTCAGGGGCATCGCTAGTGGGGGGAAAAGGGTGACAGAGTGCATAGGGCCCAGAGGTCGGGAGGGCCCTCGATCTCCTGGCCACTGGGTCACCTGCATTCAATTAGTGAGCAGATCGCCGAAATGATGGAGACCTCCCCGAAGTGACCCCCCCCCAAACGTGATTGCGAAGGGGCCATATAGCAAATTTGGTGCACTGGGCCCAGAATTCCTAGCGACGGCCCTGAGGCTCCACTGCCGATGTAAAATATTAATCACTTTGCTCTCTCATTTCTCTACTCTGCCAACAGCTGCCTGTACAATTGCATTTCTCTCCCGGCTGCAAACACACAGCGTCTGCTGTACAGACACATGCACACACTCCCCACCTGCGGCTGCTCCTCTGATGACAGGCACCACACTCAGGTAAGTTGACCTTAAGTTTTCGAATCTGTTTTAAACTATTTAATTAATTATTAATGGATAGGAGGTTCTTAGAAAATAAATAGTGACTGGTTACTTAACTTGTGATTATACATTCCTATAAATGTTAACCTAAAGTATAATTTTTGATCAAATAAATGTGTATAAACAAATCAAAAAATAATTTAGTAAAGTTTATTCATGAACTAAACCGCCCTTGACCTGAAATCGTATAACATCCATTTGCTCACTTGTGTGCAATCATCAAGTGCAGCTAAAAAAATTGCTGTCTTGTTTGTACTGTTTGTTTATACAGTATATACTGGAAAACAGTGTATATATATATATATATATATAATATTATATTCATTATATAATTACAGAACTTACGGACGGACGGACGGACAGACGGACGGACAGACAGATAGACATGTAGATAGATGATAGATACTATCGTACAATATAATAGATGTAAAATTATTTTATGAAAAAAACTATTGTGTGCTTAATATCATTATATTTTATTATATAAAATATTATGTAATGTAAATGTATTACACGTATTATTAAATATTATATGTCATGTATTATATGTCATGTACACAAAAACAGATCTGTATAGTAAAAACATGTAAGTAAAAGCTTTGAATAAATTTGACCATGCACATAAAACCCCAGATGTTTAATAACTTATAAAGCACAGGGATATCTGGAAGCTTATAGGTTTTAATTTTGCACAAACTTTCTTTGTTTCTCCTCAAAACCTCCAGGATGCATCTGATATTCATGCTTCCCTTTGTGCTTGAGGTCCAGTCCATCTCCATGAGCCACAATATCACTTACGACTGCACCTGCTATGAGGAGCTCAAAATCACCAACTGCACCAGCAGCAATTTCACTCACCTGCCCGCCTCTCTTCCACTCTTCACCGAACAACTGGACCTGTCCCTCAACCGAGTCGAGTGCCATCCAGCCCCGAGCCTTCCATAGCACACAAAGACTTCGCATCCTGCTCCTGAACGACAACATTATTTCTGTGCTGGTTCTCTCTTTAGAATTTAGAATTTAGAATGCCTTTATTGTCACTGTACGCATGCACAATGAAATTAGAAGAGCCAACTCCATTTCAGTGTAGTCAAACATAGTCAAACAGTGCAACAAACAGTGTAAGTGCAAAAACACATATACAGGTATAAACAATATGGCAATGGCAATGGAAATTTTATTTATATAGCACTATTTACTACAACCAGAGTTGACCAATGTGCTTTACAATAAAATAACTAAAAACAGCAGTATCACAAAAAAAATACAAAAATAAAACAGAAATACATTTTAACATGCACCAAAATCATCATAAACATGCAACAAAAAACATAGTGCTTCAACCAGAATAAAAAGCCTTATCGAACAGATAGGTTTTTAATTTAGACTTAAAAATAGCCACAGATGATGCCATTCTAATAGACAAGGGCAAATCATTCCAGAGCCTTGGCGCAGCTGTGGCAAAAGCGCGATCACCCCTGCACTTCCGCCTCGTCTTGGGAATAAACAAAAGTCTCTGGTTAGAGGACCGAAGAGATCTGGTTACATTATGCTCAATCAATAAGTCAGAGATATATGAAGGAGCCATACCATTGAGTGACTTGTAGACAATAAGTAAAATTTTAAAATCTACTCTGTACCGCACAGGCAGCCAATGTAAAGACTGTAGAACCGGAGTAATATGATCCCGTTTATGACTCCTGGTCAAAAGTCTAGCTGCCGCATTTTGAACCAGTTGTAATCGGGATAGAGCTGTTTGACTAATCCCAGTATAGAGTGAGTTACAGTAGTCTAATTTAGAAGTAATAAAAGCATGAATCACTTTCTCAAGATTTTTAAAAGAAAGAAAAGACTTAGCTTTAGACAGGAGCCGCAACTGAAAAAAAGATGATTTGACCACATAATTGATCTGCCTATCAAACTTCAAATGTTCATCAAATACCACACCCAAGTTTTTCACATAATGCTTAACACATGAGGATAACCCACCAAGATTTGGTTCTGCAGCAGTCATGGAATCTGAGGGTTTAAAAACAATAATTTCAGTTTTTTCCTCGTTAAAATTCAGAATGTTTAGCGACAACCTTGCCTTTACATCTGCCAAACATGCCCAGAGAGCATCTAATCCATCCAAGTTTCGCTTTATAGGCAGATAAACTTGAGTATCGTCGGCATAACAATGGAACGACAGCCCATACTTTCTAAAAATGGAACCAAGTGGAAGCATATATAAAGAAAAAAGGATGGGAGCCAAAATAGATCCCCGGGGAACCCCACAGGTTAATACAGTATTACTAGAAGTAAGATCTCCCATCTTAACCGAAAAAGTCCTATTGGTAAGATAAGATTTAAACCACTCCAATGCACTACCTGCAATACCAGCGCAACGTTCTAAACGATTAATAAGGACAGCATGATCAACAGTATCAAATGCGGCAGTAAGATCTAAAAGCACAAGAACCGCATAATTCCCCGAGTCACACGTTAGTAGTATATCATTAAAAACCTTCAACAATGCAGTCTCAGTGGAGTGATGTTTTCTAAAACCAGACTGAAAAACCTCAACAATCAAATCAACAACCAATATAACGTAACCAAACATATGGAGGCAAGGTTCACAGTCTTGAGGAGTATGTGCATTTGTAAATATAAATATAAATGCGGTACTATATAAATATATATGAAAGGATATTGCACATTACATCATATTTATTGCCCATTTTGATATGAAACATTGCACATTGTATGGTATTGCACATAAGGTGAGGTTAATTAACAGTGTTAAATAGTGACTGAAGAGAGTCCGGGGGTTGGGGTGGTTGGACTAAAAACAGTGCATGTGAGAGTTTAGGGTGGTTATTGCCTTTGGGAAGAAGCTGTTCTTAAATCTATTTGTTCTGGTCTTAATGCACCCGTAGCGCCTACCTGAGGGCAACAGTTCGAACAGATCAGAGCCAGGGTGGGAGCTGTCTTTGATGATGATTCTATCTCTGTTGAGGTAACGGGAGGTGTAAATGTCCATCAGGGAGGGGAGAGGGCAGCCAATCATCTTCTGTGCTGCCTTTACAACTCTCAGGAGCCTCTCCTTGTCTGCAACGGTGCAACTGATGTACCATACTGTAATACAGTATGTCAGCAGGCTCTCGATGGATGAGCGGTAGAAGAACAGCAGTAGATTAGAGTTTAGTTTGTACTTCCTAAGGATTCTTAGGAAGTGTAGCCGCTGCTGAGCCTTCTTGCAGACAGCCATGATGTTCTCTGTCCAGGAGATGTCGGCAGAGATGAGAACGCAGAGGAACCTGAACCCTCTCCACTCACCATTGATGTAAAGGGGGGCTGGGTCAGTTCTGTGCTTCCTGAAGTCAACGATGATCTCTGTTGCTTTCTTGGTGTTCAGAGCAAGGTTATTCTCTGTACACCAGGCTGCCAACTTCAGGACCTCTTCTCTAGGCTGCCTCGTCACCCTTGGAGATGAGTTCAACCACTGTAGTGTCGTCGGCAAACTTGACGATGAGATTGTCATTGTGGGCCGGACTGCAGTCGTGGGTGTAGAGGCAGTACAGGAGGGGGCTCAGCACACAGCCCTGTGGGGAGCCGATGCTCAGCGTGTGGGTGGAGGAGAGGTGAGGGCCAAGTCTCACAGTCTGGGGTCGGTTGGTTAAAAAGTCCTTTATCCAGGCACATGTAAGAGGAGGAAGGCCAAGAGTGTCCAGTTTGGTGATAAGTCTGTCCGGGATTATGGTATTGAAAGCTGAACTGTAATCCACAAATAGAATCCGAACATAGCTCTGCTGCTTCTCCAGGTGGTTCAGCGCAGAGTGGAGAGCTACGGAAATAGCATCCTCTGTGGATCTGTTCGCACGATATGCGAACTGTCTGGGGGGAGATGATTCTTGATGTGCTGAAGGACCAGTCTCTCAAAGCACTTCATGATTACCGGAGTAAGGGCTACCGGACGGTAATCGTTCAGGTTGGTGGTGGGAGACTTCTTCGGCACTGGGATTATTGTAGCTGATTTTAGGCACAACGGGATAGCAGATGAGTGATGCTGAGATGTTTCAAAACGAGCAAAGAAGCAGTTTAACTCAGGGCTTCCGTAGACGCATCACAGCCTCTGAAGTTTGTGATGTCTTGTATGCCTTGCCACACCTCCCATGAATGGTTACTGGACAGGTGGGACTCAATGCGCATCCTGTGGTCCACCTTGGCTCTTTTTATTCCTCTTTTCAGATCGGCTCAAGCAGCTCTGTACAAAGCTCTGTCCCTTGACTTGAAGGCAGCGTCGTGGGCCCTAAGGAGTGTGCGGACCTGGCTGGTCATCCAGGGTTTCTGGTTAGGAAAAGCCTGGATGTTTTTGTCCACAGTCACATTCCCGATGCAGAACTTGATTGTAACAAAGTTCGTGTAAAGGAAGGAAGGAGGCGGGAACCGGCGAACATTTAACATATTTAATAACAAATAAATAAACAAACAAATGAATGAAACGCGGCAGCCCGTCACGGCCGACTGCCGCACACAAAACACAAACTAAAACTCCAGGCCTGGTCCTCTCTCGTCTTCCACTGTTGTCACTCCTCCTTTTATTCCTTCCGGAGCTCCTCCGTGGGACTCGAGACCGGTGAGTGGCGCAGGTGTCGTTCATTATCATTCACTCCACCGGCCTCGCTCCGTTCCCACGGCTCTCGGCCCCGCCCCACTCGTCACATACCCCCATCGCCCCTCGCAGGCCGGGGGGTACTCACGAGACTGCGCTCTACTCCCCCCCTCCCCCCTCTCCCGGGGGGAGCCCGTTAGGGCGGCCGCGGCGTACCTGGGGGTAAGGACAGACGAGGCGAGAGAAAGGAGACGGAAGGATGAGGAGTGACAACGACGAGAGAGGGAAGAGAGGAAAAAAAAAATCTCGGTCCGGTTCCCGGACACACTGCCGCTCGGTCCTCAACCAACTGAGCGGCTCACTCGCGGTGCCATGCGATGGTACTGGACCTCTCTGGTGGACGGCCCGATGCTCCTCCGCCTCCTGGCGGCCGGCGGTGGCTCCTCCGGTCGAGGGCAGCCGGCAGCGAGTCCCCCGTTCCCTGCTCCTCCCCAAACATGGCGGATGGCAGCAGGCTTCGGCCTCCAGGCGAACGGGGCGACTCCTCCGCTCCCTCTCGGACGACAGCCACCCCTCCTCGACCCAGGAGCACGGCAGCGAGTCTTCCGTCCCACCTGTTCTTCTTTTGCTCCAGCACCACCGCTTCGGGCAGCCACTGGCGGTCTCCGCTACTTCCTGCTGCCCGATCTCCTCAGCACCGCGATCCCACTCAGCAGCGAGGGCTCTCTGACAGCGTGTCCCTCCTTCCTCCCGGATTTCGGCACCAATGTAACAAAGTTGATAGGTACAGGAAGAAGGAGGCGGGAACCGGCGAACATTTAACATATTTAATAACAAATAAATAAACAAACAAATGAATGAAACGCGGCAGCCCCTCACGGCCGACTGCCGCACACAAAACACAAACTAAAACTCCAGGCCTGGTCCTCTCTCGTCTTCCACTGTTGTCACTCCTCCTTTTATTCCTTCCGGAGCTCCTCCGTGGGACTCGAGACCGGTGAGTGGCGCAGGTGTCGTTCATTATCATTCACTCCACCAGCCTCGCTCCGTTCCCACGGCTCTCGGCCCCGCCCCACTCGTCACATTGATATAGTCCAGTACCGTTCCTGTGAATGTCTCCAGCTCCTGGTGCACAAATAAATCCCAGTCTGTCAGTTTGAAGCTGTCTTGTAGTTTGAAGAGTGCATTTCCAGGCCAGGTTGTAACAGTTTTTGTGGTGGGCCTGGCCCTGCGTCTGAGGGGGGTGTAGGCTGGGGAAAGCAGGAGGGAAAGATGGTCTGTCTGGCCGAGGTAGGGGAGGGGTATGGCTCTGTTGGCATGCTTGATGTTGGTGTAAACATGATCCAGAGTGTTCTCCCCCCTTGTAGAGCTTTTAACATGCTGGTATAACTTCGGGAGTACAGTCTTCAAATTGGCCTTGTTAAAGTCCCCTGCAATAATGTGAACACTATTGGGGTAGACCCGCTGTTGTTCGTTTATGGTGTTCAGCAAGAGAGAGAGCGCTGTGTTTACGTTGGCGTCGGGTGGAATATACACAGCCGTGACGATCACAACAGTTAGCTCTCTTGTCAGAAAGAAAGGCCAACATCTTACAGACATGTACTCGACGTCTGGGGAACAGTGTCTATCTATAATTGTCCCGTTGTTACACCAGTTTTCATACACATAAATACAGTGTATTGAACTTCTGGAAGGACTGTTGAGGTTGGACCTGAGCCGAAACTGAATCTCATTCCTGATTGAAGGATTTTCTCAGGGTCTTGGTTCCCTTCAAGTTCTGTCTTTGGCAGAGAACCAATTGACCAGCTTGGACAGCAGTTGTTTTGTCCACTTTGACGCCCTCCAAAGACTATCAAGATGAGGGCATTTGGGTTCATGAGTACCCTACGCCAGCTACAACTCAACTCGAACAATTTAACGGTTCTCAACAATGGCATCTTCTCCATGCTACGAAACCTCAAAGTCTTGAATTTGCATCACAACATTTACATTTACATTTAGTCATTTAGCAGACGCTTTTATCCAAAGCGACTTACAATTGGGGAGTACATAAAGCGATTAATCTTGACGAGGCAAACATTCAGAGGAAGTTCCAATAACACCAAGTCTCAGGCATTGTTCAAATAAGTACAAGCTAGCAAGGCAAGGAAAGAAAGATAAAGAGAAAGATGAAGATTTAGAAAAAGTGAAAGTTTTTTTTTTTATGTAGTCAAGTAGAGTTGAAAAAGATGAGTTTTCAGTTGTTGCTTGAAAATTGTCAGGGATCCAGCATTCCGGATGGGGGTGGGAAGATCATTCCACCGGCCAGGAACAGTGAAAGAGAATGTTCTGGAGAGTGATTTTGAGCCTCTCTGTGATGGTACCACGAGGCGTCGCTCACTAGCAGATCTCAGGCTTCTGGAGGGGATGTAAATTCGTAATAGTGAGTGGAAGTAGGTGGGTGCTGAGCCTGTGGTTGTTCTATATGCAAGCATCAGTGTCTTGAACTGGATGCGAGCTGCAACTGGTAGCCAGTGCAAGGAGACAAAGAGAGGTGTAACATGGGCTCTTTTGGGCTCGTTGAAGACCAGTCGTGCTGCTGCATTCTGAATCATTTGTAAAGCTTTGATTGTTTTTGATGGAAGTCCAGCTAGAAGAGCATTGCAGTAGTCCAGTCTAGAAATGACAAGGGCCTGGACAAGACGTTGTGCAGCATGCTCTGTTAGAAAGGGCCTGATCTTTCTGATGTTGTGTAGTGCAAACCTGCAAGATCGAGCAGTCTTTGCAATGTGCTCTTTGAAGGTCAGCTGGTCATCGAAGATTACACCAAGATTTCTGACCGAAGCTGATGGGGTAATTGTTGACGAACATTACTGAATCGTGAAATCATGCTGTAGAGTTGGAGTTGCAGGGAAGACAAGAAGCTCAGTCTTTGCCAGGTTGAGCTGTAGATGGTTTTCTTTCATTCATGCCGAGATGTCCGCCAGGCAGCCTGAGATCCGTGCAGCTACCGTTGGATCATCTGGTCGAAATGAGAGATAGAGCTGTGTGTCATCAGCATAGAAATGGTAGGAGAAGCCATGTGCCTGTATGATGGGAGCCAGTGATGTAGTGTATGTGGAGAAGAGGAGGGGTCCAAGAACCGATCCCTGGGGAACCCCAGTGACCAATTTATGTGCTTTGGATACCTCCCCTCCCCAGGCCACCCTGAAAGACCGACCAGTGAGATAGGATTCAAACCAGCGAAGTGGAATCCCAGTGATATCCAGTGATGAGAGGGTGGACAGGAGGATCTGATGATTGACAGTGTCAAAAGCGGCAGAGAGATCCAGCAGAATGAGGACTGATGATTTGGAATTGGCTTTTACAATTCGCAGGGCTTCAGTGACCGAGAGTAGCGCAGTCTCAGTTGAATGGCCGAGCCTGCTTGAATGCAGTGGGGAAGATGCCTGTGAGGAGAGATGTGTTGATAATGTGTGTGAGTGCTGGTAGGTGTGCGGGAGAGATTGCTTGGAGAAGGTGTGAGGGGATAGGGTCTAGAGGACATGTTGTAGGATGGCTGGAGAGGAGAAGTT